>CM033735.1:38012689-38612689 GCA_019671005.1 Hibiscus mutabilis | reverse complement strand
ATCACTTGCCAAAGCAATGCCGAGCTAGTTGCCAGGGCAATGCATGAAGGATATGCCGAGCTAGTTGCCAGGGCAATGCATGAAGGAAACGCCGAGCAAGTTGCCATGGAAATTGTCGACAAAGAGAAAATGCAATAGGGATGTCGAAATTAATGCGTTTACAAGCCCAAAGGAATTTGATTGCCATGCAGAGATTAAAGAAGAATTAAATTCCAAGAAGATAGGAGAAGTTCTAATATAAATAAAATTATAATAAAGAATTATATTCTTTAAAGATAATTTAATTCCAACTCAAACTCCTCCTCAAAGAAGGACTTTGGCCTAGCCCTATAAATAGCAAGGAGATTCCGACAACTTGGAAGAGAGAGCAATAGGGGAAATTTCGACAAGTCCAAGGGAGAAAGCAAGGGGAATTTTCGACAAGCATCTAGGGCAAGGGATTTTCGACAAGCTTCATCTTTTCTTCCTTGTTCGATTGGGTTCATGCTAGGGATTGTTTATCTTGTGTTTCTTTGGAACCTAGCCATGAACTAAATCTACTTGGCTATGGTTATTGTGTTTTGTGGTTGTGAGAAACTATTGGTTTTTGTTTAGGTAATAAGAGTTTGCACTTTTCTATTTCAAGGTTTATTCATTCTTGGTTTTTATTCTTGTTTTGAAAGTGAATTGGGAGAGGATCTCGTGATTTCATCTATTTATCTAATATCGGGAGAGTTAGATTCAAGAAACGAATGAATATGGTCTTTATTCAATCCAATGATGGTGAAGATTAATCCGGCTTAGGAATAAGTTAAGGATTTTCACGGCTAAGAAGAGGAGCGCAAGATTGGTTGTTGTTCACCCTTGATTCACGCAGGATGTATTATCAAGGCATGCACAAGTAGCTAGAGTTTCGACTTAGGGATAAGAAGAAACCATTGAAGAACGCTCTGCCGAACCTTGAAGGTTGCTGCCCAGACGCCCAAGTAGTTGCCCAACTAGTTGCCCAGGCAACCATCGATTAGTTGCCAAGGCAACCCCGTTGTGCAAGTTGCCACGGCAACTGAGTTGCCCATGCACTCTTTTACCAAAACGATCCAATCGGCTATCACACATCAACTCACGATAACCTGGCCTATCTCTCTCTCATTCGATCTCATCTTTTCATTTACTTAATTGCTTTCTAGTTTAGTTATTAGTTAAAACTTCTATAATCTTTTACTTGTGTTTTTACTTTTTATAGTGCAAGAGACTAGATTCTTGAAGTAGCACCAATCCCTGTGGAGACGATATCTTTTATACTATAACTTGCGACGTGTATACTTGCACAATTGCGTAACACTTATTACACGCAACAGTTGCTATTTGACCCAATTATTTTTTAAAAAAAGAGTAAAAAATTATATATATAAAAATAATTTAATTAATATTTTATTTTAAATAATTTATAATTATATGTTTAAATAATTTATAATTATATGCTTAATTTTCGAGATTTTTTATTTTTATTAATTAATTTAATAATGCTCAATGGTACTCATCATTAGTGATGCTCAGCGATGCTCGTCGACCATAGTAGGATTTTTCTTTTCTAAATACCTCTTCACTTTTCTTTCTCACAATCACCATCATACACTTCAGCCATAGTCTGATTTAACATGGTATCATAGTCAACATAAACCACAATTTAATGATCAAAATCAGGGACGGATCCCTGACTGAAATATTCCATATTCCATTTCTGCTCTTTCTCTTAATGAAACTTACTCAAGACATTGTTGATTTCAATCACCCCTTTTAAGAGAATATATATATATTTCAAATTTGTTAATGATATAGCACATATTGGTCATGTTTGTACTAATCAGATGGAGATGGCCAACTGGGATATTATTATCCTCTCACTCAGCATATTCTTTCACATGGTCATGGGTGCATCATCCCGCTGGTTTCGAAATGTCTAGTAATTGATATATGTAAAATCACCTACATTCCCCATATTCTTATTCTAGTAAGCATAGTGTAAATGAGCCGAGTCGAGCCTGAGTAGTACTAAGCTCGACTCAGCTCGTTAAGAATTCGAGTCGAGTTTGAATAGTGTTGAGCTCGACTCGACTCGTTAAAAATTCGAGTCTAGTTTGAGCTCAAGTTGAGTCCAATCGAGCCGAGTCTTGACCGAACTTTGATTGAGTCAGACCCAGGTATCTCGCAATCTGTCTCGTCTCATTTACAATAATAATAATAATAATAATAATAATAATAATAATAATAATAATAATTCAACAACATACATTTTAGTTCACTTTAATTTTAAATTTTTTGAATATTTAATATATTATATTTTCGAGTAGTTCACAAGCTTTTCGAGTCGGGTATCGAGTAGCTTGACTCAACTCGTTAAGAACTATAGTCAATTTCGAACTTGAATCGAGTGTTAACCGAATTATGACTGAATCAGACTCGAATATCTCGCGTTTACCCCGACGTGCCATTGGGAACCAAATTGTTGTTAGAAAATGCATGGTGGAATGAACATGAATTGAAGGAAAATACTAATATTGATGCATAACTGAATGAATTGATTAATTAATAACAATATATATCTTGTCTGTCCGTAATTAATATGAAAAATATAGTCTCGTGTCTAGATTCCTCTGCTATGACAAACGTTTAAGCATCATAATCTTGGAAAAATCTAATTAATTAATTGAATTTATTACCATGTGCTGCTTACATGATTTTTATGCATGCTTTTGTGCTTTAGAAAAGGCCTCGTGACGTGAATGTGATGTTCGATTCGTTGTGTTTCCAAAAATTTAAGAGAATAAAACCTCAATTATCATATAAATGATCGAAAATTATTTGGTATATAGATCATATAATTTTAATTTACACAAATTTGTTTATTTTTAAAATTAGAGACTTAATTTTAGATTTAAAATTTAGAGTTTATATTTTATGGTTTAAAATTCAAAGTTTTAAATTTTAGGCTAAATGGTCAAATTTGCCCTAGTAGTAAACACAGTTGCCCCTATTTTTTTCATGCAATTTTACCTTCGAAGTCATTCAATTGCAATAATTTTGTCATTTGACCAACGTTGACCGTTAAAGTGCTGACGTGGTAGTTAACATTCCTGACGTGGTAGTTAACGTTCCTGACGTGGCACTCCACTATGTTGACGTGGCAGTACACGTATAATGATGATGTGGTAGAGGAGCTGAATTGTTTTTTTAACTGACTTCGAGGGTATAGTTGATTTTTTGCTGAGTTCATGGGCATAATTGATTTTAATTGAAAGTTCGATAACTTATTTAATATTTAATCTAAAAATGAGAATTTAAGAAATTACTAAATTTTAAAATATTAAAAATGGACAAATAATTTGTTTAAAAGTCAAATTAATTTAATAGGTTTATTTAGTTTTTGAATAAAATCGGATAAATAATTTAATTTTTTGAGTTAAACTTTTTACAAATAGAATATATGGTGTAAATGTCCTTTGGATCCATGTTAATTTTAAAAATACGCAAAGTGAGAAATCTCACAAAAAATTAAAATATTCTTCAATTTTTTTTAAAAAAATCTATAAAATTAATAAAAATAAATAAAATATTAAAAAATTATTTAAAATAAAAAATAATATAAAAATTAAAATGTATTAGAAATTATAAAATAATAAAATATAAAAATTAAAAAGTATTAAAAAGTGAACAATTTCATCAAATTTTCTTTCGTTTTTCTACATCAAACTGATTCTTATTAATATTTGATAAGTTTATTACTACTCCAATGGAAGAATGATTTCATTGAAAATATGTTCAAGGAATATTAGTTGACTTAGCATAACTATAAACAATCGAAGACCTTTCAATGATATTTATTTTTAATATTTTATAAATATTTTTAAAATTTTAATATTTTTTTTATTTTTAGCTTAACAATTAAATAAATTATCGAACTTTTAATTAAAATCAAGGGATAACTACATATTTGGTACCCCACCTTTACCCGTTTTTTTGGTACCCCACATTTTTTGGCAAAATGGTACCTAACGTTAGTTTTGTTCTATTTTGGTACCCGCCGTTAAAAAATTAACGACAAACTAATTACGAGAGAGAAAATCACACGTGGCAGGCTATCACGTCATTTCTCTCTCCTAGTCAGAATGTCATGTTGATAGGTTATAATTATATACTCTTTGTTGTGATTAATTCCTTCATATTCTAATTATATTTTGAGCTTAATTGTAGAAATTGTGTTTATTTTGATTTATGAGGTGAAATATGGATTCAATGATGAAATTCAACTCAAAAGCATGTTTTTAGCTTCCCAAGTGAAAATCAAGTCTTTTGGAAGAAAGTTGAACTGGACAGAAGCTTATCTTCGATAAGGCGTGACCACACATTATGACTAATACGAGACTGATGTATGATGTGAAGATTCGAACTTTTAAAGTCAGATCCGTGATGAAGCCCACTTTTATGATTATTTCCAATATTTTGAAAGTGTGATACAATTAGAAATGTGGAGGTTAACATACCATCGTTAGATGCTATCAAGAAAATTCCCGAGTATGCAATTTTTAAAGATTTATACATGAACATAAGGATGCTGAAAGAGAAGAGAGAGGTTCTCAATGTTTATCCTAAAGAAAGCGTTGGGAAAGAATGGGAACCAAAATTCGATTTAGTGGGAATTGGATGACCGAAACGTTCCATGGTTACGTTGAGCAAAACGACATTAAACAATTGAGCTATTGGGAGGCAACCCAAATGCTTTACTTTTATTTTTGCCTTTTATTTTATTTCATTTAGTTTAGTTTTTTTTATTTTCATTTTTTGTGTTTTTAATGAAGAAGTTCATTTTTTCTGGCAGGAGATTAATTTTTATAAGACGTGGTCACGCTTTACTTCCAACAACCTTCTGATTTTGTTGTTGCATATGCCTTTTAAAAAATTTGAATTCTTCACTTTGAGATGTATTGGTTCACAACTTCCAGCATAGGAGAGTTTCATCTTTTTCCCACCATCACCTTGAACCATCTCAGTCCGGCTTACTCACACATTATGAGAGTTCTCTTTCTCATTTAATTTCTTTATGAGCAATATATTTTGATATACATTGAGGACAATGTAGAGTTTAGGTGTGGGGGAGATATTTCATACATGATTTCATTTGCTAGATTGTTTTCATATAAGTGTGTGAAAAAATTTCAATTTTTTTCACTTTCTTTTTGAAAACTTTATTTTTGTGCTTCAATTTTGGTGTGCTTCAATTTATATATGTTGAATTTTTCATTGAAACTTTGAGTCTTTGTTTAATATCTAGGAATACCTTGTAAGTTTTGGATACATCTTGGTTTGAATTATAATGCATGAAAGTGATGAGCATGACTAGTGTTTTCTTAAAATTTTGATGACATCTCATTGGTTTGTTAGTTGAAAATGCACATGACTTAATGCAAATAACACACTTTGGTGAGATTTTGAGCCTAAGAGCAATTCATCAAATCTTGCTCATTTTTCTTTTTGTTGAGTGTGTCGAGCTTCGGTGTTTATTCTAGAACTTGCTTATGAATGCATTTTGAGATCATATTTTTCGATTGATACTTTAAGATGATAAGGGCAATTAGGTTTAACCCATTTCTTAGACTTTCAAAAATCCTACCCATTTGTTTTTCCCCTTAGTTAGCCAATATAAGCCTATTTCCCCTTTTCTTTGTCTTACCATAATTTAACCCAAAGCCTTTTTGTTTGTTGTCCCTTCTTTTTGCTACCCTTGTCAAGACATGAGGAAAATGTTGTTCCACAAAAGGCTACAAAACAAAGAGAAAGGAGAAAAAAAGAAAAAGGAAAAAATAAAGTTTGTTCCTTGGTTGAAGAAATTTGGAGATATGTTTGTAAATGTAAATAAATTTCACTTCTCCAAAATTTCTTAGTGTTTAAATGAGATATAGGAATAAATTTCAAGAAGTTGGTTGTATGTTTGATGTTGTTATGTGGAATTGATATCGTTAACTTTTGTCTTGACTCAAAAACCTTCATTATTTTTTCATTTTACCATGCCCTTACCTAAGCCTCGTTACAACCCTTCTAAAGACCCTTTGATTTTTGCATCGATTCATATGTAGTGGTGGAGATTTGATTCATTTGCAAGCTTATGGTAATATCGTGCTATGCTTTGATCTTGAGAGTTAATTGCACCCTAAACACTTTGAGAGTTTTGAGTGAAACCGTGCGAGGGTGTTAAGTCTTGTTGCATTTGATATTGGTGGATTGATGAGATGTTTAATTTTTTCTGAAAAAATTTATCCTATGAATACTCATTCTCTTAATTGTCACATGTCGACTAAAATCATAAAAAAGCACACGTGGCATGCTAATTAGGAGAGAGAAAATCACATGTGGCAGCATGCCACATCATTTTCGCTCTCCTAATTTGTAACACCCTAAAATTGGCTTAGAAATGTTACTACAATCTAAACTATATGATAATTGAATTCATAAGCTAATCAATTTAAAAGGAGAATGAACATTGGCCATCCTTAAGATCAAATAAGTGAAATTGAATCAAATTGAATTGAAATTAAAACTAGAAGGCATAAATAGAAGGATGAAATTGTGATCATGCAAAACATTATAGATTGTATGCAAAATTCATTAGAATTAAAGGCCTTGACACATGTTCTCATTGGAAAAGAACATGTGCCAAAGCAATGGATGACTCACGGCTAGGAGGAGTGATGAACAAAGAAATAGTTCATCTTCCTCCCATTATCATCTACCTTGGCCGAAACATTGAGAAAAGGGGAGAGAAAATTTGCATGCAAACACCTTCAATTCAAGCTTCTTGATTCATCCATTGATCAAATTTAGCTTGGAAAATGTATAATACTTGATTCTAACTTGTTATAGATTGTTTGAATATGCAAATGATGATGTTCTTGTTGCCTTGATGAAATTGGATGATTGCCATGTATGTTAGGGTCATGCTAGCTTCAATTAGAGCTTGGAAATTGAATGCTAGAAACTAAATTGCTAATGAGATATATGTATAGTTGCTGGAAAATTGAGAAATATGTGCTTGATTGAAAACAATCTTGATTATGGACTGTTTTGATGGAGAAATTATGTAAACATTCCAAATGAACATAGAACCCTATTTTGATCATGTTTCTAGATAGAATGAAGATTGAATTTAATAGGTAACTTGCTGGAAAATTACTACACCTAATTTTACTAGTTAAATTAAGCAATGGACTGCCTAGTTGATGAAATGGATATGCAAATGTGATCAAATAGATCAAATTAGGTTCAACATGATAATGCCCTGTTTTAAGCTCATTTCTAGGTGAATTATGATGACCTAGACATGTAAAAACATGAATTAAATTGCCATGTTAGGACCTTGCTAAAATAAGTTAAGAAGCTAGAAATCCAACCTAGTGTAATCTGCCCAGAATGCTCTGTTCTGGGCAGTGACTTTGAAAAATCACTATAAATTGTGTATAATGAATTTAAGGCTGAAATTTTTATGGAGAACACCTTGGTATGTCTAAATTCATTAGAGAAAACAGAACTAAACTCTGGGCTATATGTTGAATTGTAGAGAAGAAACACTAGGGACAGTGAAAACTGTCCATTGTAGCAAAATGCCCTGTCTTTAAGTTAAAAATTGTATTAATTGGAAAATAACTAAAATGCAAGCCTTATATGGCCATAAAGACAATTTCTTTAGCTTTCCAATGGTGTAAACCGATTGAAATTCTGACGTACGGAATGAAAGTTATGCATGATTTAGTGACTAGAGTACAAGCAGCCTGGCAGCAACAATATAGGCAATTGCACACTGTTTTGTGGCATTTTGTAAACTGTCTTGTAAACAGTTTTAGGCCTTTGATTATGCCTTATTTTACATGAACTAGAATGTAGATAAGTATATTTAAGTGTAATGGAAAATGTATATGAGCATACTGCCAAATTTGTGAATGTTGTGTGCTTGTAACTTTGTCTTGATTTGGTGATCATATTACCATTATTTTGACATGTGTTTGTACTTATAATGTGATAGAACCAGGAGTAAACTTGGTGGAAGAGAATAGAGTGGATCATCCTAAAGCCAAGAACAAAGGAGTGTGGATCCAAGACTAGCTAGCTTGGAGTATTGTGAGTGTAGTTACCTCTAGGGTTAGGACTAGGTCCTAACCAATGTATTCTTGTTACATTCTTGAAATGTTAAATGAATCTAATCATGAACTTGACCTAATAAGGGAAGGATGACTAAAGTAATACATGAAACTTGATCCTATCCTTGTATACATGATCAATTCGAATGCTTAAGTATGATTATGTAATAACATGGATGCTTGTATGTACTATGATGCAATGTGATTGAATGGTAAAGAACATGCTTGAGTTATCATCTCATCTTGATGAAATGAAACATGAGAACTACATGACATGTGAGCTATGGCTCAATGGCCTAAGGGCCTAATATGAAATGAACTTGCTTGACATGATCTTGATCTTGAAACACTTGAATAAATGGTAAATCGAACAACCTTGGTAGCTAGTTGGACTAGGTAGAAGGGCATGCCTTAGAGTCTAGAGCTCATTGTGTAAGGGTGGACTACGGTCCAGGGCTAAGGCCCCTATTTGGCGACAAACGGAGGGTACGTATGTGATCTTTGGCGACAGTATGAGGGTTGACCAGCACTACGGTGCATCTTGTGGCGACAATTGGTTTGAGACTCGATTACCTATACAAACTAAGTACCAAGGGGTTGTTTAATGAATAACAATTGAAATAACAATCTTACATCATATGTTACTTGTCTTGAATGCCATGAATTTGTATGTTACTTGACTTGAAAGCATGACTCCTTGATTTCTTATTTCGCAAGCATGATGTGCTTAATTCATGATATAAATTTCTTGATTCTTGATTCTTGTTCCTTGAATGGCCGAATGCTTGAATCCTTAATTAGGATTATCTTGATGCTTGATATCCTTAGCTAGGATTCTTCAAATGCTTGAAGCCTTAGCTAAGATCACTCTAATGCTTGAAAGCCTTAGCTAGGATTATCTTAATGCTGTCAAGTTTTATGTGTCATTTAATCAAGTACATACCTATTTAGATACAAACTAAGATCACTTTAATGCTTGAATCCTTAATTAGGATTCTCTTGATGTTGCTGCACATTTGATGTTAGAATGAACTGATCTAATGTTTAATCTAGTACACCTTGGGACATTCGAATGCCATGTTCATGTATATGTGTTTGCTTGTATTGATGGATGTATGATCGAATGATGCTTGCTTGTCTTCTATTCTATTGCCTTGGGAAATATATGATCTCTTGTGTGTTTGATTGCTAAGGCCGAATGGTCTAATATGAGTTTGTGATGATGGCCGAATGGTTAGGTATAGAATGACTTGAATGAACCTAGTTACATGTAAATAGAAATGACCAAATGATCATGTTTAGAATTCTAACTATGAAATGTTAAAAGGTATACAAATTATGGTTCAAGGAAACGAGTGGAAGCATGTTACACCTAGTTCATTCGATTAGAATAGATTAACAAAGATTGAATGTTGTAATATGAATCATGTAAGTAATAACTTGTATTATAAACATGAAAGAAGATAATTTGGTACCTTGTTCAAATGCTTGATGGTTTGAAATCAAACATGAGTTGCTTGTATGATAAGTATGTTTTCTTGTTCTTGTATTGTTTGTATTGTATTACTTGTCCTTGTCCTTGATCATTGTCATTGCTTGCTTATTAAGTAACGCTTTTTAGCCGGGTTGCTACTAGCCCGGGTAGGGGTGTTGCATAATTAGCATGCCACTTGTGCTTTTCTCTCCCCTAGTCAACATGCTGTTAATTTTTTAACGTTGGGTACCAAAATATAAACAAAACGTAACATTAGATACCATTTTACCAAAAAAAGCGAGGTACCAAAACACAAAAATGGATAAAGGTGGGGTACCAAGTATGTAGTTATCCCTAAAATTAATTATGCCTCTAAACTAAAAAAAATCAATTATACCCTCAAAGTTGAGAAATTATATCATGGGTCCTTCCCCGCCACGTCATTCATGAGACCAACCAATCAAATGCATCCATTTCATTAATTTTTCCATCTCATCTTTTTACCAAGTGAATCTTCACTTGGTAAAAATTGTTTATAAATTTGATTTACAGTAAATATGAGTGAAGATTCACTTGGTAAAAAGATGAGATGGAAAAAATAATAAAATTGATGCATTTAATTGGTTGGTCCCATAAATGACGTGGTGGGAATGACCCATGATATAATTTCTCCTCGAAGTTGGTTAAAAAAAGCAATTCAGCCCATCTGCCACGTCAGCATAGTGGACCTTCACGTCAGCACTGTTAACTGTCATGTCAGCACTTTAACAGTCAACGTCGGTTAAATGACAAAATTGTTGTAATTGAATGACTTCGAGGGAAAAATTACATGAAAAAAATTAGGGGCAACATTGCTGATTTGAGTTTACTATAGAGACAAATTTGACCCTTTAGCCTAGATTTTACAGTTTTTTTTGGCAAATCGTAATTTTAATCCTAATTCTACCTAGAGGGAAGAGAAAGACGAAGATTGTTCATAGCGGGTCTAAAAATTATTACCTCTAGAAGTATCCCTAAAGACTAGAGTCTACTTCTCTTCTCCTTTAGGTAAGATTAGGATTAAAAATTTTCAAAAAAATTACAATTACAATTAATATTTAAATATTTGATTTTAAAAGTTTATCCTAACTGATCATGTGTGAAAATCAATTCGCGAGTCGACATATGATCAAATTATTTTAAATACAATATTTAAAAATAAAATAACAGTGATAATTAATTAATAATTATTTTATGTAAATTCATAATAATATATACATAGAAAATATATCATACATTGGTGATCAACTTTTCATGTGTCTTATTTAAAATTTAAATGTTAGAGTTTTAAAATTTAAAATTAGGTTTTATATCTAAATAGGACACATGATAATCTTAGAACCATACCTATAAAAAATCGCCATTCAAAATTAAAATTAAAATAATTATTGAAATATTTTATTTTAAATATTTATCTTAAATGATCATATGCGAAAATCAGTTCGCGAGTCAGCATTTGATCAAATTGTTTTAAATATGCCATTTAAAAAATAATAATAGTGATAATAATCAATTAATAATTATTTTTATGTAAATTTGTAAAAATAAATACATGATATTTTAAGATAAAATATTTCATGCATTAGCGATGACCCTTTTTTTTCACAAACGAATTTTTAAGGTTGTCATTGGTCCAATTTAAAGTTTAAATGTTAAAGTTTTAAAGTTTAAAATTTAAAATTTAGAAATAGATTTTATAACATCTAAATAGGACACGTAATAATCTTAGAAATATACTTATGAAAAAAATCACCAACAATACATAAAACAATTAGTCATATTTTACTTAAAATTAGTAATCATATAGCTTTTCTCTTTCTTCCTCTCTCTCTCCTCTTTCTTTCCCTCTCTATCTCTTTCTTTTTTCCTTTTCCACTTTTTCATCCAAACGAACTAATGACGTATCAAGAAATACTTTTTAGGGTGAGTAAACATAAAATTTCAATTTTTAGGGTGGTTACATTTTGTAACGATTAAAAAATTAAGAAGTAATGCATAAAAATTAAAGAAATTAAAATCAAATATGTAATTAGAAAGTTCAAAGTGGGCACATGTCTACCCTAAACTACACATGCATTCGCCAGTGAAATGAACAAAGAAAACCACACTTATTCAGAGCTATGTATTTTAGTTTAATAAGTATTATAGATTAGCGAACCCAACGAGTGTTCTATCGAAAAATAGGATGACGTTCATCTTAGAAGATACGAATTCGAAAATGTGTGTATGTCTTTTCAAATTATTAAGTAAGAATATTAACATATACCATCAATCATGTTAATATATTTAAAAAAAATAAAAAAAATGTTATAGATAGGACACATAATAATCTTTTAATAGAAGGTAGAGGTGTGCATTATTCGGTTTTAACCGAATTAATTGACTGAATCAAATTTTTTCAGTTAATCCGGTTGGTAAATTTTAGGTAGGATCAGTTAACGGTTAATATTTTTTTCAAACTTCAGTTATCGGTTAATTCGGTTCGAAACCGGTTAATTCGGTTCGAAACCGGTTAATTAACCGAATTAACCAATTAATCAAAATTATTATATATTAAATATTACATATATTTATTTTTGGTCATTGAACTTTTAAAAATTATAAAATGATTATTAATTTTTTGATATATTATAAAATGGTTATTAAGCTTTATCAAATTAGCACAAAATGACCACTAAATTTATTGATTGATGGCAAAATGTTCATTAAATTTTTCAAAAATTATCAATAATTTATAGCATGCAATGAGTCAATGATCATTTTGTAATAATTCGATAAGTTTAATGATTGTTTTGTAACTTCTGAAAGTTTGATGACTAAAAAGATCATTTTAGAATAGTTTGGTGACCATTCGTGTAATTTACCCAAAATTTTATAATAAATTTCGATTAATTCAAAAACCAACCGAATTAACTGAACTTTTTCGGTTCAGTTAATTTTCTTAAAAAACAGTTCGGTTAACGGTTAAAACAAAAAAATGGTTAATAAATTTTGGATAATTCGATTTAGCCGTTAACCGGATTAATTAATTGCACACTCCTAATAGAAGGCCTACAAATTATATTTAAACCAATTGAATTTGAATATGAAAATAGAGTTGAGTTCTTTTCTGGGTTTAAAATCAAATGCAAGTTACGGTTTGGGTGGAGTTTGGTTGAATCCGGTTATGCCTTATCTATCGGATTGGGCTTGTGTTTAAATAGAGTAGAATTCATTACGCTAATGCTTATATATCATATTAATGCTTAAAGTAGACTAACTTTTTTATTTTGGTACCTAAAGTATTTTTTGGTCAAAATAAGTACTTAAAATATACTTTTTTGATTAAATTAGGTACTTAAAGTATTTTTTTCTTAAAATAGACACATAATGTATTTTTTAATTAGGGTAATTATTCTATACACAAGCGTTTGTGGAAACTTTTTTACACAAGCGCCTTAGTTTTAGGGGTTAGGGACTCCGTTTAGGGGTTTAAGTGTAGTAGTTTGAATTTAGGGCTTGTTTATAGAATTTTGGGTTTAGGGTTTACAAGTTAAAATCTAAATCCCTACCCATATTACCCTAACCCCTAACCCTAAATTCTAATCTTAAATCCTAAATTCTAACTACGAACCCTAAATTCTAAACCCCTACATTAAACCCTAAACCCTATAATTGAGGCACTTGTAGAAACAAAAAGTTTCCACCACTAGTGTATAAAATAATAATCCTTTTAATTAATGTCTCATGATAATTTTTAGGAACATATATAAAAAATATGAATACTTTAAGTATTTATTTTGACTTAAAAAAATACTTTAGATACCTATTTTGACCAAAAAATATACTTTATATACTTTGACGAAAAAATACTTTAGATACCTATTTTGACTAAAAATTATACTTTAGGTACCTAGTTTAACCAAAAAAATATACTTTAAGTACCTATTTTGATCAAAAAATACTTTAAATACTAAAATGAAAAAATTAGTATATCTTAAGTACTAATATGATATATAAGCCTTACGCTAAATCATTCATTTAAGGATGTAAGGCGAAGTTAAAACAGAGGAAGCGGTTCGGTAAAGAATTAACGTGAACAAAATTGAAAAATTAAAATTACAGTTGTCGGGATCAAACCCGGGTCATTCATGTGACAAGTATAAATACTTACTACTATACTACAACAACTAGTTGATGGTAAACAATTATCACTAAATTTACAAGTCTTTTGTTAAATATATATACTATCCATGCTCGATGTATTGTGTTTTTGGGTGAGTCGTATGAGCATGTAAGGAGTGTACCTTGCATGACTTGCCATTTAAGTTGTATGATTTCCCTTTAATGAAATGGCACGTTTTTTTTTGTCAAAAAAAAATATTAGTTGAAAAATCTCAGAATTTTTTCTTAAATATTTTAAAAATAATTCTAGTTGATTGTTACTGTCAACTGTTCCAGGGTCGCCATCAACTCATATATCTTAACCTCTTCCTTCCCCCCAATTTTCTTTCTTTTTTTCACCTTTCCTTTGATTGATCCATTAATTCCTTTATTTTATCATGCTCACTAATTGTCTGTGTAGACTTGATCGACTCTAGTAGATGATTCGACTACTAACAACCTCCTTGTTATATATCGATTAGATCAATTTAAAAATATAAAAATAACCGAAATAACCGAAAAACCAAACAAACTTTAACTAGTAGTTGGTATAACAAGAGACAGAATTACATAAAGGCCAGAGGAGCTCTAACTCCCAAATTTTGGAAAAATTATCATTAGGCCTTTTAAAATTTTTAATATCTGAAATCTTTTTATTTGCTCCCTTATAATTATTAAAATTTCACATTAGTATTTATTTATATGTATTTAAATTAAATTATTTTTTTAATTGTCTAAAAATGATTACAAGATAGTATATGTTCATATATATTCTTAACTCTTTAGCAATTCACAAGGCGACAAAGCAATTGAACCCGTATCTCGTAGAATGAACATCATCCGCGAGTAAACGACGTGAGTAACTATAATTCTCTTAAGGTAGCCCAATAAAAATAAATTAACTTTTTTATCAAAAAAATTAAATTAACTTAGTACTTTCAAAAAATAAATTTTATATGTATGCAATTTAAATTTCAAAAATACAAGTCACAAATATATACATTTAAAATTATTTTTTAAAAATTACCTTTTCTACATAGGCCATATTTGATAAATAGAGGTTTGAACCACAATTAGAGATTTGAGCTAATATTAGAAGTTTGACCAGTCAAATCATCTAATTTAGATGTTTGGTGAATAGCGGATTGACGTGAAACCTCTAATTTTTGAAAAAGCTACTAATATAAGCTTTTTGAAATTAGATGTTTTGACATAAGAGTTATGATGATAATTTTACCCTTAATAATTATAAAAAATCTCTAAATAACCCAAATTTTAACCTTTTCTATTTTAATTTTTCACCCTCTCGTATTTACATTGTGACATTTGTAAATTAATATTTTTTGTTTTTTCTTTTTATGCTCACACATTTATATTTGTATTTAAATTTATTAATTAATTAAATTATATTATATTAAAAATATAAATAATAAATTAATATATAGATCCTTCAAATATGCTTCGTAATGTTATATTAAAAAATTATTTTTTATAATCAAATTAATTAAACAAATATCGAATATAATCATGTTCTTATATGTCATTTTGCTTGTTTAAACAATCAAACAACTATAGTTAATTTTATCAAACACTTTTATACAATCAGCTAGTCAAATCAGCTATCAACTATCAGCTAATGTAATCCACTATCCGCAAATTGCCAAACAAGGTCATATTATTTTGAATAAAAATCATCTGCCCTTTTCGGTGCCCCTATTTATGCTCATACACTAAAAATTAGGTTTAGGGTTTAAGGTTAAGATTTATGGTTAAGATTTAGGGGATTTGGAGTAGGATGTATTTTTTAGGGTGTAGGATTTATAATTTAGGGTTAGGGCTTAGAATTTAATTTTTTAGTGTTGTGGCATAGAAAGGGACACCAAAAAGGGGCATAAGATTTTTATCCTAGTATTTTAGACACTTTTAAGCTTCTACTTTTGGATAAAAATCATCTGCCCCTTTTCGGTGCCCCAACACTAAAAACACTAAAAATATTAAATTCCAAGCACAAACCCTAAATTTTAAATGCTAAACCCTACACCCTACACCAAATTCCCTAAACCCTAACCATAAACCCCAAACCTAATTTTTAGTGTGGGGCATAAATAGAGGCACCGAAAAGAGGCAGATGATTTCTATTCTCTACTTTTATCTATAAATAAAGATAAATTTATACTAATTAGTCAATTTTTCAGTGTTTCTTCAATAAGCCGAGAGCCACGACCTGATTAACTAATATAATTTTCTCTCATTTTATTTTCAAAAAAATTAGTGGAGAATTTTTTGAAAATCCATGTCATGGATTTAAATCTGCTTCAAGACTTAAGTTCAATCGCATTGTCTGCAAGATGTGTGTATTGTCAAAAAGATAAGAATGTTTATAAACAGATACTACCCTGTAATCGCCTTCAATTTATCCATGTTTTGAATACAAACTATCCATACTTAAATCTTAGTACAATTTACAGGTATTCTTTTTTTTTTTTGAATCGATTCTACCTAGAGGGGAGGAGGAAACTCTAGGGGAAGGAAATGCTCTTGTTGGGTCTTGAACCCGGGACCTAAAGGGAAGGAGATGGAGCAGGTAAGCAGCTCTGACCATCCAGCCATCAATGCTTGCTCTACAGGTCTTCTTCTCGGTTCTTTTTTTATTTTCATAAAAATATAAGATTCTCGGTATTACCCAAATTATATATATATATTATGATGTCTTATTTAATGAGTGCAATATCTTTGTCAAAATAAATTACAAGAAAACCCTAATTAGTTAAGTTTCCTTGATCATAACACAAACATATACATATATCTTACAAGCTTAGATATTCAGGATCTTCAGCCCTAAAAATCTTCTCTTCCATCGGGGCTAGTATCTGCTGTTGTACAAAAGACGGTTAAATTTAAAATAAATGTGAAAATAATTAAAGTAACAAGATTACTGTAATTAAATAATTGAAATAAACGAAAAACACATATTCGAAATAACCAAATTTGGTTTCTAAGGCCTGCTAGGAATGCAATTTCCTTAAGATAGATTCGGCCGCTCTTCGGTGCTAGAGGTCGTCGGTCTCCCAGGATACAACAATGAATGATTATCTTTAGCAGCACCACTGAGAAATCACGAACGTACTCGAGCCTTTGACTATCACCAGAAAACTACACAAGTTTGGGAGAGAAAACGTTTTGAATTGTGTGTTAAAACCTGAAAAATACTCATGTATTTATAGGAGAAAATTAGGTTAAACATGAGAAACATTATTCCGATTTTGCCCCTAATCAGATAATTGAGTGGATTGCAAGCAAAATTCGAATTTAAATTTGAATATATATCCATCAACGCTTGCTCTACATGTCTTCTTCTCAGTTCTTTCCTTTTTTTATTTTCATAAAAATATAAGATTATCGGTATTACCCAAATTATATATATATATATATATTATACTGTCTTATTTAATGAGTGCAATATCTTTGTCAAAATAACTTACAAGAAAACCCTAATTAGTTAAGTTTCCTTGATCATAACACAAACACATACATATATCTTACAAGCTTAGATATTCAGCCCTAAAAATCTTCTCTTCCATCGGGGCTAGTATCTACTGTTGGACAAAAGACGGTTAAATTTAAAATAAATGTGAAAATAATTAAAGTAACAAGATTACTGTAATTAGAAAATTGAAATAAACGAAAAACACAGATTCGAAAAAAACAAATTCGGTTGCTAAGGCCTGCTAGGAGCGCAATTTCCTTAAGATAGATTCGACCGCTCTTCAGTGCTAGAGGTCGTCGGTCTCCCAGGATACAACAACGAATGATTATCTTTAGCAGCACCACTGAGAAATCACGAACGTACTCGAGCCTTTGACTATCACCAGAAAACTACGCAAGTTTGGGAGAGAAAATGTTTTCAAATTGTGTGTTAAAACCTGAAAAATACTCATGTATTTATAGGAGAAAATTAGGTTAAACATGAGAAACATTATTCCAATTTTGCCCATAATCAGATAATTGAGTGGGCTGCAAGCAAAATTCAAATTTAAATCTGAATATATATCCATCAACGCTTGCTCTACAGGTCTTCTTCTCGGTTCTTTCATTTTTTTATTTTCATAAAAATATAAGATTCTCGGTATTACCCAAATTATATATATATATATTATGCTGTCTTATTTAATGAGTGCAATATCTTTGTCAAAATAACTTACAAGAAAACCCTAATTAGTTAAGTTTCCCTGATCATAACACAAAAAATACATATATCTTACAAGCTTAGATATTCAGCCCTAAAAATCTTCTCTTCTATCGGGGCTAGTTTCTACTGTTGGACAAAAGACGGTTAAATTTAAAATAAATGTGAAAATAATTAAAGTAACAAGATTACTGTAATTAAAAAATTGAAATAAACGAAAAACACATATTCGAAATAACCAAATTTGGTTGCTAAGGCCTTCTAGGAATGCGATTTCCTTAAGATAGATTTGACTGCTCTTCGGTGCTAGAGGTCGTCGGTCTCCCAGGATACAACAATGAATGATTATCTTTAGCAGCACCACTGAGAAATCACGAACGTACTCGAGCCTTTGACTATCACCAGAAAACTACGCAAGTTTGGGAGAGAAAACGTTTTGAATTGTGTGTTAAAACCTGAAAAATACTCATGTATTTATAGGAGAAAATTAGGTTAAACATGAGAAACATTATTCAAATTTTGCCCCTAATCAGATAATTGAGTGGGTGTAGCGATGTCCCTCTCACTAAAAAAAATGTGATATGTTTTTTTATTTTGTTTTTTAAAATATTGTTTTTCGGGAGATTTTAGAAAACCCGTGTTTTATTTGAAAATGGAGTCACCACCGGCCACTCAAGGTGGACTGGACACTGAAAAAACTAGAGATTTTAAAAATGTCGAGTTCGGGAGTCGGTAACGGATGGGGAAGGATTAACACCCCCACACCGCCCAAAATTGGTAATTTAATAATTACTGCTTTATTAATATTAGACTTTTCAGATTAACGTGACGATTAAATTAAAATTTGGTTATAAGTGCGAGTAGGTTTTAAAGGCCACGTTATTCGAGAGTAAACGCCCAACCACTATCACTACGCCTGATACTGGCCCCGTTTACGCTCGAATAAAGAACACCGCATTGACGATTAATATATCTCGATATGCGATCTTTAAAAAGGCAAACATAAATAAATACTAACATAATAACCTACTAATACGACATACATAAACATTAATCTAACACATAAAAGTGCATTCTAAAATAACAAAAAAACACTACTCTAGAACATGCATGAATATTAATCTAACTTAAAATATAATAATAATAATAATAACAATAATAATAATAATGCTAATATGAATGCATGGATCATATTAAAATGCATGGAACAATATAAAATATATCATGAAACTAGATGTTAAGGGCTAAAATGCACAAATTAATAATTTACATGGCATAAACAAAGACAACAAGGACTGAAATGAAACAAATGCAACATGCATGGGCATAACTATAAATGACAACAAATAAGGGGCTGAAAATTAAATAAACAGGTGACCAAATTCAAATAAAACAGAAATTAAAAGCCAAAACAATGACGATATTAGACACGCATGAAAACTGAAGGACTAAAAGCATAATTATACCAGAACCGAAACGAGAACGGGGAAGAAGGGAAGGGACCATATCTATAATTATACCCTTAACCTAAAACGCGATTCCTCCCCTCGGGTCGGGTCACCGCGCGGGTTGGAGTGCCAATACGGCATCATTTTGATTGTTGTGGTTTAAAACAGATTAAAAACAAATGTTTTTTTAAAACCTAATATAACAAAAAAACCTAACTCTCCAACATCCTCATCTTTTTCTCTCAACTTACCCTAAAGCAACGGTGGCGTCGCTCACTGGCAACCTTGTCGGTCATCGGCCGTGAGACCTCGCGACAGCTACGGCGGCGCTATATGATCGGTAAGCTTCCCCTTCTTTATTTATTTATTTTTTTACTTCGATTCGAAGTTTTAAACAAAAAAAGTTTGAGATCTCAAACAAAAAAAGGAAAATACGAGAAGTATTTCGTTTTAGAAATTTGTTTATAAAATTTTATTGATTTTTCGTTTACAATTGCTCCCTTTTTTATCTAAAATCTCAGACCCTTACAATTTTTTTGAACCCTCCAAATCTCTCTTTTTTCTCCCTATTTTTCGAACTGAACAAACCCCCTGATTCTCTCTTTTTTCTCTTCCCCTTACAATTTTTCCAGATTCGAAATCCCTTTCTTTTTTCCTTATGAGATTTTTCAGATCTCCCCTCTATAAACTCTAATTTTTTCAAAAACCCCCCATCCCCCTTTTACATTGGTTTCATGCAGATTTATATCCGATTTTACCTAATAAAATACTAACAACTCCCTATATTTTATTTGATGCTGCAGATCTAAAGGATTCACTTGCCCGGATTTTATGGGATATGGAGGATGTCCACGACATGGGTGATGGGTAGTGGCAGGAGGTAGGTTTGATTATTTAATTTTAAGGTTTTGGTTGGATTTCGGGGTAACAAATTTAGGGATTTTGGGGGTTGGTTTAGTTTAGGATTTGTTTTAGGGTTTTAGATTATTCGCCGGTGACGGCGGCTTGGCAGCTGCAGTAGCGACGACCGGATGAGGAGAGGCGCCAGCAACGACGACAAATGAGGGTATTAGGGTTAGATCAATTAGGGTAAAGGGTATTTTAGTAATTTTGGATTTGGGTCGAGTTATGGTTTTAAAGTTTGGGTCGTGTCAAAACGGGTTATTACAGTGGGCTGCAAGCAAAATCAAATTTAAATCTAAATATATATCCCTTAATTTTCGGGATAATCTGCTATTCAAAAAGAAAAAATTAATTCGAACGTGGTAAAATATATGCAAGTCCACATAGGGCCCGACCAGTCGGGACATTCGCGTCGCCCACATCGTGCGGGTGTGCCCCAACCTGAATGGGATTGGATTCGCTCCCCCTACGCGCGAGGCACAGTTTTCTTCCAAGTCATCCAATGACCAGAAGTAGGGTAAGTGTATATAAACACTTCCCAATCCATTTATCCCATCCATGTGGGATATAGGGGTTCCATTTCCTTTTCTAATTCCCAACTTCCTTACTTTGACCATCAATTTCTCATTCATTACTCAACCATTTTGAGCATATGAGATACCGTTGTAAAGGTCTCATGGAGTAAATAAGGTTCAATCGAATCCTTATTCGAATATCCATCTTTACTCATTGGAATTATGGCTCAAAGTTACCATTTTCTCACGATTTTCAACACAAAATAAATGTGAAAATAATTAAAGTAACAAGATTACTGTAATTAGAAAATTAAAATAAACTGAAAAACACAGATTCGATATAACCAAATTCAGTTACTGAGGCATGCTAGGAACGCAATTTTCTTAAGACAGATTCGACCGCTCTTTGGTGCTAAAGGTCGTCGGTCTCCCAGGATACAACAACGGATGATTATCTTCAGTAGCACCACTGAGAAATCATGAACGTACTCAAGCCTTCGACTATCACCAGAAAACTATGCAAGTTTGGGAGAGAAAACGCTTTGAATTGTGTGTTAAAACCTGAAAAAATACTCATGTATTGATAGGAGAAACTTAGGTTAAACATGAGAAACATTATTCTGATTTTGCCCCTAATCAGATAATTGAGTAGGCTGCAAGCAAAATTCGAATTTAAATCTGAATATATATCCCTTAATTTTCGGGGATAATCTACTATTCAAAAGGAAAAAAATTAAGTCCACATAAGGCCCGACCAGTCTGGACATTCGCGTCGTCCACATTGTGCGGGTGTGCCCCAACCCGAATGGGATTGGATTCGCTCCCCCCTGCGCGCAAGTCACAATTTTCTTCCAAGTCATTCAATGACTAGAAGTAGGGTAAGTGTATATAAACACTTCCCAATCCATTTATCCCATTCATATGGGATATGGGGGTTCCATTTCCTTTTCTAATTCCCAACCTCATTATTTTGACCGTCAATTTCTCATTCATTACTCAACCATTTTGAGCATATGAGATGTCGTTGTAATGGTCTCTCATTCATTTCTCATTGGAATTATGGCTCAAAGTTACCATTTTCTCACGTTTTTCCAACACAAAATAAATGCAAAAATAATTAAAGTAACAAGATTACTGTAATTAGAAAATTAAAATAAACTAAAAAACACATATTCGATATAACCAAATTCATTTGTTGAGGCCTGCTAGGAACACAGTTTTCTTAAGACAGATTCGACCGCTCTTCGGTGCTAAAGGTCGTCGGTCTCCCATGATACAACAGCGGATGATTATCTTCAGCAGCACCACTGAGGAATCACGAGCGTACTCAAGCCTTCTACTATCACCAAAAAACTATGCAAGTTTGGGAGAGAAAACGCTTTGAATTGTGTGTTAAAACCTGAAAAAAAATACTCATATATTTATTGGAGAAAATTAGGTTAAACATGAGAAACATTATTCCGATTTTGCCCTAATCGAATAATTGAGTGGGCTGCAAGCAAAATTCAAATTTAAATCCGAATATATCCCTTAATTTCCGGGAGAATTTTTGAAAATGCATCTTATGGATTTAAATCTGCTTCATGTAATCACTTACGGACATATATGATTTGATGGATGGATTTACGAGTTTTATCATGGAAGTTATGGAGTCGCATACTCGAAATACAATTTCTAATCCTCACCGCTTTGTACTCGTTGATTTTTTTTAAAAAAGTTATGCCTTCAACTAAAGTACTAAACGAATCAAACAAGTAGTCCAAAGAGTTGAGTGCCAACAGGTTTTTCATCCTTCATTGATGCCATTGCTACCTCTTCGATAAATGCAAATTAACTGGCACTGATAATTAAAAAAGCACACAACTATATCTGAATTGGCGTTGTCTGCAAGTATATATAGAAGGTTTTTACAGCTAAGTTCGAGTGGCCAGTGGCTGAAGGAATTAGAATACAACGCGATAAGGGGATGGTGGAAAGTTGAAGAGAATATGGAATAACTTGCATCTTAATATCTTATGGTGTGATCAGACTGACTTTAACTACTCTTAGTTCTTATTTTACAGTATCAGATTCATATACTTTGCTTAGAATTTTTTTGGTTGGTTTTGTTAACTACTTTATATTACTTTATCAATTTCATTCTCATTCTCAGCATCCTTCGATTCTCTACCCAGGAATGAATATATGTTATCTTTCAAAGGGATTAATAATGTATTGCATTAAGGGTTCTTGTCTATTAGGCCAAAATATGGAGATTGAATTGATAGTCTTTGTGGTTCTACTCGACTCAACGGATTAATATTGTTTATTATTTAATCATAGCAATATGGTCATCAATCGGGATTGCAAGGGTGATTTGTTCAACGCCATAATCTTCATTTGGGACTTCGAGTGGTTCATCAAAATTGGGGTTAACCTCACCCATGGTTGCGCCAAAGAATATCTAAATGTAATGATTAAAGAAATAAAATGAATTTATATATATGTGAATATATAAAAAAAATATCTATACACTTATTTAATACAAAAATACACATATATTAAAATTTTAAAAGAAATATAAATATATAATAATGGCAAGATGTGAAAAAAGTGACTACAATGAATGAGATGATAAATTAAAGGGTAAAACAACAATAAAAGGGACTAAATTTGAAACAAATAAGATTAAAGAGTGCAAAAATTCAAATAACAATAAATAGATTGGTAAAATTAAGAAATAAATGAAGCTAAGGAAGGATGAAAATCGTTTGTCCCTAATTATGCCTCAATTGGTGCCCTACTTTAAAATAGTGAATTTAAAGTTTAGGGTTTAAGGTTGGGGCTTAAGGAATTATGGGTAGAGTGTATTTTTTTAGGGTGTTAGGGTTTAGGATGTAGAAATTAGAGTTAGGGTTAGAGTTTAAAATTTATTTTTAAGTATTTTTTAATGTGTGGCATATAAGAGGGCATGGTTAGGGTAGAAGATTTTTTTTGTTTGCTAAAGAATGTAAAAAGTAAATAAATCAAAGAAAAAAGATTGTCTTGAATTGCGTTGAAAAAACAGAAGGACTAACATCATAAATAACCCCTCGCAGTAAAAAACACACGGACCCTAAATGGATCGGGTTCGGACGCGACTCACTCAGGTAGAGTCTGGACGGATTATTAAGAAAGGTCAAATTATTTAATTTTTTTAAAAATAAAGATTTATTAAATATTAAAATTTAAAATCGAAGGGTAGAGTTAAATTTATTTAATATTTAAATTTATAGGGCTTAAATTATCATTAGACCTAAAATATTAAAGGTCTAAATTAAAATTTTAGAGATTTTAATTAATAATATTAAAAAATATATATATAATTTTTTATCAATAAATATATATAAATTTTAATATAAATTTTTAAATATTTGAAGGTACCAACTTAAAATTTTCAGAAAAAAATTAAACAAACTTATTATGTAATTTTTAAATTATTGGGCAACAATACCCCTTGTACCTAGCTTAAGCCCGGCTCTGTGGTCAAAGAGACCCAAAATACACCTATTGATTTCTCTCCTCGGGAAAAATCTAAAAATATCGTCTAAAATAAGGCTAACATAAATGCTTACAAAAAATGTTAAAATTTTATATAGATTTGAATAAGAATTTCGGTAACTGGTTATATAAATTCTTATCTATTAAATAAGAATTTATGTAAATTTTATCTTAAGTAAGAATATATGTAGTTACAAAAATTCTTATATTATAACTTAAATTATTACCATTTGAATAAAAAATTGTGTAACTACACAATCTTTTATCAATTAAATAAGAATTTATGTAGTATCGTCTCATTTTAACCGCGATATCTCACCCTAGAACTACCTCTCTCCTCGCCTTGAACCTGAATCCAAAACCCTTTCCACGTAAAACTCCCGCAAAGACCCAAAATACACCATCTCTGACAATGATAACGGTTAAAAGATTAGAGTTAGAGTTCAATCGCCATTAGTTTAGATTGTGGGTTTCGACTTGTAATGAGTTTGGGTCATATCGTAGACATGTAAGGGTTTGGGCTTGTATTCGATTATTGGGTATTGTAATTAAGTCGAGTAAAGTGAATACTGGGTTTGTTGGATTTAAACATATTTGGTATTTATAAATGGGCTTAAAAAGTAAGCCGAGTAATAAACGGTATCTACATCCTTGAATCAAAAGAAACTAAGAAAAAAATCAAACCAAAATAAAAATACACGAGTACCAAACCCCCTAAAAATCACACTACAAACTCAAAACACTTTACTTTTAAAATATAAAATCTATAGCTCTTCTCGTAAAATGGATTGAGAGGGTCATTTTTATATTAGATATATACAACATTTGATCTGAATTAGTCAACCAATAAATCTAATACCGACAGTTAAACAAAATATTACTCATCTTGAACTGAAATTCAAATAGATTAGCTATGAAGTGTCTTGCTACTTTGTTTGGTGAACTCAAAAGACATGAAACTATTAGTTGAGTCCCGGTAAGGTACCGAAACACTATGAAACTAAACACAATCAGACAAATAGATGCATCTGTTGGGCGTTGGCACGGTTTCACTTAGCTAAAAACTACTAAGATATGCAAGAAGTCGACTATGAGGCATATTATAATTCATCGACAGTGAATGAGACATGTGGACTACGAATTTGTCTCCCTAATCATACATTTATTTTTTGCCCCCACGACTCCTAATCCTAAACTCCCTCCCTGTTTACAATCACTGCAGAACAAATCTAATTTTTTTAATTAGCATGATGACCAGCTAGCTAAAAATTAATTAGATGTATACAGATCGACTAATATTGTACGCGGGATGAATTTGATCATGATGAGCCGGAGATCATCTTCATTCATTCTTCATCAATTTCTCTCGAACCTATATCTTGAACAAGTAGCTATGATGATCGAGGTTTCCCATATACTCTTAGACCCACATAAGCCAGTAGCCTGTATCCGCCGGCCAACTTTATTATCCAAGCAACCACATCCCACCACCTATTATCATAATAAACACCCAAATGCTTGATTGTTGGAAAATCCACGACCTTGCAACGCCTCTCGTTCTCGCATCCCTACAGCTCATATTTCGAGTACTGCACCCCAACCAGAAGTTTATAGCAGTAGTGACTGAAGGAGATGAATTTCAACCAAGCTATGAAAGCAGGCATGTGGTGAATGTAGTATCTGCCCACTAATAGAAACACCACCATGGTCACAGAAGCCAAGGTTGTGGCCCGTTTTACGTCCATTAGAACGGCTCCCATTGCCAGTCCTAGCCCTTGAGAGACCAGAACGTTTAAGAGTACGATCAAGAGGGTTAGAACAAATGTTAGAAGTGAAGGCTTGAGTCCTCCCATCCAATATGTGACTGTCACGAATATCGTGGGAAGAACGAGCTCCATCGACAAGTCGCCGGCTTTTCGGGCAATGTAATACTAGGACAAACAGTACATCCCCGACGACCCTTCTCTGATTAACATTGGGCGCTATTATGGGAAAGCGAATATGGCATTGAATAGAGGGAAAAAGCCCCAAAATATTGAGAAGAAAAACAGAAGTCCAACCTGTAAACAAAAATTGTATCAATTTATATAATATATATGTTCTGGTTCCTAATTAAGATTTCATGAGATTGGTACTTGTGTTAGATTAAAATCCGCAATTGTAGGCACATATGTAAAATGTATGATGCTATTATAAAGTATGACATAAAATTAAGTGATCAATTATGTTAGGCGTGTCATATGTATTAAAGTGTCATGAAAATAAAAGTGTAGATACCAAAAGATATATTTATAATTCAATGAGGGGCAGAGTTATAAATATTTAATAGTTGATTTAATAACCAACTATATAAAGAGGTAGTGGTCCCCAAGAAATAAGTTAACTTGTATTACTCTTGTCCCCATCAGAGAGTTTTTACGGCAAGAGCTAACCTATCTTCTTGGAAGATCACAACCACCTTCTAGGCGATCTCCATTAAATGATCACTACGGCAAAATAGGATTTTAGCGGCGTTTTTTTTTACTTTATAGTGGCGTTTTTACGCGCCGCTAAAAACCCTTCCGGCCGCTAGATCTAGCGCCGCAATAGTCAGCGGCGTTTGTGAACAAAAAACGCCGCAAAAGGTCGAGTTCTATAGTTACGTTTGAATTACAAAACGTCGCTAATACTCTATCTTTAGTGGCGTTTAAATTTTTAAACGCCGCTAATACCATGTCTTTAGTGGCGCTTTTATTTCAAAATGCCGCTAATGTTGAGTTATAGTGGCGCTTTTCACCAAAACGTCGCTAAATGTGATTGATATTGCAATATTTAGTGGCGTTTTTGCCACAAATGCCGTAAATTTGCCTTTTTGAATTTTTTTTACAAATTAGTATTTCTTATTTCAAAATTACACGGCTGAACAATTTTAACACCATTGACAATTAAAATTGAATTCTTGAGTCTGAAATGTAAAAGGACTAAAATTTAAATATACATAAAGTATAGAAACTTAAAATATATTTTAATCGATTGCCAAATATTAAAACAATCATCAGTCACCAAAAGTTCTTATTCTAAGATTTAATTTTCAGGGATACCAAACAAACAAAATTGGAGTATGACAACAAGAAGCGATACAATGGCAACAACGAAAGTTTTGCTAACAATTTTCATGTGTCTTCGTTGGAACCGCATGAGCAGCTAGCTGTGGCAATCCGACTGAGACCTCAATCCATGTATGCAAAGATCTACATAATAAAATTTACCATCTTCAATGATTATTTTAAGCAACATATCACAGTTAAATTTGTGAAACTAATGACACTTAGATTTTAGGAACCCTACAAACAAGGCTAAACAAAAGTAGTGTTCTTGACGCATATAGAGAACTAGTGGCGAGGATAGGCTTTAAGTTGAAAACTACAAAATTCTTAGATTGCCACATAAATCCATGATAAATAAAAGCAACAGAGAAAACTTATAATGCAAAATCCACCTTTGACGGATAAAGTTCACTTTGAAAATTTACTGCAACACAAAAAAAAAGTTCTTTGGCTAAATTATGAATTATGTAAATCTTTCAATGTAAAAATAACCGCTCACTATGTACTGAAATACATAATCATACTGTCTGCATACCCCAATCCTTCTAAAGGCTTCCAAGTATCTTCCTCTGGCCCATAATTCTTCCAACGAACCTATCAAAGGCAACAGTACCCCAGGTAAACGGACAAAACTAACATACAATGCATGGAACTAAAAAATGGGTGATAGAATTAAAATTGTAAAAGTAGTTGCACAACTAGGATTTAAAAACAACTCTAAACAAATAAATCAAAGAAAAAAATTTGCCACATGAGCTAAACAGAGGTTATGTATCCCTATGAAATGATGATACTGACAATTCTATAAGAAGTAATAGTTATTATAAAGCATTGATACCTTGAAATGTAACCGATGATCTTTTTTCTCCTTCAGATCACCATAGCATATGGCCAAAAAAATTTCAACTTCAAACACTTCACCATCACTACCACCATTTCCATCTTCATCTTCAACTTCATCATTGTCATCATCTTTATTGTCATATGAGTTGAAAGATTGTTTTTTCAGATTCTCAGTTTTTTAAAAAGAAAATGAAGCACATAGTTGTTTCCATTCTTTTAATAATGCTAAAAATCTTCAGCATGTTCATTTCTAACCTGATAGACCAAGTATTGAACCAAAAGTTATTACATGTTATATAGAACATAATAAATTATATAAAGAGATTTTACCGATGTTTCAGGATGATTCCATTGGAGACTTTCACATGCATATGTATTTATATCCACAACCCATCTCTAAAATCATTCAAAAAGAAAAACAAAAAACAAGCATCATAAGCATATATAAATCACTTAAAACTCTGAGTATCTAAAATTTGTAAAATAACTTATGGTCACAAGTTTTAAAAATGGAAGTGGCAAGTATGATAACACTCTCAATGCAACTGCAGAACAACAAATTATAACTTGATGTTTCTACCAAAAAATTACAAGTTAATGTTCAATTTCAAAAGGCAGAAAAAATCGAGATACATCAAGCAATAAAATTCTTAAATATGATAACCATCAAGAAATTAACTTCAGCCTACATTTAAGTTTTAGAGAACAAACCAGCATGTAATCTACGAGAGGAATAGAATCGAAAAGGAATTGAACAACAATTTCCAAGACAAAATGTCGTAACGTAACTTGGAAGAAAATAAATGGTTCAAAGAACAAACCAGTGGAACCTTGATGATAAACTCTAAGGCTTTAAATGAAAATGAAGGAGAAGAACATACCCTCGATCAACGCCGCAAACTCTCAAGTATGGTTCACCAGCCTCTCGATCAACACCAATAGTAGTGCCAACGATGACATGGGTTGAAGAAATTCACATAAAAACCCTAGGAATCAAAAGAGCAGGAAAATAAAATAAATAAAAACTTAATCAAATAAACTAAAACCCATAACTCAAAGCAGATCAAAGTTCAGTATAAGGGGAAGAATTAGAAAAACTCACTGAATCTCGCCAACGATGAGGTCATATCACTTGTCAAGATGAGGGAGTGAGAGGCGAATGAGGTCGATGATGGAGGGAATTAGGGATTGTGGGTGATTTGGGGATCGGGGTAAGGGAGGGTAACTGAGAGTGAGTAAGTAAATCTGTAAAATAAAACACTGAGTTGTATCTCTTTTTTGGCGTTTATTATAAAAACGCCAATAAGCAGTACACAATTGCTGTATTTTAAATCACAAACGCCACTAAAGTACGACTTATTGTGGCGTTTTTAATAAAAACGCCACGAAATTTATCTTTTTATGGCATTTGCCCTATAAACGCCGTGATATGTACAAATTTAGAGGCGTTTGCTCCAAAAACGTCGCGTAAGCGCCGTTATATACGAAGCTTGGTGTAGTGGATTCAAGGTTTTTCAGTCCATCGATAAATTCAGGTACGCTTCCGCATTCAGTTCTTGATAATTTGACATGATAGATTCTGGGTTAGTTTTCATACCAGTTATGTTTTTTGGATATGCTTTGGTTCTAACAAGTGGTATCAGAGCCTAGTTATGTCGAATCATTGAAATCGTTTATGTGTTAGGGTTTGATTTCTCGCATGTTCTGAAATTTCCTGATTTCCCTTATATGTTTGCCATAATTAATGAATACTGTTTGTTTTTGTGAATTAACAATTGTTTGCGACGATATCAATCCACATCAATTATGTTTTTTTGTTTTTTTAACCTAGGTTAATGAAAATTAATTTAGGCATATACATTGTTGTTAATCTATGGAATATATATTTTAAACAAAATATATATTTAATTCGGCTTGATCAAAATTTTAGTTTTGATCGTTAGTAATTAAGAAAGAAAAACAAAGTTTGACTTCAGCTTTGTTATGGTAAATCTATCGTGACTTATAAACTTTATATTCAAAAGCTCTTAAATTTTTATATTCAGATTAATCTAATAAATTATGGTTGAACTTGTTAAATCTTTTTTAGTTTTGCACAGAATCTTTAGCTTAAATTTGTTTGACATTATGCCATTAATGTTATCTACAGAATATACATTTGGTTTTGCAAAGCATTCCGTTAATCTTATGAAATTCACATCCTATTAAGTTTGATCAATAATTTCAATTTTGATCGTTAGGTTATTATGGATATATTTTAAGGTTTTATGTGATCATTATATGAATTACTCATTTGTATGGTACTTTTGATTTTTGCTTTTAGTTAAGAATTGAATGAATTTAGTTTAATGATATATATATATATATATATATAATTTAAGTTAAAGATTGATTGTTTTGAATTCAAGTTTTATTTTGGTAAATGCATCCTTAAGGAATTTTTTTGAGAAACAGTCAAAGATTTCGGTTTTTCGATTTCTGATAGCCCTATTTAGGCAACCTTATTTTGGGTTATTTCGAAAACTTAATTGTTATCAGAAATTTCAGTTTTGACTGTTAGAAAATTTTAAATTTGAATATTGGTATATTTATATTATATATTTCGAGATAAATTAATTGAAGCATTAAGTCACCAAAGTGACCTCTATTGTGAAAATTATTTTATTTTGAAATGTAGAAGGTTTTGTGAATGTAAGTTGGATTATGTTAGTATTAATCGGCCCAAGGGAAGGTTAATAATTAACATTATTACATGTGCAACTGTGGTAATAAACATGTGATAATTATTCAGTTTTATATGTGAGCAATAAATCGGCCCAAAAGAAGATTTTTATTTGGCATGTTCTAATTATCAATGTTTGATTACTGTACCAAGATATCACTTGCAAGTTAATGTTTTGTCCAAAGATGAAATATTAATGGAGTGTTCGGTATCTTGATATGAGATTTACCTTTATTTAAATTTATTATTATTTTGGTTATCTTTTAATTTGATTGAAAGATAATATTAAGATAAATATTTTGAAACAAATAAATTCATATTTTGGCTTCGGATGTCTAATATTTTAATGGATTAATTGAAACATAATGTCACCAAAGTGACCACTTTTGTGTAGATTAGTTTATTTAAAATATTAAGATGATTATGGGTTTTTGTAATTCATGCCTTTATTAATTGACCCAATGGAAAGTTAATATTTGGCAAAATTACGACAACTGTGGCGATAAATGTGTGATAATTATAAGGTATTTTATGTGAACAATATGTTAGTCCAAAAATTAATCTATTGTTTGACATAGTTTATTGTCAATGTTTGATTCCTACAACAAGAGTACCGCTTACAGTTAATATTACTGTTCAAAGACTTGATATTAATGTTGTGCTTGGTATCTTGAGGGGAACTAGCCATTATTTTGAATTTATTGTTTACTTATGAATATTTATGTGACCTTGTTTTTATTGTATTTTATTTATTTTTGTTCTATATTTAGTTAATTTATCTTTTTCTGTCACAATATTTTTTAATATACATTCTACACTCAAGTTTAGTGAAATTAATTTTAATGAATAGAAAAGACACTTACCTATAATATTTGGTTGTATGAACATAAGCTTCGCACTAAGGGAAGAACAATTTGCACCTCTTACTACGGTAAACACCCATAAAAGGAATTTTGAGAGGTGAAATTGTTCAAATTGCATGAGTCTAATGATCATAAAGAACATTATATAAGTCTTTAGGAGCACAAATCTAAAGAGATTACTCATACTAAGGTTTTCCTTGATGAAATTAAGAAATGTTTTACCCAAAACATTAAGGTTAAGATGACATCACTTATGCCTTCTTTGATGTCTATGAAGTACAAGGGTCAAGGAAATGTGAGGGAGTAGATTATGAAAATTCTTAATTTTGCTTCAAAACTTAAGGAGCATAAGATCTAACTTTCTAACAATTGTTTGTTCTTATGATTTTGGCACCGCTTCCTATACAGTTTAACCAATTCAAGTTACAGTTGTCAAAGAGAGAAATAGACTCTAACTAAGCTCATTTCTCACTGTGCTAAAGAGGAAGAAAAGTTGAAGCATTATAAGTGTAAAAGTACTTATTTGGTTAGTGTTCATTTAATCAGTGTCTCTAAGAATGGAGCAATAAAAGAAAATATTGGAATAAAGTTGATAAGGGTCCTAGTCAAAAGAAACAATAAGTTACAAATTGTTGATTCTTTTGTATAAGTTAGGACATATGTGAAATAATTTAACTTCAAAAGTGAGCAACTACTTCGGTTATTTTGAGTGATCCATGGGGTGTAAGTTTTATAATCCCACAATTATGAATTATTTAAGGAGAAATCTATAAGATTTTTAGGATGTTGAGTTTGGAGGGAGAAGTAAGGTTAGATACATTGCTATTGAGGAGGAATTAGATTATAATTTAATTCCTACTATCACTTTTAACGATGTTTAGGTTTTCACACCTATCATTAATCAAGAAGTGAATAAAGTACCTCAACAAGACAATGTTGAGTAATTTCCATTCAAGATAAGATAATTGTTTCAGAAGAACAAACTCAACAACCTTAAAAAAACAAGTATCCTTAAAGAGGTCCACGAGAGAAATTTGAAATACTATTCCAAATTATTATATTGTATTTCTTCAAGAAATAAGGTAACAATGAAATGATATAAAATGACCTAATCATTTTTCATCAAACCATAAAAGTTCTAACTCTCAAAAGTGGATTGATGTCATTCAAAAAGAGTAATTTTATGCAAGACAATAAAGTTTAGGAACTTGTCTCATTACCTTAAGATGCAAACCAATTAGTTGTAAATGGATATTTAAAACTATTAAGGATGGAAATGGTAATGTAGATAAGTATGAAGCACGTCTTGTATCTAAAGGATATACTCTAAAAGAAGACATTGATTTTGTAGAGACTTTCTCTCAAGTTACATTGAAAGACTCTTTCAAGATAATTATTACACTTGTTGCTCGTTTTAGTCTTAAGCTACATTAGATAGATGTTAAGCTTATTTTTCAATGGCGATATTGAAGAAACTATTTATATGGTACAATCATAGAGTTGTGTCTTATGATACAATATCAATGATATGTAAATTAAAGAAGTCCATCTATGAGCTTAAGTAAGACTCTCATTAATGAAATTATAAATTTCATATTGATTATCTCATTTGGTTTTGAGATAAATTTGGTTGACAATTGTATGTACTATAAGTTCAGTGGGAGTAAACCAAGTGATACTCATATTGCTAAAGAAGACAAATTTTATCTGACTCAATGCCTTAAAAGTAATCTTAAAATTTAGAAAATATAAATGATTACATATGCATAAGTTATTGAGAATCTAATTTATGTTCAAGTAGAGTACTTGTGTTTTGACTGTTTCAACAACCAGGTTGCTAGCTTTTAGGCCACCTAAAGTTCTAATAAATCTGCATATCCAAGCATTTTTATCAGGCAGGTTTGGGTTACCTCAACTATTGAGTCACAGGGAGGTGCGGGCGATGTCCAATTTAGAATCTTTAAACCTAAGAGCAACTTCTGTGAAACATAGTTCATGCTATAAGATATGCCAGGTGCCATGAAATGTATGTATAAAAGTATACCATTCATGCACAAATCAGCCCCATATAGAAAATTCCTAGTAAGCCTCCGTTTACTCCAGTATACTTTTGGAACATCTTTACCTCTATAGTAGGAGGAACTAGTGGTCGCTTCCCCTTTAGCTCTTTTGTTAAAAAATCAACTTTCTTCTCTTCGTCCCACTCACTATAAGTACCCATATCCAAATATCTGGTAATTGCATCAAGTGTTTCAGCATGCCTACCAGATTCCTGTACATTAATAAAACTTTAGCTAAAACAAAAATCACAAGCAAGTCCTAGAATGCAACTGAATGTACCTGACGCAAATCAAGCTTCATTAACACCATTCCAAATGTGGAAACTCTTCGAATCAGGTCAGCGAGCCGACCATCAGCTAGAATCCCAGCCCCACATGATTGCTGTAAATTATAATTATAGCACATTATATACATATTAACGGCAGCATGAACATTCATTCTCCAGCAGGACATTGGAAACTGAGTTATTATCAGAGACTCATAACATAGAAGCAGTGGTTCAAGAAACTGATCTTTCGTCTCATACTAATCCCAATGATCATATTCACAAGGAAGATCCCCCAGAAGAAGTTCCAGCCATCTTCGAGTTTTCATGAGCTGAGATTATAGGTCATCAAAAAGACAAAATACACATTTTACTATATATTAAAACAGATTAACTGAAAAAGTAAATTCCATAGTCTGGTGTTTAATAACCACAACTGATTGTTCACAAAATTTCACAAGTTTTACATGCAAAATTAGCACTGTACTATAAGCATGACAATGATAATTTATTCCTTACTCAAAATAATCTTGAAATTTCAGATAAGTTTTTCCTTAATTGTGCCTCTCGGGCCAATTGTCCCAACATCTAGAAATGAAGTAGATTTAAAGTAAAATTTTGAAAATGTCTTTCCTTTTTGGTCAATATCGTTCTCAAATGAAGCCTGGCGCGCTAGAATTCTTTTATGATCTTAAGCTATCACTGTAATAGACCAAGCATATAAGGTTTGCATATATCTTCTTCTTTTTTGAAATTAAGGTTTTCATATATCTATTAATGTAAAAGTCCAAAATTTTAAAATTATTTTTAAATCATTTGATCATAATCATCAGCTCATTTTATCAAAAGAATTTATACAAGAATTTTCATTTCCTTATAACTAAAATTGACACTTTTAAAAACATTTAATATCCAACGGGAATTTTGAATTTTATATTTAATCATTTCGTATATAAGAATAAATTTTTGAAAGCGAGACCATGAGCTGAATAAGAATAAATTTCTAAATATCCCCCTTACGAACTAAATTCACATTTCTAAAATAGAAAATGTAAATATTCTCATCCAGCAAGGTATAAATAAACCTGGTTTATCTCCAAGAACAAGCATTTTACACAAGCTATTATATAGTTTAACTAAAGAAGTAAAGAGAAACGATACCTTTTCCTTCACATCTCCAAGAATAATTCGATAAGGAGCAATTCCAGGACGTAGAGATGAGCTTGGCTCAAGAAGCTTAGGGAAGCTGGACCTTCCAATCGTAGATTCTGCAAATAGTTTCCTCTGAGCTAAAAGATGACTAGAGGAGAAAGAACCCCGTGGCGTGACAGCTGTTGTTGATCCATTGGGGTTAGCATAACTCCCATTTTCTGGTGCTTTGGGTATATTGGAACTTAAACCCTTAGATGAATTTTTTGAGCTAGATTTTCCGCGACCATCCTAGAGTAGACATGAACTAAATGTTAGCTGTGATGCTGACAATAAAAAGGGAAAACCCATAGAACAGCCAAAACTACAAGAGAATGAACTAACCTCGCGAGCCAACGGCATGTAATCAGTCCATGGGAGTTCTAGTTTTGGATACTGAGACCCACCACCATCACTGTAAACTACATGAATAAACAAATCAGATGAAAGAATCCAATGAAACAGTATCAGTTAGAAATTAAAGACAAGATCAATTCTATTACCAAAGAAACAGTATTCTATTTTGCTTATTATCATTACAATCATCTAATAGCTATTCAAAAGCATACGAACAAATAAGAAAACAATTCAAAAGCATTTTGTTATGAGTGTGTGATTGCGCGCACATACCAGTGCAAGCAGGTAAATCTGCCCTATTAGGAAGTTGGGTAGGAAGGGATGTAGCTTGTTGTCCATGATGCTTGAATAGAGTTCGGCTTAAAGGTTGACTCCGACTATCATGCAGGTTCTCTGAAAAGGTTTCTGAAGATAAAGTAAACCTACTATTAAGATTTCAGAAGTAGTGATATAATTATTATAACTCAAAATTTAATATGGCATACTTGGATGAAATCATATCAACTCCACGATCCATCTTGAGCAAGTTTTAATATAGTGTAAAGCACACAATCATCAAATCTAAGATCACTTGTTTCTTCAAGTTTAGGTTCTTTCAACGAATTGGAAAAATATTCTTCAAAATCATATGCTTAATTTACACTCATCAATGTGTGTCTAACTTTAGCATAAGATGGTATCAAACATATATACTAGCCAAAAGGTTTTAGGATTGGTGTTTTAAGGTTACAAAGAGCATAAAAATGTCAAACGGCCCCAACCTTTTTCTAGAATTTCTTGAGCCAATCTGGATAACTTATCATTGCATTGGTTCATGGATAGTTCAAATCTAAGGCTATCAATTTCCCAGATGTAAAGATCAATGGTCATCCACCTAGATAAAAGTGAGACATCCCTTGTTACCTGAAACATTGAGAAGAAAAACAATGAGGGCATTAGGCACTAGGTAAAACTAGAAGAAAATTACCATTTCTGCATGAATTATGTGTGAGTTAAGACGTGTATGATAGGAAGTCTAACTCTATCATAACTACGTAGTTTAGTTATAATCTAACTCTATCATTGTAAAGGATAAGAGTCCAATCCTAATAGGTTAACTACTCTGTGTAAAACTCCTCTGTAAAAGTCTATAAATAGACTTCTTCTCTTGTATATCGATATAACAAGAAGAGTATTCAAACTCTATTTTCTACATGGTATCAAGTTAGGTCAATACTATCTCCTCAAAATCTTTTTTCCCCTTTTCGATCAGATCTACACCTCTCCATGACTAACTCCGATCCTGCTACATCAGAAATTCGCTCTCAAAACAGCCCTCGTTCATCTGATTTCCAACTCTCGGATGCCTCTCTTTCTCCCATTACATCCTATAAACTAAATGGAAACAACTACCTTCCTTGGTCTCAATCGGTGCATTTTGTACATTCTGAGGAAGAAGGAAAGCTTCCTATCTCTCGGACTCAACTCCTGTTCGGATGAGTCCGACCCACCTACTCTAATTGGTTGAGTGAAAACACCATGATAATGTCGTGGTTAATTAATTCCGTGGTACCCAAATTGGAGAAAATTTTATGCTTTATCAAACTGCAGCAGAAATTTGGAATATTGCCAGAGAGATACTTATTCAAAGTGTTGACAACACACCGTAACTCTTTGAGTTGAGAATAAGATCAAAGATCTCGGACAAGGGGAGGTAACAAATGGCACAATATTTTGGAGTCCTAACCAAATCTTTGGCAGCAAATAGATCTGTATGAAGCTAATGAATGGAAGTGTCTCGATGACATTAGCTTCTACAATAAGCTCAAAAATCGAGAGAGAAGGGTGTTCAGTTTTCTCTCGGACTGAATGGAGAATTTGATGGAGCCAAAGCAGCAGGATTTTAGCCACTAAACCACTACCTTTGGTTCGAGAAGCCTTTTCGTAAAATCGAAGGAAGAAAGCAGACTTTCCCGATGGTGCTGCGATCCCAAAGAAAGCGAAGCTTCTCGCTCTTCTTACAAACTCCAACTCGGGAGTAAACAAAGGAGGGGAAGACCTTGGTGTGACCAATGCAAAAAGGTCTGGGCATGTGATGGACCAATGTTGGAGGTCTGCATGGAAAAAAAAGATATTGGAAGCCTCCTAAATCCAGATTCAGAAAGAAGCCCATCTTGCATCTTCTGAAAATTCTTCCAGTGACTTTAGTAGACAACAGATCGAGGAACTCCAACAGATTTTTACTCACCTATCATCTAAGCTGTCCCTAATGCCTTAACACTTGACTCCATCAAGGTAGTATTTCTTGCTTAGCAACAACTAGTGCATTTAATTGGATAGTCGATTTTGGTGCCTTTAATCATATGACAGAAATCCTACACTCTTTCAACAATTATAGTAACCACAAGTCTCCTTCCTCCATCAAGATAGCCGATGGTTCCCTTTACAATGATAAAAGGGAGTGGTTACATTCGATTGAGTAGCAAGATAATATTGTCGATGTTCTTTATGTTCCCAAACTCAAATGCAATTTATTATCATTAGCAAATTGGTTCAGGATGTTAAATGTGATGTTAACTTTGGGGTTGCTGGGTTGTTTTTTTAGGCACGGGGCTCAAGACGGTGATTGGCGGTGCTAGGGTGTGTAACGGCTTATATATCCTTGATGGCCTACCCTATCCGAATCCTTCTATTTCCAATTGCTTTAGAACATCAGTTTTTTCTAGCAGTTTCCCTTGAATGATATTATGCTTTTGCATCTTGATTAGGACATCCAAGTTTCTACTACCTTGCAAAGTTGTTTCCTAATTTCTTCATTAATAAAAATCCCTCTTCTTTTACTTGTGAAGTATGTCAAATGGCTAAACATACGAGAAAACCATATGTTCCTTCTCACTATAAACCTACTTCACCATTTTCTATCATATACAGTGACATTTGGGGCCCTTCTAAAGTAAAAAACATCTCTGGGTCTAGATGGTTTGTGTCGTTTATTGATGATTTTTCTAGAACAACTTGGACCTTTTTTATGAAAGAAAAATCTGAAGTTGAGACAATTTTTAAAAGTTTTTATCACATGGTCAAAACTCAATTTGAGAAACAAATTAAAATAGTGAGGAGTGATAATGGGAGTGAATATCTTAGAAAATCTCTTGGGTATTTTTTCAAAGAAAAAAGCATATTTCATCTTACTTCTTGTGTCAACACCCCTCAACAAAATGGAGTGGCCGAAAGGAAAAATAGACATTTACTAAAGGTGACTAGGTCCCTATTATTTTCTGCCAATGCACCTAATTATCTATGGGGGGAAGCTCTTCTTACTGCCACCTACCTAATCAATAGGATTCAAAGTACCCACTGAAACTCTTTTCCAACATTTTCCACATTTTAAACCATTATCCTCTGTTCTTCCTCTTCGAGTTTTTGGATGCACTTTTGTTCATGTGCATCGCAATAATAGGAGTAAACTTGATCCTAGGGCTCTACGTTGTGTGTTTATAGGGTATTCATCGAGTCAGAAGGGTTACAAGTGTTACTGCCCTATTACCAAGAAAACCTATATCTCTTTTGATGTTACTTTCTTTGAAAATAAACCTTACTTTGCAGGAACTGAAATTCAGGGGAGAGATACAAGGAATCTCAGTCCTTGCATGATCCACAGCCCATTATTTCCTTGCCTATTCTTGATGTAAGTACCACTGCTCCGCAAAATACTTCTTCCGAGCCTACTTCTGATGAAATTGTGAGTACTGCTCTTAATCCTGTAGACACACCTTCTCCACAGTCTAAAACTACCAGCCCTTATACAACACCTCCTCCAATGATTAAAACTGTACCACATACATCACCAAACTCTATGACTCCACAACCACCAGAAAGACAACTCAGTGTCTATACAAGAAGAAAAAGAAACTTGACCGAGGCAGTTAGTCAGCCTAACACTTGCCAAGAACTAGCTTTGAGTCCTGCTGCTTTGGAGACGGGAGGTAATATTATTCCACAGGATTCTACTACTGTTAACTTAGATGAGTTTCCTATTGCTATTAGAAAGGGGGTAAGGAAATGTACTGCTCATCCTATTAACAGGTTTATTGCCTATGGGAAATTAACGCCTGGATTCAAAGCTTTTACAGCTAGCATTGACAGCATAAGAATTCCCGAGACAGTGGAAGAGGCCTTTGACAGTCCAGAATGGAGGAGAGCAGTTGAAGAGGAAATTAAGGCATTACAAAAGAACAATACCTGGAGCATGACAGATCTGCCAGAAGGAAAAAAGGTTGTGGGGTGTAAATGGGTCTTTACAGTCAAGTACCATTCAGATGGGAGTGTTGAGAGATACAAGGCGAGGTTGGTGGCTAAAGGGTTTACTCAATCATATGGTGTAGACTATCAAGAAACTTTCGCACCTGTAGCAAAGTTAAACACCATCAAGGTATTGTTTTCAGTGGCAGTTAACAAGGATTGGAAGTTGCATCAGTTGGACATCAAAAACGCATTTCTAAATGGTAGACTTGAGGAGGAAGTGTACATGCAGGTTCCACCTGGTTTAGAAGAGAAGACCACAACAAAGACGGTGTGCAAACTGAATAGATCGTTGTACGGCTTGAAGCAATCCCCTAGAGCATGGTTTGACAGGTTTGCTAGAGCTATGGTTTAGAATGATTTCAAGCAAAGTCAAGCAGGCCATACATTATTTAGAAAAGCTACACCGGATGGTAGGATAACTCTCCTAATTGTCTATGTTGATGATATCATTATTACTGGTGATGACATAGAAGAAATAGAGAAGCTGAAAATTGTTCTAGCAAAGGAGTTCGAAACTAAGGACTTAGGAAGCCTTAGGTACTTCTTGGGAATGGAAGTTGCAAGATCAAAAGAAGGGTTAGTTATCAACCAAAGAAAATACATTCTAGATCTACTTACAGAAACCGGAATGCTCGGGTGTAGACCAGCAGAATCTCCAATGGAACCAGGTTTGAAATTCAGTAAAGATGGAATGGGGAATCCAGTGAATAAAGAGTCCTACCAAAGGCTGGTAGGAAAACTAATCTACCTCTCACTCACCAGACCTGACATTGCATACTCAGTGAGTATAGTGAGTCAACACATGAGTGATCCTCGAGAAGAGCACATGGAGGCAGTCGATAGGATCCTGAGGTACCTGAAGTTTACACCAGGGTCCGGGCTTATTTTCAGAAAACATCAAGACAGAATCAGAAAAGTCTACTACTCAAGTCAAGGGGGAGAACTAACAGATAGAAGGTCCTGTGAGTGGCTATTGTACGTTTGTGTGGGAAATCTGGTCACTTGGAGAAGTAAAAGCGGTGTTGTATCTAGAAGCGGTCAGAGCGAAATTTGAGCTATGGCTCTTGGAATATGTGAGGGAATGTGGATTAAAAAGCTCCTCACTGAGTTAGAGTTGGATGGAAAATTAGAATTTGAGGTTTACAGTGATAGTCAATCAGCAATGAGCATTGCCAAGAATCCAGTCAAACGACGACCGGACTAAACATATTGAAATAGATAGGCACTTTATCTATGAGAAGGTCAATAATGGAGTAATAAAGCTTCATTATATTCCAACCAAGAATCAACTTGTTGATATCTTCACCAAAGCACTTCCTAGGGCGACTTTTGATGAGTTTTCATCCAAACTGGGTGTACACAACATATAGACGTCAGTTTGAGGGGAAGTGTGAGTTAAGACGTGTATGATAGGAAGTCTAACTCTATCATAACTATGTAGTTTAGTTATAATCTAACTCTATCATAACTGTGTAGTTTAGTTATAATCTAACTCTATCATTGTAAAGGATAAGAGTCCAATCCTAATAGGTTAACTACTCCGTGTAAAACTCCTCTGTAAAAGTCTATAAATAGACTTCTTCTCTTGTATATCGATATAACAAGAAGAGTATTCAAACTCTCCTTTCTACATTATGTTATAGGTACTTGCAGATAATGTTAATTATTAATAGTCTTAACATATACAAGTGGAAAAAGGCTCGTGAAGGTGAAGTTTCAAAAAAGAGAAAAAAAATCTAGAAATACCATAACTAAGGCTCCAAACAGCATTTCCAAAATGAACCAGTCGTTCAATGTACATATATAAGCCAATTTTAAAGCAACCATGGAAGAACCAGAAAGTAAAAGAATGTCAGGGGCCTCACCTTTGCTGTGACATTAGGATTTCCATCTCTATCACCCCCCATCCAGGAGCCGAACTTTATTGGGGTACATGTTAGTGGAAGTGGCTTTCCCGTATGCTGAAAAGGAATGACAAATTAAAAGGAAAAAAGAACAATAAGAGTGAGAAAGCCAACAAATATTGTGTATCACTATCCATTCAAAAAGCCTAGTAGCTTCAGAGAAGAAATTAATATCCCACTTTCTTAAGGGCATTGCTGACACGACGTAAATAATGAGGAACAGCTTTCCAAAGGGATTGCTCCACTATGTTCAGACCTGATAAAAATAATAATATTCATATAGAAGCATTTACAAGATAAAATGCATGTTAATATTTCTAAACTCTAAAGTGAATAAGTGATATACCAGCCCTGGCCTCATCCACAGGAGTAGGTTTGTGGCGTCTAAGCTCGTCAGTCTGCCATATAGACGTTATCTCTCTCACCTACACAGCCAAAAGGAACTCAGATAAAACCAAAAAAAATGGGAGACAATTTTTCCATGATTACCACAATAGTAAGAAACCATGTCTCCACCCCCCTTTCCCTTTATTTTCCTGGAGAGGGTCCAGGACAATAGTAAGAAACCATGTCTTCAATTAGCAGTTCTCGATCTTCATGAGCAAGATCAGGTCGGTCATTGTATTCTAACAGATGCTGCAACAAGACAGGCTGACACTCAGAAAAATAGCCTCAGCAGTCAAGACTCAAGTTGATAATTTTCGGCACACTCCGTAAGGATCTTACAGCAATTCTTATATGTTTGTATTGTAAGGTACGGCGGTTAATTTGTGTGGGATGTGCTGTAAGAACAATCTCAACCTCCTGAAAAAAAGGGGGGAAAGGATTTTACAGTTAATTAGATTACAAAATAAAGAATTGAACAGCTTGCTTGCATGACTAAACTAATCGTTGCAATTATGTTGCTCTGCATTAGTTGAGACTGCACATGAAGCTCACGTATGTCTGGCTTCACTGAGATGAGTCTCACACTTTTCAGGAACACAATGAAAAGTTGGAGTATCTAATGCTTAATATTCTTTGCTATTTTTTATTTTTGGATTATGCACATTTTAACGAACAAGGCACCAAAGAAAACTATATCTAAAAGAAACATAAGAAATATACCTGCTTGCAAACAGTGTCATAAAGCTCATTTGGGGTAACGCCACCCTGTATCAACTGACTAAACATGTCATCACAAGACTTTGATAATTGTGTACTGCTTCATCCCATACGAACCCTACACAAATTAATCTACTTAAATTAGTTTCCGATTTAAAACTATTATATAAGTTGTTTTGCACAAAGAAAAACCAAAAATGGTAATAATAATCTTTAGCATGACATTTATTGTATGCCTCCAGATTGTTTGGCATTTTCTTGATTTTTATTAGGAAATGCAAAATTCAATGAATGCATTCTTGAGAACGCACTTAAGACATTAACATGGCCTAGTTTACCGATCATCGAAAAAATAAATGAGACAGGCAAAGGAAAATGCTTGAGAAAGGGAATCATTTTCCAGAGTTTCAATTTTTTCCATTTTTCCAAATCAATAACCAAAACAACTGTTATTCCAACATGTTAAAGCCATGAAAGATGTAAAATGACAGCAAATCCTTCATTTTATTCAGTAAAGATAATTCAATAAACTAACAAAAAAGTTTGCAGCACTGAGAATCACTGAAGAAATTGTAAAATAAAAAAATAAATCTACCTGAAGTCATATACAGGAAAATTTAGGATCTACAATTATAGATGCATTATTCTTTATAAACTGAAAAGTGAAAACTGAACTCATGAAATATGAAGTTTTTTTTTTTTTTTTGACAAAGAAATATGAAGAGTTGATAAACTAAAACCCACTACCTGTGATAGGTCTCAGCAATTCCCATCAAAGTGAGATAATGGCTGAAAGCACGAGCCAGTTTCAAAGCTTCCTCTAATGTCATCTCTGATATCTCAGATGCTAGCTGCTTCTCTAGCAACTCTGCCATATCCTCTATCCCGGACAAACGCATATTAGAAGCACTCTACACATATAAATAAAAAAAAAGGAAAAATCATTCTCAATAAATCTTTTCGCTTCCTGCTTGTGAGAAACTGTAGGCAAGAAAAAGTGAAGTCAAATTCTAGCATTCACTTGCAAATACAAACAAAGAGAATCATGCCATGATTCTGTTAACAAATTGTTTTCATCCAAACAAAAAAACAAGCAAATAAATAGTATCATGAAAATGCAAAACACAAATTGTAATTTCCCTTCATTTTCCACTCCTGTTAATATAATTTCTGAGCAACCAAACAGACTCATCGGATAACATTTTCTAAAGAAGAAAACAGTAAAGGAAAAAGAGCATAATAGTTATTTATATAGTTTTAAAGAATATATATTTTACCAAGAAAAACAAATTAACGATTTGTCTGAGCTGATTGCCGGTTTCCGATCTCTAACAAAATGAAAATCAAAGTAAAACGTAAACTTCGCACACAATATATTTGTATTTTGATTTTTCTTTTCATTTTGAAGATTATACAAGTTCCTTGTCACAGTGAGTGTCTCTGCTTTACAAATAAACAACAAAAATAGAAAAATCAAAATAATGAACGGATCATACCGAAAAAAAAAACTATAATGAATGGAGAAGTGAGGAAAGTGAGTGACCTGAGCGAGGAGTCGGATCCTCTCGATCTTGGCCATGAATTGGGAGCCGACTTCTCTCTGCAACACATCGTGGAGCAGATTCCCCAGCAGCTTGCAGTCGTCCTCGAAGCACTGGAAAGAGATCTCCTCCGCTATATCGTCCGTGGTGTCCGTCATGGCTGTGCGCCTGCCTCAACCAAACAGGAAACAAACAGAATTATATGTTACACGAAGGAAACAAATGTATGTGTATCGGCGGCAGCGGAGCAATGATCTGATAAGATCATAAACGAACCAAAATCTCTGTTAAATAGGTGTGGGTCCAGCAGGTTTACCCTTGTTGATGCCAAGCGTATCCTTCCACGTGACGATCACTACGGTGAAGCCGGGCAGTTTATTTTTCTCTGCTCTTCTTCCTCTTGTTGCCCACTCACTGATTGCCCTGCCTGGCCCCATTACTACCACCAGGGTGAGTGACTCACTCACTGATGTGGGCCCTCCCAAACTTTTTTTGTTCTGTTTAATAAAAGCACAGCCCAAAAAGTTGTTTTAGGAATATAGCAACAATAGTATATTCTATTATGTAATCATTCCTTTCATTTTCATATTTTTTTGTACTGTTTAGTGTTAATGTTTATTTTTATTGTGTTTTTAACTTTTATCTTTATATAATTGATCCGAATATGATGAAACAATAACGACTTTTTAAAATGAAAATCATTTATTTTTTATTTTTTTGTGTCATCCAAAATTTTAAAATATAATTAAATACTAATTGTTGATATTTTATGATATAGTAGAAAATGACAAAATAACTAACGGTAAGATTTCAATAAGAATAAAATATTGTTATTGTTTTATCGTGTTTTGGTTAATTTGATGGGAAAAATCCAAAGGTCAAAAGAAAATAAAATTTTGACTATTTTATTCAAAAAAAAAAGGCTAAAATGATTAAAGTGGTAAAGTTAAGGGGTCAAAAAAGTCATTTTTCCTTTTCTAAAAAGATTACGATATTATAAACTATGCATGCACTAAGTGAACAGAGCCTTGTCACCCGAAAAGAAGGAAAATGTGAAAAAATATAATGAAATTTTTATTTTGTTGGACTATAAATTTTTAATTTATTTGAATTTTGTCCTTTTAATGGTTAATTATATTTTGTTTCCTTATCTTGATTTATGGCTATGTCACTAAAACTATGTAAATTTATCGTAGTGCATGATTTTAGCTTGGCCAAAATCTATCATTGGACCCTATATATAATTTATGAATTGAATCCTGATGTTCTAATTTGATCAATTATAGTCATGTGTTTTTAAAATTTTAAAATTTTAATCTTGTCCTGTATTAGAACAAAATCAATAAATTACAATGACTTAAAATGATGAATATACACAATACAAGGACGGATAGCTCAATTTTACTTATCAGATATAAAAACTATAGGGACTAAAAATGAATAAATTAGAGTATAGATGCCAAATTTACAATTTATGTATAATATAGGACTAGTCAAAGAATTTGACCTTTTAGTTTTAAAAAATAAAAAAGAAATGTATGATTCTGTCCTGTCTTATTCTGCATGTATCTTTAAGTTCTCATCGGAAATTTTCCATATACCCAACTTTTTTCTGTCTTCTCTTTTTTTTGGTTAAGATTAAGAATCAAACGTTTCAGTCAGAAAGTTTGTTACTTTGTTACTTTCATCCTAAAGATTTCTTTCGTTCTTTTGAAAGTTGTGACAACACATTTTGTATTATGGAAGTTTGTAATTTGTCACGTTTTACCATGAAAGCTTTCTCTGCAAACTTTCCATTTTCATATGTTGTAATTCTTGTAACTTTCAAAGGAAATAATTAAATCTGTTCAAGATTATTTATTGATAAATAATTTGATTTTAGTCGATTCAGTATAAGTTCGATTAGTATTGTTGCAAACTCTTGAGCTCGTTAATAGTGACAAAACTTGTAGTAAAAATTTGAGAGGGCAATTTAATGTTTTTAAAATTTTAGAGGCTTAAACGAAAATTTTTAAAAAAATGAGGGTTTAACCAAAAATTTTAATAATTTCAAAAGATTTAACAAAAGAATTTTAAAAAATTAAAAGTTTAATTTAATTAAAAATATTCAAAAAAATGCATTTAAAAGTTTAACAAAAAAAATGAGGGTTTAACCAGAATTATTTGTTTTTATAAATAAAGATGAAAGATGATATTTTTTTCATTTTCTATACTCTCAATTTTCTTTGTTAAATACATTTAGAATTCATTTTACTTTTACTTTTCACTTATTCTTTTATTCTTCCACTTTTTCACCCAACCAATCGCACCACAAGACCAACATAAATTATTATATTTTTTAAATATTTATAATGAAACCTAAAATGAAAATTAAAATGATTTGGAGCCAGAGCTGTTGTAATTTGACCCTAAGAGTGCGTTTGATTCACGGAAAAAATAATTACGCAGGGTAATAACTTTTTTAGACCTACGTTCCCATATTTGGTTTGGGAAGATTCTCACTATGAGGTAATATTCTTTTCCTAATAGTAGCGTTTTTCCCTCCAAATGGTGGAATGTTATTCCTCTCCTTTTCTTAGGTATTAAACAATTCCTTCCTCTTTAGACAACATTAGCCTTAAGATAATGAATTATGTTCATGTTGATCCTTTATTGCATTTTTAATTAGGTGAGTAATTATTTATGGTGTAAATTTATTAAATATTTTTATTTAATATTAGTTTAATATATAAATGGTGTTGCATATATTTAAATAATATTATAAAATTTAATATATTTTTATTAATACTATATTTACGGTGTTTCTAGGGTTATATGATGAGATTGATGGTGCTTGAGAGTGAATGGGTAGGTTTATTTATTTTTATCATTGTTTTACTACTTTTAGATTTGTTTTATCGTTTAATTTAATTTATTTAAAAATTGTCAAAAGTAAAAAAAATTAAAAATTTAAACATATTAAAGGGAATAAGGGTATACAAATATAAAATATATTTTTAAAAATATTTAATATGTTGATTATATTATAAATATTATAAACATAAAATTTTGTAAATTTTAGATAGTGTAACGAAAATAGTTCTGTGAATTTTTATGTAATTATTTTTTATTTAATAATTGAAAGTTTAATTTATTAAAAAATATATCATAAGGACGAATTGATAAATTTTACTTTCAATTAATCTTATATTATTCCAACCAAACACTGCAATCTTGTTTGGCTTTCTGGGATACACATCTTAACTTTGGATTTAGATTTTTTTTCGTACTCAAATTTTTATATTTGAAGTTTTTAGTTATACCCTTAATTTAATAAAAAAAACTTTTAAATACTTCTCCAAACCATCTCATCAAGGTCTGTCAATACATCTGTTTTTAATTGTAATTTATAATTCTTGTTTGCTTAATCTTGACTTAATAAGCTTCATGTCCTTGTTGAGTTACCGAAGTAAAATCATTATATATAAATGTTTACAGAGTAGTTGGAGTGGCACAGGGAAAAATAAATGTACTTCGTTGTTGATTTAGGTCAACTTCAACTTAACATATCGTCATGGGATCCTGGTTAGTTGATCCGTGAACTAGGTTGGCCCCATAATTTGATTTAATTTTTATGAAAAAGGGGTTAAACAAGCCAATTTCTAACAAATTATCACGTGGATGAGACTTAATCATGAATAGAAATTTTGTCTTTTCTGTTCTTCCTACTTATTCCTTCACACTAAAAAAATAAGTTTAAGGTTTAGTGTTAATATATAGAATTAAAATTTAGGGAATTGATGGTATATTATATTTTTAAGGTTTAAAGTTTAAAATTTAAGGTTAAGACTAAAAATTTAATTTTTTTAATATTATAACATAAAAAGAAACTCCGAAAATAGACAAGGGGTTTTTATTCCTTAATCATGCTGATCCCAAATTTCAACATGGCTTGACCCTAACCTAAAACTGTCTGCAGCAATTGTGGTGAATGAGAGAGCTACGAAGTCTTCAATCAGTCTTTTATACTCGAATTTTCAACCAAAAAAAAAAGATGGTTGAATTTGTTGTAGCTTAGCTCATTTCTTTTTGCATGAAATGTATTGGCTCAATGGTTAAAATAGTCATCATGAGTAGGTAGTAACTTTTGACATTGATACTCCATACAACTCATTAACAGATTATAAGGTTCTTTCCCTTTGTTTTCTCCAGACTTGGTACTAATTTGTTAGTGGAAGATGGTTTGGTAGCATTGCATTAAGTTACATATGTTGCCTTTGTTGGGTCAAGCTGGTACACCTCATGGCGCAACGAAAAAATTATCCGGCGATTACCACTAGAGATCAATGTACGAGGAACCAATCGGAGTAAATAAGGGTAAAGAATTACCTGTTTAAAATTTAAAATTCTGAATTTAGAGAAGATAGATATACAATCACGATTCCACGATATCGATTCCTAAGCCGCAAAGATAACGCTCCAACCTCTACGTAGTTCACCCAGTTGAAAAGAACATATAAAACTCTCTAAACTATTTAGAAGGGAACGAGCATATAAAAACTTTCTAAACTATTTAGAATGTTTTTCCCAAAAAGCATTAATGATTGCTAGATCTCTCATGTCTTTATATAGCCTTTGAAATCCTAATTCAACTCATATTAGGATTTCAATATATATATATATTAAATATATATCAACCCAATTCAACTTTAATTAGGATTTCAATATATATATTAAATATATATAATCTCAATTTAACTTAATTAGGATTTCAATATATATTAATATATATAATCTCAATTCAATTAATTAGGATTTCAATATATATTAATATATAATCCCAATTCAACTTTAATTAGAATTTCAATATATATATTAATTTAAATCGAATTATATTATTTATATATTAAAAGAGTCATAATTACAATAATTATTTTCTTTTAATATTTATCCAATAGTTAAAATATATATATCAAATATATTAATTTAACTAAATTCGTGTACAATAAATTTCTACATATATAATTCGTTTAATATATGCTCATTTTAACCGTGGGTGTGACCCTGTAGGTTCATGTAACGTTAGTAGTAAATATTAGAACATTTCTAATATTACAAACAATGAGTGACATCTAGCAATATGTCATTGCCACCTACGTTACAAGAAATCATGATTCGACGTAACTTTTTCGTGATTAAATCTTTTTCAAGTATTACATCCTTTTGTCCTTTATATCTAAATTGGACACAAGTCATGGAACAGTCACACTTGTTTAGTCCATCTAATATTTCTTGATATCTTGAGTAGACTATTATAAACGAATAACTATGATATCTCATATCAACTTATTCGAGCATGACCATGCATTTCTAGTCCCACTCAATCAAGTGGCCTACGATATTACTCCTATTATGTAGGAGGGAAAAATCCTATCTTGATCAACCATATCCCACTACATAGATTGTGACATATCTAATATCAGTCTTTATAGAGTAGTCAATTACGACACACGTTTGACTGTATCAAAATATGTCACTCACGATGTTAAAATAATGATGATCTCAAGTATGAGGATCATACATGTAGTTATCACTATGAGCAATGTTGTGACTATCACATAATAATCCAAGAAACATGCTCATAACGGGTTAGTCCAGTATGTCGTTCTCTAACACATACTTATGTATTGATTTTGACATCTCCATGTCAATGACAACACTTTGTCATCAATCAACTACATATTAGTCTTAATGTATTATTGTTGTTCATTCCCTCAATAATACTCGACTAAGAATATTTAAGAATAATTATATTATTCTAAGGACTTTATTATAATTCGGTTTATTTATGCACGCAAAATTGTAACTAAAAATAATAATGGCGATGCCTCTTTATGAATGAACAAGGTAAAAACAAATGTCATTTACAATCATCTTATGATTGGTCTTTGGGCATACTCTAACAATCTCCCACTAGCACTAAGACCAATCACTCATGTATCTAATACCAAGTAACTTAGTGTGACGATCATGCTTCTGTTGCGTCAGAGGCTTTGTCAGTGGATCGACAATGTTATCATCTGTTTGATCAATAATTTCTCGAATGAGATGGTAACGCCTAAGTATGTATTTAGATCGTTGGTGAGATCTGGGTTTTTTTGCTTGTGTGATAGCTCTATTGTTATCACAACGTAGATCTATAGCATTCAAAATGCTTGGCACAACCCCTAGTTCAGATATGAACTTCTTAATCTTAACACCCTCTTTTGCAGCATCGCATGCTACAATATACTCGGTTTTTGTTCTAGAATCAGCTAATGTATCTTGCTTTGAACCTTTCCAGCTCACATCGCCTCTATTAAGGCAGAACACAAAACCCGATTGCGATTGTGAATCATCCTTATCGGTTTGAAAGCTGACATCAATATAACCTTTTATACTTAGCTGTTTCTCACCTCCTTATATAAGGAATGCATCCTTAGTTCTTCTTAAATACTTAAGGATGTTTTTAACTGTGACCTAGTGACCTTCACCGAGATCTACCTGATATCGACTTTTCATACTTAAAACGTATGATACATTTGGACGAGTACATAGCATGGCATACATGATAGATCCAATTGTTGAAGCATATGAAATCTTCCTCATTCGCTCTCTTTTTTGAGGTGTTAAAGGATACATTTCCTTCGAGAGTGAAATTTTATGTCTCATAGATAAGAACCCCCTTTTGGATTCTTTCATACTGAATTTTTTCAGTACTTCTTCTATGTATGTATTTTGACTCAGTCCTAGCAGTCGTCTTGATCTATCTCTATAGATCTTAACTCCTAATATGTATGTTGCCTCACCCAAGTCTTTTATGGAAAATATTTTTCCTAACCAATTTTTTATAGATTGTAAGCTAGATATGTCATTTCCTATTATTAGTATGTCATCTACATACAGTACCAAGAATATGACAGTGCTCCCACTAATTTTCTTGAAAACACATGACTCATCTTTATTTTTGATAAAATCAAACTCTTTGATTGTATCGTTAAAATGAATATTCCAACTCCGAGAAACTTGTTTCAATCCATAAATAGACCTTTGTAGCTTGCAGATTTTTTGGCATCTTTTAGATCAACAAAACCTTTAGGTTGTGTCATGTACACATCCTCATCTAGTTTTCCATTAAGGAAAGCAGTTTTAACATCCATTTGTCTTATCTCATAATCATAAAATGCAGTTATCGCAAGTAAGATCCGGATGGATTTAAACATAACAACAGGTGAAAAGGTTTCATCATAGTCTATACCATGAATTTGACCAAAACCCTTAGCGATTAATCGCACTTTGTTTGTTTGTACATTACCATCCATGTCGGTTTTCTTTTTGAAAACCCATTTGCACCCTATGGGCTTAATCCATAGAGGTGGGTTAACCAAGGTCCAAACTTGGTTTTTTTACATGGAATTCATCTCGAATTTCATGGACTCTAGCCATTTCTCAAAGTCTGGGCCCGTCACTGCTTCTTGATAAGTCTTAGGCTCATCTTGATCTATGAAGAGAACATCACCATGCAATGTGACAAGAAATCCATATTTCTTAGGCTTATTGAATTCTCTCAAAGATCTTCGCAGTGGTTGTGTTTCCAAAACTGTTAAATGTTCCTCAACAACTTGTGAAACTTGTTGTTGTTCAATCTCTTGTTCAAAGATATGTGGTTGATCTTGAATTTCATTGAGTTTAATATTTCTCTCACTTTCTTTCCGAAAACACATTATCTTTCTAGGAAGATTCATGTTTGAGCAACAAACACTTTGTTCTCGGTAGGATTGAAGAAATAATATCCTTTAGTTTCTTTAGGATAACCCACAAAATTATATTTATGAGATTTTAGTTTGAGCTTTGTAGACATCTTATGTTTAACATAAGCTTCACATCCCTGAATTTTCATAAAAGACATACTATGACGTTTCCCAATTCATATCTTATATGGTGTTTTTTGAACTGATTTAGATGGAACACTATTTTTGTGTGAAGGTAGTTTTTTAGCTCTTGTCCCCAAAAAGAAACTGGAAGATCAGCGTGACTCATCATTGATCGAACCATGTCTAACAATGTTCGATTTCTTTTTTTTAGAAACTCTATTCCATTGTAGAGTGCTAGGAGGTGTGAGACAATCCCACATTCCTTAAGAAGGTTACCAAACTCTAAGCTTAAGTATTCTCCTCTTCGATCTGATCGAAGAGCCTTAATGTTTTTTCCTAGTCGGTTTTGTACTTCATTTTTAAATTCCTTGAACTTTTCAAGGGCTTCAGATTTATGATGCATTAGGTAAATATACCCATATCTACTGAAGTCATCTGTGAAAGTAATGAAGTATTTAAAACCTTCTTCTAGTGTCGCGACCGTTTTTGCGACTGGAAAAAAAAGGTGTAGGAAAATAGCTTGGCGATCGATTTTTTTGAAAATCGGAATTTTCATTCATTTAAATTCACTTGATATTGAGATTAGGTTTTTTCACATTATAGCCTTTAATTTTAGAAAATAATTTGGAGTCGCCAGCGGTCACTTTGGTAGACCGCACACCATAAAAATAACTAGAGATTCATTTCAAAATGATTTGGGTTTGGGAGTCGATTATGTGTGGGGAAGGATTAGCACCCCCACAGACGCCCGTTATCAGTACCTTTTTAATTACATGTGGCATTTTGGCATTTTCGAGTAATAAAATGAATTTAATTTGATCATTAATTGCTAATTGAATTTATTTCCGAATGAGGATATCCTTTTGTAAGAAAATACATTTTTAAACGAATATGAATTTTTGAAGTGTCCAGTTACATTAGGAAACTTCGATTCATACTCAAAAATATATCTCAACACAAAAGCTTTAAATGTATGACAAGTTATTTTGTGGTCAATTTTAAGTAAAAACCTAATTAAGGCTTCAATTCATTAATTGATTAGAATTCTATGAATATCATTAATTTTTTGGCTTGTGTGGTAACACCCAAATGATTGGGCACTACCCATATTAGGCCAAAAAATAACAATATTCCTAATATTAATAATGCTAATTATTTAATCCTAATTTGAATTTTATTGAGCTAATTATTCAATTATATGTAATTACCATATTCTAGGTTTAAATGAAATGTTAAACATTTCACTAAAACACCCCATTTGAATAACATCACAATACAATGTGATACTAATCAACTTAGGGCATTAAAGTAATCATTTAATTTTCATTCATTTTTTACAATAATATTCCTTTTCAATTTCAATTCATTAAAGAACCTAATTCTAAGGGCTCTAATTATACTTAGAGTGTTTAAGGTTATCTAAACAATTATACTACATGACTATTTAAAAAACATGCATCATACAAACAATTAAATAAATTAAATTAAAAGCTATTAAAATAAGGAAATTAAATTGCCCAGGACCAAATTGAATTAAATTGGAAATTTAAAGGTTGAATTACAAGGAATTGGTGACTAAATTGTAAAATGGAACAAACTAAAGACCCAAACCTAAACATATTAAAATCTGGTTCCCAAACCGGTCTAAAACAAATCGAACCGGCCAGTTTAAACCCCAAACGGCCCAAACCATTATAACCAGGTTTTAGTTCGGACCGCAGCCCCGTGCCCAAACTCGTTTTCAAAATGCACGGATCTTTTTGACCTGCCTCACCAAAACGGTTCCGTTCCAACTCAGTATAAAAAGGGGTAAACTGAGTTGGATCGGCCATTTCGATATCTCTTCTCTCTCTCTCTCTCTCACCCTCAGATCCTCTCAACCCGAATAGAAAACCCCAGAAATAACTCATTATTTTCGATCAAAACACATATTTCTTCACTCGTTTTTTCTTTGTTCTTCAGTTTTTCCTCACTTTGATCCAGCATAAACACTAAAACACTTCTCATTTCCTGTTTCTCAAAGATCAAACCCCTTGTTTTCTTAAGAACTCATCCTCATTTCTTTTATCTCTTATAATTTCAATCCACAACCACCACCACCAAACCCTGATCTATTTTTCAACCGCTGAAGGCGATGCCAGCCACTCGTTGTCATCTCCGGTCATCCCTTCCGACGAGCCTTGACCCTCTGACCACCGTCTGAACATTCTGACCATCTCTAACCTATCTCTAGTGACCAGTTGCCGCCGCAAGGTGATTTTCGGTCACCGTCCTCCGCCGCCGAAAAACCCTAAAAATTCCAAAAATGCTCCTTTTTCGAACCTAAACCCTAATCTAACCCTGGATTCATCAGAATCGGCCTCTTCTCCCATTCCTAAACTATCTACCCAAACCAGAGGCCTTCCTATACCATTTTCGACTCCACCTTAAAGCCTAACTCTCTTTTGTCTCTGATCTCAACTCCGACAGTGTACACAGCGGTAAGAACTTCAGATAAGTGACCAGAACCTTCTTTTAATTTTAGCTTTAATTTGTGCCTTAGATCTATTGTTTTTAGGTTACTGACTTTAGATTTAGAATCTACTTAGGTTTTAGACACTGTTATCACTGATTTTAAAATGTTTGAGGCCTAGATTTAAGTGTTTTGATTGTTTAATTGTAGGAAAAAGAAAGAGTAGAGGTGGAAATATACCTATGGATTCGTATCTGCAAATTCGGTGAGCTTCCGGTTGTTTTCTCCAGCTTCTAGTGACGTTCCAAGCTTCTCATGTGACTCTTCATCTTATTCTCTCCTCTCTCCTAATTATTAATGTTTTTAATGATGAGTTAATAATTTGTCGTTATTGATGTTTTTCTCTCTCCTTGCAGGTATTTATACCTGGTCAACAAAGGTGACATCAGCAGAGGATGAATCCTGGTGAATGGCTTTCTGACTAGTGTCATTTTGACACGTGGCACAGCTGGGCGAGAAAAAGAAACACAACCGGGCCTTTTGTGTTTCTTTGTCCGGGTTTGTCTTGCAAATAGGCAAAGGAAACAATGTATATTGGGCTTTTAAATTGGCTTTGGTGTATATGAATGGGCATTTGGCTGATTGTAAATTTTTTGGAATTGCAATTGTAATATGTAATGCAAAAAATGCTTTGGATATTTAATTTGGGCACATAGTAAAGATAAATTGTATGTAACTTGGACATTTAGTATTATTTTATTAAAGGAATTATTTCTACATATACTTGTTATTTTATATTTATACTTATACTTATTATTTTGGTTATATTTATAGAGAATTATATGTATATTCAAACCCGGACAAAATTTGGGTATTACATCTGGCTTGTGTATTCATCGGTCCACATACATCATTATGTATTAATCCCAATAAATCACTTGCTCGCTCACTTTGACCATTAGAAGGAGCTTTGGTCATCTTTCCCAATAAGCAAGGCTCGCATACATCAAGTTTTTCGAAAACAAATAAATTCAAAAATCCATCTTTATGAAGTTTTGAAATGCATTTTTCACTTATGTGACCCAAGTGACAATGCCAAAAATGAGTTTGATTAAAGTCATTTGTTTTGATCTTTTCGTATTTATGTTGTAAATGGAATTCTCTTGATCCAAAATATAGAGGTTATTTATTAATTGTGTCACACCGTAGAAAACATTATCGAGATAAAAGAACAACAATTATTCTTAATAATTATCTCAAAACCAATCTTGTCTAAACAAGAAATCGAAATGATGTTTTTAGTCTAACTAGACACAAAATAACAATCATCTAAACATAAATTAAGTCCACTAGGCAATGATAAAGTATATGTTCCTATAGCTAATCCAGCAACTCTTGCTCCATTACCAACTCGTAGGTCCACTCTCATTTTCTCAAATTTCTACTCTTTTGTAGTCCTTATACAAATGTACAAATATGAGAACCACAACCAGTATCCAATACCCAAGAAGTAGGTGTTGATAAATTAATATCAATAACATAAATATTCGAGGTGGATGCTCAGCTATCATTTGCCTTCTTGACTTTTCAAGATAAATGTGGCAGTTCCTTTTACAATGACATGTCTTATTACAAATAAAAACATTTTTCCTTCCAATAACCAGCCAAGGTAGTTTATGTCATTCAACTTGTCCTTCTCAAAGACCAATCGCAATGATAACAAATTTGTATAACAAGTCTACAACAATAAAATGTGAATTTTGAGTATGTTTACTATGTTTACTTATAAAAGGACTTAATACTCCCACTATTTTTATTAAAATTAATAACCCTCAAATATTAATGTTGAAAATACTTTCTGTAAGGTTTTTCTAGTGGTCAAGGATCCAAATTTCACATTCTCTTAAGTCAGCTTTGGCTTTTCTCTTAAGATTATAGTCTATCTAGGTAAGCAACACTTGCTAATTACATATCATGTAACTCCTTCATTTGGTGAACAACTCTTGTTTATAACCATCTTATGATTATCCAAATAACTAACCTTTAGGTTTCTGATCCTATTAAAGTAACCTAGTTAAGTCTTTAACCAATGTTACAACCAACGAATATCACTTGCTTATTCTTTGCGTTTGGCCAAGATAGATACAAGTACCTCGCTTTAGCAGAACCTATATTGTATCGATTTGGACTTTAACGAAGGTTAACATTGGGAATCAATAAAATAATTAATATTTTATTGAGGGGTTTCATGAATATTATCTCACCATTTAACATTGATTTTATCAATTAACTAGCATGCACCTCATGCATTCATTTTATCACGTATATAAAAAGCAGTAAATATGAATGCAATAGTTATAGCCCATATCTTAAGGTGGCACGTCCCAAGCTAATAGGAGAACCAAATTATTCTAAGGATAAAAACACTTCTCAAGTGTTGTCACTGAATTTTCAGCTAACTTTTTATTTTTGTTTTCATTTATTTGTTGTATTATATCTATGTCATTTTCGGTTTAGTAGTATTGTAGTGGTATTATACATTTTTGTTAATATAATTAGTGTATTATAGTTAGTATAATTGTTAGTGTAAATGGTTAGTATAAAACCCAAAATATAAAAATACACAACCCATTTATATTTATAAATGTCCATTACAAAAATATATATAAAGTGTCCAATACACAAGGGCCTGTTCGGCCCGTCTATAAGCTAAACCCTAATGCCTTTTCTTTGTGCGCAGCCAACATGGGACCGTTGGATCAGGAATTCATCCAACAGTGTGGATTATGCTAACTGGAGGAGATTAAGCGGCGCAACTCCTAGTCGTTAGATCTAGATGAGATCTAACGGCCCAGACCGCTCAAGAGCAAGGAACGCGGATCACCACACGCACGTGATAGCCACACGCACGATGTTTCAACTCCAGCCACTCGCTCTATCTTCTCTGGCGAGCACCCGAGCTATTTTCGTCACCATTCACCCATTGCCGGCATCTCCCTCAACAATTGAAGCCACCAAAAATATGCAAAAAGAAGCAAACAAGGGTTAAATTCCAAGATAGAAACAGAAATCCTTAATTCGAAGCCCTAGCTGGTAAATGAGGTCAAAACAGAAGCAAAAAGGAATAATCGATCCTTAAAATGGTGTCATGGCGATGATCAAGCATAATCCGAATCAAGGATGACACATTTCAAGTGAAGAAATCGAGGATTTGTGCTTGGAATTCAAGCAATTTTGTACCTATAAATAGCATTGTAAAATTCATGTAGAACAGAACATTCATACGAAACAAACACAATTCACATACATACACAATAAGCATTCGGATTCCAGAGGTTGTAAGCAAGCAAGCAAACAAGTGTAATCAAGCATTTTCCAAAGATATAAAAGCAAGTGAATTTCTGGTAATTTTCTCTTTTACATATATAATCTTTGATTTAAATAAGGAAATGGGAAGTTTTTACCTCAATTTTATGTAGTACTGTCGCGGATTTAGTTTTGATGTAGTTCTAGTGAGAAAAAAAACATGATTTGGGGTCGCCGGAATTTGGGAAAATGGGTGGTTTTCTGGAAATTTCACCGCCGACAACGGCGGTCGGCACGACAGAAGTTCATCTTGTTCTTTAATCTATGAAGAACACGAAGAACAGGTTCAAAGCTTTTTTAAGAACATCGGTTTGATCCATTTGGGAGGGGAGGGATAAAATGATTTCTGTTATAACTTTGGCTATTTATACCAACCCGAAATCCAAACCGAACCCATTTGTCAACCCGCACCTTTCTTTCTCGGGTCTTATACCCCAGCTCTTCAGTTCTCAATATTTTTAATTTTGTCCTTTTTCTTATAAATTGACCATCGAATTTCACTCATTATTCAATTTTAACCTTCACGTTTTGCTTTCTTTCAATTTAATCCCTAATTCAGATTTTCTATTTTAAAAATAAAAGCTAAATACCTTTTTCTTTATTTTAATTTAGCAATTGTTTAGTTATTTATTTTAACTTAAGTAATTAGTTATTTCTTTATGTCTTTTATGTAAATATATGTGTGTTAAAAACTTTAGGAATAAGATCTTTAAATACTCAGAATAGAGACATGTGTGCACAAATATTTCCTTCATAATTTTAATAAAATACACTTAATTTTATTATAACCTTAATAGTTAAAATGAATATAGACATTTCTTTAGGTTTATTCACTAATTAGGTTTTAATTAAAAGAATGTAACACACCTAATCCTTTTGTTGATTTGTTTAAAAAGTGAAAACTTAATTAATGCAGTGTCTTATCAAGCGAGAATGATGGGTTAGCACCAGGAGTGTTGCCAGTGAAGAAAGTTTATTTTCCGGGCGATAAGGCCATTAAAATATATTTATATTCACTGAGCGGACAAATAAATTGAAATCTTGTAAACTTGCGAATTCCAGTTTTCAAAACACTTTTTGAAATCAATTAGGTACCAATTTTTGAGCGTTGTGGAGTGCTAACCCTTCCCCACACGTAACCGACTCCCGAACCTATTTTCTTTTGTTTTCGTTGACCAAAACTGTTGTTTTAATAGATAAAACGTTTTATTAAAATAAACCTTATTTTAAAAGTGATCCAATCACACTTTCTTCAAAAAAGATTGGTGGCAACTTCGTGTTTTCTTAAGTTTTCCAAATAACGTCGAAACCTCCTAAAAGGATGTTGCGACACTCAAGCATCTTTTTGTCGGCCCACACTTCTGTTCCTTTGGTCCATGCTTCTTCGTATAGATTACAATTTTAAAAACTCTTTTTATATACGAGGGAATAAGATGAGAAGAGAATTACAATAGAAGTAGAGAAAGACACGACACATAGGTCGTATTTATAAAACCTTTTAAATAAAACTAAATGGGCTATTGGGCTATAACCATGCATTTCAAACACTGTGCATATAAAATATAATAACGATGCGGTTTGTTAGTAAAGTCTTACCAGATTGTTCCTACGCATGTGTCAAGCCCCTTGCGGGGTTCCGGTGCTTGGTTAGCGGAGGGAAATTTTTAAAAAATTAGCATCTTAATTGTTGTGTAAAAACCTCATGATTTGATAACTTTTATCAACACTATCGTGTTTTTTAGGATTTTAAAATCCACAAGGTTTTTACTGAAACAACTCTTGTTATTTTCTCGCACGAAATCTATAGACTAACCATTAGTCTAATACGTAACTATAACTCGCGTATGCTAACACTTAACATCTAAAACCCTAAAATTCCATATTGAATATGATAACAATTAACATATAATATTTCAAACCCTATCGACAAAGATCCTGATGATTAACTCTTAATCATCGATCTTAGGAACATCTTTTAACAGGATTAACAGATCAACCATGATTGAATAGATTTGCTCGTACAAATATCATATATTCACTAAATAAATCGAAAAATAACATGTATCTCATACAATTATATCACCCAAGTAATTAAAACTCGAATCTGTATCGTACAAGTAGCTCTGATACCACTATTGGGTCACGTCAGTACATCCCATGGCGCAACGAAAAAATTATCCGGCGATTACCACTAGAGATCCATGTAAGAGGAACGAAACGGGTTGAAAATGGGTGAAGAATTACCTATTTAAAATCCGGAATTCTGAATTTGGAGAAGATACATATCCAATCACGATTCTACGATGTCGATTCTTAAGCCGCAACGATAGCGCTCTGACCTCTACGTAGTTCACCCATTTGAAAAAAGAATATAAAACTATCTAAACTATTTAGAAAGGAACGAGCATATAAAAACTCTCTAAACTATTTAGAAGATTTCCCCCCAAAAAAACATTAATGATTGCTAGATATTTCATGCCTTTATATAGCCTTTGAAATCCTAATTCAACTCATATTAGGATTTCAATATATATATATATATATATATATTAAATATATATAATCCTAATTCAACTTTAATTAGAATTTCAATATATATATATATATATTAAATATATAGAATCTCAATTTAACTTAATTAGGATTTCAATATATATAAATATATATAATCTCAATTCAATTAATTAGGATTTCAACATATATTAATATATATATATTAAATATATAATCCCAATTTAACTTAATTAGGATTTCAATATATATAATCTCAATTCAACTTTAATTAGGATTTTAATATATATATTAATTTAAATCAAATTATATTATTTATATATTAAAAGAGTCATAATTATAATAATTATTTTCTTTTAATATTTATCCAATAGTTAAAATATATATATCAAATATATATTAATTTAACTAAATTCGTGTACAACAAATTTGTACATATATAATTCGTTTAATATATGCTCATTTTAACCATGGGTGTGACCTTGTAGGTTCATGTAACATTAGTAGTAAATATTAGAACATTTCTAATATTACAAACAATGAGTGATATCTAGCAATATGTCATTGTCACCTAAGTTACAAGAAATAATGATTCGACATAACTTTTTCGTGATTAACTCTTTTTCAAGTATTACATCCTTTTGTCCTTTATATCTAGATTAGACACAAGTCATGGAACAGTCACACTTGTATAGTCCATCTATTATTTCTTGATATCTTGAGTAGACTATTATAAACGAATAACTATGATATCTCATATCAACTTATTCAAGCATGGCCATGCATTTCTAGTCTTACTCAATCAAGTGGTCTACGATATTACTCCTATTATGTAGGAGGGACAAATCCTATCTTGATCAATCATATCCCACTATATAGATTGTGATATATCTAATATCAGTCTTTATAGAGTAGTCAGTTACGACACACGTTTGACTGTATCAAAATATGTCACTCACGATGTTGAAATAATGATGATCTCAAGTATGAGGATCATACATGTAGTTATCACTATGAGCAATGTTGTGACTGTCACATAATAATCCAAGAAACATGCTCATAACGGGTCACTCCAGTATGTCGTTCTCTAACACATACTTATGTATTAATTTTGACATCTCCATGTCAATGACAACAGTTTGTCATCAATCAACTACATATTAGTCTTAATGCATTATTGTTGTCCATTCCCTCAATAGTACTCGACTAAGAACATTTAAGAATAATTATATTATTCTAAGAACTTTATTATAATTCAGTTTATTTAAGCACGCAAAATTGTAACTAAAAATAATAATGGTGATGCCTCTTTATGAATGAACAAGGTAAAAACAAATGTCATTTACAATCTTCTTATGATTGGTCTTTGAGCATACTCTAACAACATTTTCAATGTTTTTCATATTAATCAATGAAAATTTAAATCTAATGTTCATATTTTTTGCTCCCAAAATATCTATTGAAATGAATCTATTGCATAATCTTTCACATTCTATTAACCTATGTAGGGGTAATCGGGTAGACGATGATCTCAAATTTTTAAGCTACTCCATAAATATAATATGAAAAAATACTTTGATACACAAGCTTTTCAATTTTAGTATTTAGTGATTTAAGATGTGGTTTAAGGTTTAGTGGTTTAGGTTGTAGGGTGTAAAATTTAAGGTTTATGGTTAGAATTTAAAGTTTAGAGTTTAATGTTTAGGGCTAGGGATTTAGGTTTTATTATATTTTATAGCTTAAATATGAAAGGTGTGTAAACTTTTTTACACAGCTTGCGTATTAAAATATAAATCATATAATATTCATATTAGTTCTATTGAGTATCCTATACATTATTATTTTTTGTCAAATAGTAGATTTTGTTCTTTGTTATGTATAAATTTTAAGACTTGTATACTTTAATTTGCGTAATTTATTCCTCCTATTGTTTCTTAGTATAAAAAGGTAGCACAATTAATTATCTTAATTAAATTGCTTATGTGATTTTTCTTAAAAAGATCGTATTATGTTTACAAGCAAGTACTTTTAAGAAAATTCTAAAAAATTATTTTGATACAATATTTAAACTATCGAGATATCTCTTAAACTCTTACATCAAAAGATATCGTGCACCCCAACTCACTTCTTCTTGAAAGTTTTAATAACTAAAATATCAACTAAATTAATATTCGATTATCAATTCAAGTCTAAATTTTAACTGAAATAGCTGACATTGCTCTAATTGATAACATTATTAAAATAGATGATCAAATTATGTTAAAATAGTAAAGTGAACCTAGATTTAGCTTTAATCCAGACAGACTGCAGACTATGCAACAGTCAGATTAATCAATAATCATTTTTCTCAATTTCAGAAAAAATACATTAAGGATACAAAACACAGAGGAGGCTGCTGCCTGATCCCTAATGTATTGCATTTGCTGGCTCATATAACTCATAGGCAACAGCATAGAATATAAGGACGATTGAGCTTGGGGCTAAGGTATGCTACTATTGCATTGCAAAGCAAAGGACTTGAAAAGAACCCCACGGGTCAGAATAGGGGGATGGTGCTTATGGTGGGTAAAGTTGGTGAGTTTTTTTACCTGTCCTTTACAGTTTTCAATGCAGGACAGACTAGACAGTCAATTCTCCTTTTCACCCTCTGGTTTTTACCCCACACTCCCCTTATTTTCAGCCTGTTGTGCCCCACATGACAAAGAAATCACACAGAGCTAGTGTCTCCTCCGATCCCCACTGTGCTCTTACACTTCTCCTCTAGTCCCTTTCTCTCTCAGTTATATTGTCCATTTGTTCACCCCTGTTGCCAGTTAGGTGGGGCTGCTCAACTTCCCTTTTGTCAGGGTTTTCTTACAAGTCTCTGACAAAAAAACAAAAGCATTTCAGACGCAAAGAATGAATCCACCCCCAACAAACTACTGATATAAGTTGATAGATTTGCACACTCCTTTATTTATCTCTTCTAGTTCTTTCTTTCTAATTTCTTCTTTTCCGGTATGAAGACAATCACAGCTAAGAGCTCCCACGATTCTTCTTTCTCCTTCTCCAGGCGATATTTCAACTGGAAAAAGAAGGTTGAAGATGATGATAATGACAACGAGGAAGAAGTCCTGACCTTCAGCTCATCGTCTCATTTTTGTGATGAACCCAAGGAAGCAGAGGAGCTTCGATTCCCGGTGCCCCGTCAAGTTTCTTTAGTTCCAGCACCGAGTAAGAAGCTGCCAATTGTGTCGGTTGCCAAGCTTCGGTCGGCTCTGAGTGTGTTCGGTAAGAATCGTTCTGTATATCGTTCGGGTTTAGGCACTAAAGTCATAGGAACCCTGTTCGGATACCGGCATGGTCACGTCCATTTTGCGTTTCAAGAAGAGGCAAAACTCAGTCCAGCATTTTTAATCCAACTCGCGACACCAACTAGTGTTTTGGTCAAGGAGATGGCTTCTGGGTTGGTTAGAATCGCCTTGGAGTGTGAGAAGAAGATAGGGAGGAAAGGGGTGAAGTTGCTGGAGGAGCCTGTTTGGCGGACTTACTGCAATGGCAAGAAATGTGGGTTCGCAACGAGGCGCGAGTGCGGACCCGAGGAATGGAAAGTGTTGAAGACCGTGGAGCCTATTTCGATGGGAGCCGGTATGCTGCCGGGAAACTGCAACGGGGATGGAAGCGGGTCCGAAGGTGAGCTGATGTACATGAGAGCCAGGTTCGAGAGGGTGGTAGGGTCTAAAGACTCGGAAGCCTTTTACATGACGAATCCGGATGGCTCTGGTGGCCCTGAACTCAGTGTTTATCTGATTAGAGTTTAGGGTCTTTTGTTTTGGTGCACTGGACTTTAGATTTTGTTGTTAAGCGATGAAGAAGATGTACGTATAATGGAGGACCTGGAGGTTTGGTTTTTTTTTTTCCTTTCCTTTCCATGTAATTTGCCTTACTTTCTCATAATAATGGAAATGGCGAACATGGGTTATCATGTTTTTATCATTCTAATTCCATTTGATGTTTATAAATCAACCTCTGCGGCAATGGCGAGGTTTATCCAAGTAGAAACGTTTGCAGCATATCTGATATTATATGAACAACATGATTAACGACGAAGTTAATTGAATCTCAATTCATGAATATTGTAATGTACAAGAACATATGTATTTGAACACCGGCGGATCCATTATCCAAATGTGAAATTTCTTTCTATTAGTTACCTATTTTACTTGTTGTATGTATCTAAAATGGGTAAAATTTTAATACACAAGCGGTATAAAATTAATTTTACACAAGCATGTGTATTTATACTATTAAAACTCAAATCTTAAATTCTTAACCCTAACCCTAAAAAACTAAACTCTAAACCTTAAATTCTAAACACTAACTTTAAATTCTAAACCTTACAACCTAAACCCCTAAACCCTAAACTAAAACCCTAACCCCTAAAAATAAAAGGCACGTGTAAATTAAAGTTTACACGGCCAGTATATCAAAGTTTTTTCCATCTAAAATCCGAATTCTTTAAGTTAGTTATCTATTTTATTAGTTGTGCCCTCATAGACTTGTGTGATTAGGAATGAATCGATGGGGTGGTCACCCGTAGAAATTTTGAAGTTCATATATTATTTAGAAAGTGCTTAGAATTTTTTTTATGTATTTTCAATTGAAAATTTATTTTTGTCCCTCCCAAATTTTATTAGTTCACTCCTCTTAATTTTATAGGTTCTTTACCCAACATAAAATCTTACGTCCGTCCCTATGTGTGATATATGTGTACCCATCCTCAAAAATATTGCTAAGCACGTCACTGTATTTGAATGTGTTTAATGAATTTGAGAGAAATATGAATAGTTTAATTATTTATATAAAAAACAGATTAACTTTGAAGCTGTTAAATTAGGACATAAGGGGTACGTACTTCATATACATATATTATATACTACTGTAGGTATGTATGTGTGTTCATTGCATTTCAAATTTAAAACCAGAAGACTGGACCGAATTGTTGTTGATTACAAGTTGATAAAGCAGAGCCAAAAATCCATGGGGATTTGGAATGGTCAAATTACGACTGTGTTGATGATATTTTGAGCGGCTGTTTTCATACAGAAGAAGACGATCATGTTTTTCGCTATACGCTCCAATATATCTTATGGAGTTTGCTGCATTAATTTGTTTTATTTATGAAATGGCGGCAACGTAAAACGATTTTGCTTCACGTGTTCGCAGACCAAGCCCAAGGTATAATTGCATATTGTTTCTTCCAAGGCACAATGGTTTTATGCTTGTCGTTTATGTATATACCAATTTTAAATGTAGTTTTTAAATTTAACGAGTGGTTTTAGTAGGAAAAAAAATTATTATTTTTATAAGATTTGAGTTCGAATAATTTATTTACATAATATGTGTATTTTAAAAAAAATATTATTAAAAATAAATATTATCATACAATCATATTAAAATATTTAGAAATCAGTAAATTTAGTCATGAACATCAACTATCTTAAAAAACACCTATCATTTATATTTTATAGAGATTTTTTTTATAATTCAAGGTTAAAATTATATTATTAAGACTAATCATCATTTGGTCTAGCAGAGTGCGATGCTAAATCTAATAAGAAAATCATCTTATAAATCTCTATAATACTCTATATGAATTAGCCTAATCAAAATTTAGAGATGTTAATATAATCTAAATCCGATCCGATCTGAAGAAAAAAATTCGATCCAAATTTGATCGAAAAAAATCGAATATGAATCCGAAAAAAATGGTCCGAGTCCTAATAGGAGGTGGATCGGATATGGACATTGCGATGATCCGATCTGAATCCGATCCAAGTCCAATCCATATATGAATCCAAATAAAAAATTTTTAAAACTCTTAGATTGAAATCTTATTTAAGTTGAACTGGGATTATATATATATATATTGAAATCTTAATTAAAGTTAAATTATGATTATATATATTAATATATATATATATATATATATATATATTGAAATCCTAATATGAGTTGAATTAGGATTACAAAGGCTATATAAAGACATGAGAGATCTAACAATCATTAATGCTTTTTGAAAAAATCATCTAAATAGTTTAGAAAGTTTTATATATCTAGCAGTCAACTTTTATTGTTTAGCATTAATGACTCCTCCTAAAAGTAGTGGCACGTTACATATTTTTTTATATTAAATTTTTAGTTTAATGTACTCTTGATATTTATATTTTTTTATGTATTTTCAATTAAAAATTTTTATGAAAAAATAATAAATTGATTCATTTTTATTGTTATAATCTTAATAGGAATGTGAGATGAAAAATTTTCTACTCATTTTGTATCTTTTCCTTATCTTTTAGGAGATGAATCATCAAAAGAAAAAGAGACATGTGTTCAAACTACAAATGATGAGGATTGCGTGGTTGGTGGTGGTTAGAGAAGTTTGATGAAAATTATTTTTTTTATTTAAAGATATTTGCTTGAGATGTTACTTTAAAAAAATGAGAAAATTTAATTGGATTCGGACTTTCAAATTTGGATTTGAATTTTAAATATTTTATTGGATCGGATTTAAATTTATGTAATCGAACTTGAATTCGGACTTAAATTTTTTTAAGTCCGATTATTAATTAAATTAGACTTAAATTTTATAAAATCCGATCCATTTCTATCCTGGAAATTATATTCTTAAAACGTATACTAATCTAGTATTGGGAATGGGGGGGTAAGGTTGAGTCCATGAACACAAGTTTGCAAAAGACTATGGGCTTCTAGTAAGTTGATAAGCCCAACATAAAGACAGCTGCTACTTCGTTGCAGTTCAGGCTTGATTTTAAGTGGAGCAAGCCTCGTCATTCAATCTAATCTAACCTAATTGGACGGTTTTACCGGGCTACACTTATATCCTATTACATAATCACCAATGTGATACATGTAAAAATGTTCAGTATGATACTTGCACTATATTAAAATGTCAAATGTGACACATGAACTATCATTTAGTGTATTATTATAGTACTTGAGATAACACCGTTTGTAAGGGTTGTGCTTGAACGATTATTTCATGTATTAATATGATTAACGTTGCTACTAAGTGTCAAATCAATCAATTGAAATTCTAAGATACCATAAGAATACACAAAATTTTCGCAAGTTGGTTACCTAGCCCGTTAAATATCATGGGTTCACAGGTTGATATAGGTCGTAATATTAAGCTTAAACGAGTTTTTCTAAAAACTTGGTTCCATTTTTTATTTTAAATTAAATTTTTATTTTAAAATTTAGCATCGGAGAATATGAAAGAAGATTAACTTTTGGTTTTAAAATTATTTTTATTTTGTAATACTTAGTTATATAGTTTAAATATTTAGATTTCTAAACACACACCTTATTGTTTATCTGTTTAAGTTACACACACTCTACTGTTAATCTGTTTAAGTTATACACGTTTTTTGAATCGTTGGGTAGGGGAAATGGATGGCTGAGATTAACTCTTTACTTTTTTCCCAAGTGATAATCTTCACATATTCTACTGTTAATCTTAGCCATCCGTTTCACTCATCCAACGATCCAAAAAACGTTTTACACTGTGTAAGTGGATCCTAACCCCATATGAGATGAGATCCAGTTACACTATGTGAAACTCAACTAGTTTTACACTAATTCATGACCATTGGATGAGTGAAATGGATGAATGATATTAGAGGTAGGATATGTGAAGATTATCATTTGGAAACAAGTTTGGAGTTAGTCTCATCAATTCATTTTACCCATTCAATGACCATTAATTAGTGTAAAACTAGTTGAGTTTTACATAGTATAAGTGGATCTTAACCCATATATATATATATATGGATGGGATCCAGTTACACTATATAAAACCCAACTAGTTTTACACTAATCTATGACCATTGGATGAGTGAAATTGATGGATGAGATTAGAAGTAGTATATGTGAAGATTATCACTTGGGAAAAAAGTAAGGAGTTAATCTCATCCATCTATTTTATCTATCTAATGACCATGAATTAGTGTAAAACTAGTTATATTTTACATAGTGTAACTAGATCCTAACCCCCTCTCTATATATAAGTTTGTCTATGGTACCTTGTCACCCAACTTACAGGCACTAGGTATTCAGTTGAGACACAGACCGATTTTATTACTATCTAAATAATTGAATACCCAATTATGAACGCTATTATCAAGCATCACATTAGATATTTTATCAAAAATAAAAGTATTATTTTAGACATTTTAAAATTATATATCACAGGAAACATTTATATCAAAATACGTGTAACATATTAAACATTTAAAAAACAGATAACCATATTATATATTTAGCAAAAAATAATCGAGTACTCACAAGTCGGCCCGTCAAGTACCCGAAATAAATTTGTAATTTTATTTTACAAAATTATACAATTTAAAAAAATCAAATACAATTAAAAAATATAAATTACATAATCCAAACATACTTAATCAAAACTAACGGAAAAGGAAATATCATTTGATCAAAGTAAAACTTAACCTATGCTATCTCAAACTCAAATTTGTAGTATAATTGTTAATTCATTGAATCATCAATTTAAGATTTATTTTTTTAGTTTAATCAAACTTTGTTAATTAAGAATTTAGAATGTTATGGTCAAATAACTTGAGAATGAAGAATATGAGTGTTCAAGAATAAATACTTAATCTAAAATAAAAAATATTAAAAAAAAGAAATCAGATAGCATATAAATACAAATAAAATAATTAAACTTTTTAACAAGTGTTATTACCAGAGTTTAATGTCAATGTTTGAATTTGTGTTGGCAGCACATTTAATATAAATACATATTTTCATATGTTTTATGTAAATATATCTATTGATTAAACTGTGATGTTAAAAATTTTCAAGTCTCTTATAAAAATCCTATTCGGCTAAACTTATAGTTAAAAAATAAATTTGTTAAATTCTTATTTTTCTTTTTATAATTATTCTAGCACTTTAAATCTCTATTACTTTTTCTTAATGACCCATATTATTTTTACTCCAACTTTTTTTAATTACAACTAGATAAATATTAAATTTTAAATTTTAAAAATAAATTAAAAATATCGAATCGGTTCGAGTACCCGTTAAGTCTAATAATGCGTCTCAAACTCGACCCGAAAATTTATTTTTTTTTTAAATGCTCGGTTATTTTTTACCGGATCAGCAGGTCAACAAGTTGAATTCTTTTAAACACCCCTACTAATAAGTGTCTATGACGTGTAATGCACATGTTTCTATTTTTGGACAGAATTTCTGTAATTTTCCATTCCAATCCTGAATTTTCAAAGTAGTTTATGTAATTTTCAAATTTTCTTTAATAATTATAATATATGAAATATATTAACTTACGTTATGATAAAATATAAAAAATAATTTTTATTAAAAATAAAATTGTTATGATTGTATATGTGTTCCATAAAATATATAAAATTTAAAATAGTTTTATCTTAAAAAATTGACATGTTGAGATATAAAATTTTCAAATCCAAAAATAATTTATTAATCATATAATTATATCTCGATAAAAAAACTATAAGTTTATAAATTGTAAATGAGCACACACCATAGGATAACAAATGAATGTTAAAACTTAAAATTGTAATATTAACTCCAAAAAAAAACACTTTTTAAACACAAAAATTGAAAATTTTTTACTTCTATATTAAGGTAAAAAGTACAATTTTCAAACAATTTTTTACAAAACTTATATTTTTAACATTATTTATGACTCAAAATTTTAACCTAAAAACACTTTTGATAAACAATAATGAAGAGAGCTGTATCATATATATTTTCATTTGAGAATTATTATTTGATGTGAGTGCATGAATTTCAAACAAAATCAATTAATTCTCATATATAATAAGCCAGAATATCCTACCTAATAATCTTCTTACCACTAAGTCAAAATATTGTTATCTCTGAAACTAAATAAATCAATAAACAATTCTTTGAAAAGTCAGATTAGCATGCATGTGAATTGTGACACTTGACTTTATTATATCTTTATTTTATGTTATGCAGTTAAACATGTTGTTTTACTTCTAAATTCTAATATACCATGTACATGAAGGAAACGGATAATCTTAGCTAATATCATTTGTTATTATTCCTAAATTGTGAGAATAATTCGTATTTGTGGTTTGTTTGTAAACTTATACGTCTCATCTTCATCTAATTTAGGTTAAGGTATAAAAAGTTATATATATATTTAAAAATTAATTAAATTCCTTATCTAATTAAAATTTTAAACTAATAAATTTTATCAGTCATTTGACCGATGATTTCACTACTAACCATTATTGTGCGACGTGGTTAGTAACAATGAGGTTTTGAATATGTGCGAGATCAGAGACCGCATATGGCCCCAAGAAAAGAGGGGCCACAAATGAGTTGAACTAAAAGTTTAAAGGGAAAACAAAAGATTTTGATTTAATAAATTATAAGAACAAAAATAAAAAAATGACTTTAAAGAGGGTCTTAATATATGTTTTTACTAAGATAAAAATATTTTTTAAAAAAACCTTATATATATATATATATCTTTGGAGTTATAAATTAAAAGGTATCATTTTAATAAATTCTATAGGGCACCGTAAACCTTTGAACCGTCCCTGATTAGTAACATTGTTGGTATGACAGTAAACTTGTGAACAACGACAAGGCTAAGGGACTTGGTTGATTTCTTTTGAAAAGTTCAAGCACTTAAAAAGTTTAAAAATAAGAATTTTAAAACATTAAAAAAATTGTGTGAGTTGGATTTAAAAATGTTGAGTAATAAAATACTTAAAAATGTAATAATTCTTATTATTTCTCAAATTCATAGATTTGTTAGATGTTTATTTAGTAGTGATTCTGCAATTCAATTTTTAATTTGATAAATTAGACAATTTATACATTTCCTTTCTATCATTTATATAACAAATAAAATCCAAGCTTAAGGATAAAAAAAACCCTTATCGAAAAATGAAAAAAAAATTAAGTCTTTGTGAAAAATTTGTACCCAATTGATTCCCTTCCGTTAATCCAAAAAATCAGTTAAGTCATTTCGTTGACGTCCTCTGTTAGTAGATTATTTTGACATTAGTTACAAACGTACCAACAATGGTGTCAACACGTTGTGTACTCTGAGATTGCCACATTATCAAATCGTTAAAATTATTACACAAATTAATAAAAATATAAAAAATAAAAATTCATGAAATAATAATAAAAATCATGAAAATCGTAGAAAAATCACAAATGCTCACAAAAGTTAAAAAATCATATAAAATAAAAAAAACAGTTACATGTGAATAAAGTAAAGAACAAGAACAAAATAGATAAACAAGAACAAGATGATAGATAAAGAGAGAGACTCGTATTATATTCTCAAAGTAGGGTTGTATACAATGCTTTCTCCAAACTCTATATTTATAGGCATAAGATAAAAACCCTAATTTCAATAGGTATTAAATCATAATAATAAAGTACATTAAAGTCTCATTTAATATATGAATATCCACCATAAATAAAGATATTCATAACACTCCCCCTTGGATACCCATGAAGATAATGTGCTTCGTTAAAACTTTACTAAGATAAAAACCCCGTGGGAAAAAAATTCTTAGTAAAAAATTCTTAGTGAAGGAAAAAGAGTACACACATCTTTTATACGCACATGTTGCCTTATTAAAAACCTTACCTGGAAAACACATTGGGACAAAACCTCGGTTAAGGGGAAAAGAGTGCAAGGCGTATTTACTCTCTCTAATAGAAATATCACATAAGATCTTTGAGTCTTCATAATTCAATCTTGAATATAATCTTCAATTGTTGAAGTAGACTATGCACTAGTGAATAGATCTTTCAAATTACTGCTTGAAAGGATTCATCGAATACTATTCTTCTGAAGATCACGAGGGACAAAACTTTGAAGAAACATGTTTCGTTTTGTCACATTTGATGTATCCATATTGAGAAATAAATTTCGCATTATCTCTACACTAGATAGCTTGCATCTTATCTTGTGAAATCTTGTGAAAGCAATTCACATGTCTTCTGGATATGTTTAGCCAAACACATATTTTGGCTTTGCATCGTGCATAGCAATTATTTACATGATCTGAGGAGGCATCGAGTTTTGAAAGATCTAAAGGTAATGGTCTCGTAGTACTTAGATAGTATTTATGGACCAACTAAGATATGATGCTTCCAGATCAATTAATATGTATATATATATGGTACTTTTAGACCGAGAATATCACCCTTTTCTCGAGGGCATAATGGATCTTTGTTTGCATTAAGAGACCTAGCAACCATAAGGGTGATCAACAAATATGTTTTATGCATGTAAAATCTCTTTAAACATTTTTTTGTGTATGTCGGTTGATGCACAAGGATTCTATTGTTAAGGAGATCTCTTCACGATTCTCAACGATATTCAAATCATCAACATACACAACAACAACAAAGACAAATCCAGAGCTAAACCTCTTAATAAAAATGCTCGAGGAAATTGAATCATTCTTATAGCCTTCCGCTAATAAGTATTCATTGAGGCGATTATACAATATGCGCCTAATTTGTTTAATTCATAAATATATAAGTTCAATTTGATTGAATAGTATTCTCGAGAACTTGAACTAACTGTTTCTACAGTCTAAATATTTCCAGAAGTTTCATGTAAATGTTATTATCAAAAGACTCATACAAATATGATGTAACAACATTCATTAGGAGAAAACTATGTCATTTCATTCATTGTTAGACTGATCAAAATCTAAAAGTAGTTACATCCACCACCAAGGAATATGTTTCCTCATAATCGATTTCATGTCTTTGTGAGAATTCTTTTGCAACCAAACAAACTTATATCTCGTGATTTTCCCTTTTTATTTCTATTTCTCACAAAAACCCATTTATATCGCACAAATATTTCTCTCTTGAAAGAGATTTTAGTTTCGCCTCAATTGCCTCTTTCTGTTTTGGCCAATCATTTCTTTGTTTACATTGTCCAATTGACAATGGTTCATGATCCACATAAAAAATCTCTAGTACTATATTGCATGCAAATGTATTATCGACGCCGATTTGATTTTGGTTCCACTTGTTACAAGATATGACATAGTTTATTGAAATCTCATCGTTATTAGGTATCTGAGTCATGTCTATTGTCTCTTCTAGAGATTTCATAATTCGTTGATTCCTCGATCAGACCATCATAAGATATAGCTTCTTTTTTCCGAAGATTTTTATCTTTGGAACCTACTTGTCTACCACACTACAGGCGTAAGTTATACTCATTAGCAACTAGATTTTGTCCTTCCGGGACATCAAATTTAATTGAAGCATTCATAGCTGGTATATGTGACTTAGTCACTCTTTTAGGGTCAACAAAATCATCTGACAATTGATTTGTTAACTTTTATAAATGAATTATCCTTTGAACTTATAGTTCACATTGTTGAGTACGTGGATCAAAATAAGATAATGATAATTCATTCCAACTTATTTCTTTTCTCAGCTATTTATTTTCTCCCCCTAATGTTGGGAAAATTGGCTCATTAAAATGACAATCATCAAATTGAACTGTAAATAAATTCCCTATAAGAAGTTTGCGATATTTAATTATCAAGGGAAATTCGAATCCGACATATATTCTCAACCTCTTTTGAGGACTCATCTTTGTGCGTTGTGGTGGAGCAATTAGAACATATATCACACGCCAAAAAATTCTAAGATGTGAAATATTTGTTTCCTGACCAAAAACCATTTGTAATGTGGAGAGCTTATGATAGTTTATTGGCTTGATGCAAATTAATGATGATGCATGTAAAATGACATGTCACCAGCATTATCAAGACGAGTTGCCTTTACAAGGTAATCTGAAAAATGTGCTAGTAATTTTATCAACTGAGCAAGTAACCTTGCAAATGCCATGTTGTAGATTGATAACAAGGATACATATGATCATCTAGTCGATGCATCGATTAAAATCGTAAAATATCTAGATAATCTATAAGAAAAGTGTATGGGTCCACATATATCACCCTGTATCCGTTCCAGAAAATTAATAGATTCATAATTTATCTTAGCTGTTGATGGTTGAATAATTAATTTGCCTTAAGAGCAAGCATCATATGAAAACATCACTTTGAAGAATCTATCAGTTCTTCAATGAATAACCACATGAAGTATCAATAGCTTTTCGCATCATAATTGAACCGAAATGGCCTAACCGGTCATACCAAATAATAAAGTTATCAGTAAACTTCTGTTTTACAATAGCATGAGCTTCAATTTATACTAATTCTTGTGTAGTACAATCTGGATGACAGTGCATGTAATTTTGTCAAGATTTTCTTATTGCCTTGGGTTATACTCATAATATGGAAATAGCAAACATCCCCTTAACTAATAATCTCAATATGATATTCATTTCTGCGAATATCTTTAAAATCTAATAAGTCTATTTGCGACTTTGACGAGTATAATGCATTGCAAATATGAAATTAAGTTTTATTTGGCAATAACGTATTTGCTCTTTCGAAGCCTTCTATGATAGTGCTTTCAGATATAGTACTCGCATTATTCCCTTGCATTTTAAATGGGAAAAATATGTATAATTGCACTTTCAATATGTGCTTTGTTCTATTCACTTCAGGGAATGAAAAATATATACTTCGTATCATTCACTTCAGGGAATAAAAAATATTAAATATAGCATATCAAATCAATTATCTATAAAAGATAATGTCACAAGAACTTATTACTCTTCAGGAGCATTGATATTTTAGTACTTTGAGATATAGTACTCGCATTTTCCCCTTTCATTTAAATAGGAAAATAGTTCTTATGCTTAAGTATAGTATGAGTACTTGCACTGTCTACTAAGCATAAATCACCACAATTCATTGCATATTTTATTTCGAAAGTAATCATATTCTTCAAAGGATAATTGCAATACTCATTTTTGTCCGGGCCTTAGCCCAAACCCATTTTAACCCAACCCCAATAACCATATTCAAAATTAAAAAATATTTTTATTATTATTTACAAACCCAACAAGCCCAATTAAACCAAACTACCAAAATAATCCTAAAAAGATAATAAACCCTTCCTTATCCTAATCTGTTAGCTGTCGCCCTATGCCTTTTCGTCTCCCCCTGGCGCGTGCATGCCACGCGCCGACTCTTCGGCTGATGTGGCTTGCATGCATGCCACCACGGCCTCCCACCGCCCATTCCTGACCGGTCGCCTGCTCCACAGCTTGACACGTCCTCTCCACTCCATCAAACCTACAAAAAAAAGAAAAGGGCATAATTAATCTGGAAAAGCAAACAAGTGGATCCTTTCTTTTTATTTTTATTGTAAAAACTCAAGTATATAAATCCAGAAAAAGCAATGTAATGTCTCCAGATTTCAAATAAAAAATGAGAGTTATCTAGTCCATTTCCCATTTGAACAAAAAACAACAAAAATGAGATTATAAGGGAAAAAATATTCGAAAAAAATGAAAAAGGAAAAAAATAATTATAATACCCTTCAGTTTCTTTTAGATATACTTATTTAGGATTATATTCGGAAAAATCTAACCTTAGATTCGACTTCGAAAGAAAAAACGATTCGCTCGGTCCATTTGTATGATTTTCGACCACCGAAGGCGGCGGTTCCCGTCACCGATGGTGGTGGCTAACGACGGTGCACGGTCGAAAACGAAGGTCGGCACCAATTTTCGGGAAAGGCAAGGGAGAGCATTTGAGAGAGTCTCTGCCCTCTTTTTTTTCTTTCAAAAAATCACCACATCAAATGATTTTTTGAATGAAAATAGGTATTTAATTGAGAACAAAAAACGACGTCGTTTTGGAGCTTTCGACCTGCTCCTCAACCCGACCCAGCTTGGCAGATCCGCGTCTTTTCAGATAATAGGCAAATTGCGCTTTTGGTCATTTCTTTTTTGTATCCTTTATATTTTCGCATTTATATTCTTGTTTTATTAGATTTTAGTCACTGTTTTTAGTTATTATTATTATTATTATAAACAGTTTTCTATTACATATAATAATCTATAGTATTATTATTATATATATGTATATATATTTAGTGTATATTATATTAACAAACATATTAATATGTATATTATATTATATTTTATATTTAGTATATTATGGAATATATATTAAGTACATGTATATTATTATTTTTATTATATAATATATGTGTATTATGTTATATATGTACATTATATCGTATTATTATTATATATACTTTCCTCTTAATATCTTTAGTATGTATTTTTAAAATATTAAAATTCAGTTTAATATTAAGGGAATATTTTCCACTTTATTTCGAGAACTGGCTAGAAAGTGGTGTCCTGACTTATTTAGGTGTCATTTTTCTCGATTGTCGTAAATAAAGAAATATTCTCCTTAGATTGTCTTTCGGGATTAAATTTTAAATTAAAACTCAAATTTTAGTTTTCTTGCAAAGACAACACTAAATCAACACGGTACCAATTTTGGGTGTTGTGGCGGTGCTAATCATTCCCCAAGCGTAACCAACTCCCGAACCCAAAATGCTTAGAATCTCTGGTTATTTTTAATGGTGTCTGGCCTACCAAAGTGGCCGGTGGCGACTCTATCTCCATCTTCCTATTTTCCATATGTTCAAAAAACCCTTTATTACAGATGGTGACTCTGCTAGGGAATTTTTTAAGAGAGTTAGGCCAATGTTGATTTTGTGTTGTCTTGCAAAAATTAAAAATTCGACTCAATTTTTAATCCCTTTGTATTCATGCATGAGCTATCCGAGCTCTATAACTGCTAAATGAGAGTGATTGCTTTGTCCTGTGGGGTTTTCACTTTCGTATGACATTGTAATTCACTTTCGGGATACCAACCTTATATTTTGTGGGGGTTTTCACTTCTGTATGGTATACGGGGAAGTATTATCCTGAATTGATGTCCTAGCGACAGTTTGGGTACCATTTTTCTCTAGATCCCAGCCTCATATAGTGGCCCATAGAGCCCACCTTTTAAAGTCACACCGGTATTATGCCCGTTTAGCATTAACCCTATTAGGCCTTGCATGCTTATTTGATGCCTTTATTTGTTATTTATGTACAGTTTTTTTTACATGTTTTACTTTTTACTATTTTTACCATTAATTTATTCATTCATTTTAATCTGAACTGACTTATTTTCTCTTTTTGATCACATCATATTAAACTCATTCATTTTGCATTAATTGCATGACACCATTATCGCATCCTAATCTTTGCATTTCACAAGCATGAAATATCGATTCACAACTGGTACTCAATTAAAAAAGAGTTTGTTATCGAGAGAAAATCTAGTACCCTAGATGTCAATGCAACATTCAAAGTTGCAGATTAATCTCGTGAGTTCATAATTATGTGCCACGAGAACCATTTTTGAATCAGTACCTCCATATCTAGGACATGCACCTTGCATTTACATGCATTCATTTTTGAAAATTTAAGACTGATTCTTGGGATGCCTCGTGACAGTGATATTGGATAAAACGAAAAGTCAGCCATTCAACACCCTTATAGAACTCGACATAAGACCAAAATCATGAATGAAGATAGATTGGACAAGATTGAGCAAACTCAAAGGGACATGCAAGCAGATCTGGCTAAGAAACTAGAGGACCGGTTAGCTAAATCCCAACAAGATATGAGGGAACAAATCAAGAAATGCCAGCAAGACATGCTAAGACAAATGACACAAATGTAGGACATAAGCTCTTTGGGTAAGATGAGGCTTTTGTTGCAAATCCTACAGAAAATCCTACTAATGGGAACGAAGGCCTTGTGTATCCTCCAGGATTTACACTTACTCATGCTAAGGTTTGACTTGGCCCTCAAATAATACTTTCTCGAGGGAAGTCACTACTTCATCAGGTCCCTGCCTCTTCCCCTATGAATATACCCACTACGTTAGAAGCTAAGCCCAGGGGAAATTAAGCTGAAAATTTTGTCTCAAAAATGGATCAATTGATCGAGATCGAAAAGCCAAAAATGGAGACTTCAGAAGAGATTGAGGACAGTTGCAAACAGCTCGAGGAAAATTTGGAAGCCATGGAGGTAGTGGATACTTTCAGTGGGTTTGATGCTAACGAACTCCACCTCATCCCAGACTTGGTGCTACCCCTTAAGTTCAAGGTCCTGAAATTTGAAAAATATGATAGGACGAGTTGTTCCCATGCTCATCTTATCGTGTTTTGCCAAAGGATGACGGGTTATGGTAGAGATGACAAGTTATTGATCCATTGTTTTCAAGATAGTTTAACTGGATCCGCCACCAGATGGTATAACCAATTGAGTCGCCATCAAATAAGATCATGGAAGGACTTGGCCAAGGCTTTTCTAGAGCAATGTCAGCATGTCAGTGATATGGCACCAGACCGTTGGACTTTACAACACATGAAGCAAAAGTCTATTGGAAGTTTTAGGGAATATGCACAACGCTGGAGGGATGTGGCGGCACAAGTTATACCCCCACTTGGCAAAAAAGAGAATGTGATCATCTCATAAGAAATGCAACTACTAATTTTTCCGATATAGTGCTATCTGGTGAGCTCATCGAGAATACCGTTAAGAATGGTAAAATCGACGTTAGTGTAAGTTCATCTCATAAGAGGTCGTCGTATGGGAATAAGGACAATGAAGTAAACTCTTCGGGGGTTTATAATATTGGTTTTTCAAAACAGGTGACAGTGACACAACCCAAAGCTACGAATTCCCAAAGTTCCTCAAGCCAAGATTTTGAACAAAAGAGGAATATAGAAAAGATGGAGTTTACGAGTTTACACCGCTACCAGTTTCCTATGGAAAACTGTACAAATAATTGTACGACAACCATATGGTGGCACATTTCTATCAAGCTCCAGTGCAACCTCCTTTCTCGGGATGATATAACGCCAATACGAGATGTGACTATCACGCAGGGCAAGTAGGCCACTTGATTGAGAACTGCATATGCTTCAAAAAGCTTGTGAAAAAATTTATTAAGCTTGCGGTGGTAAGTTTTAAGGACTCAACTGGGCCAGCTACAAACAAAGACCCCTTACCGAAGCATGAAAATGCTTGAGTATGCTAATGATGCATTTTTAAGAATGACCTGTACGAAAGAGCCCATGCTTAACAGGCTCAGATATTACACTGTTATGACCAGAGTAGGTCCCCTAGTAGTTTTCATCTTTTTCAAAGTGATGTTTTTGTGTATCTCATTTGCCTAAGCCCAATGGTAGAGAGAACCTTTTGTAAGGGCCAAAAACTACAAGTTCTAATGAAGAATACATTTTGTTCATCTTAATTTGATCGTACCCATGCAAATTAAAAGCTATATATGATTTACACCTGATTTAATATGACCATGACATGAGGCATCATAATTTTTAAAGCAATAAAGTTCAAATTTGCTACAAAGCATTTATTGAAGGGGCCTACCTTTGATGCAGTAATTCCAAAGAAAGATGATCAAGTCCAAGGAAGATTAGGGGCATCTTTACATACAAGGCATCAAGCATTGTTTAATCAGAAGCAAATATCTGACCACCATAGAGTTAGGGGCATCACTTTGAGGGGGAAACTAAAATCTTTCATTCACATGTTCATTGAGACCATCTGCATTGACTGCATGCATCGTACATTTAGGCTAAACACATGCCTTAAGTACAAAGTTAGGTGCATCTTTAACACATTTATTTTTGTCTTGAACGTACAAACAGGTCCAAGGTAGAGACGAAAGAACCTCAACTATGAGGGCAACAACGTAATGACCAACCTTTACCCCTAAATGAAGCCGAATTCACAAAAAGCTCAAACATCTAGATAACATCGGTAAAATTTTCTGAACAGATTACTAACTAATGATTTATTTCATTTTCAGGTCAATACTCCCTACCATGGAGTAGTAGATCAAACTTTTCCCGATCTTGCCTCTGTCAGTGGTGTAGTGGATCAATTTTTTTTCGATTTCGCCTCTGTCAGTGGTGTAGCAGATCAAAATCTTTTTTTCTAATATTGCCCCAGCCAGTGGTGTAGCGGATCAAAATCTTTTTGTAAGATCTTGCCTCCGTCAATGGTGTAGCGGACCAAAATCTTTTGTCAGATCTTGCCTCCGTCAGCGGTGTAGCAGATCAAAATCTTTTTTCCCGATCTTGCCTCTGTCAATGGTGTAGTTGATCAAGATATTTTTTAGATCATGCCTCCGTTAGTGGTGCAATATATCAAAAATCTTTTTCAGATCCTACCTCCGTCAATGATGTAGAATATCAAATCTAAATTACCAAATCTCGCTCCTCCGGCAGTGGTGTAGCAAGATCAAACTTCTTCCCGATCTAGTCTCTCCGTCAGCGGTGTAGAGGATCAAACCCTTTGTAGGTCTTGCCTCGTCGTCGATGTTGCAGCTAGACCAAACTTTTCTCATCGAATATCACTTCAAATCATAGCTAGGTTCAAAAATAAAAAAAGCAAAAAAAAGGCAAAGGCAAAAGCAAATAAAAAAATCAAGAAATCAAGAAAAATCAAAAGAAAAATGTAACACCCCCGACCCGTATCCGTACACGAATATGAATCGAGAATGTCACAGAAAATATACAATATACTTACCATGCTAAATTTAGGCTAACAAATTTATTTATTTATTTTTAACTCATAATACTAATATTGTCAATTTAAAAGATAAGCATAAAGTATTATAATTATATAAATCGTGTTTTAATTTCGAACTATTACAAGGCAAGCCGGATTTAAAATTTTACAAAACTGACATGTTACTTAATTACATGCCACTAAATACAACAAAATAGGATGTCATAGATACAAGAAAATAACCTGTCTGCGTTGTAGGCCCTAATACCTGATCTGATGCAAAAGCTATCCCACTAGCTATTCCGGCAACCTACATGTATCACCGAAATACACGCTGAGAATATACTCAGTGAGGCATAAGGTAAGTAACAAAATAAACCATAAACAATTTATGATATTTGTAAAACCTATTAAATTTCATAATACTTTTCATAATATGCAGAAAAAAAAACATATCATATTATGTTGAAACATAATTTAATTCATCAATTAAAAAACCGTATAGCCCAAGGTAATATTGAGTGACTAATATACGAGTCGTGTACTAAAAGAACTATTCTTTGCGAGCGCCATAATTAAATGACGAAAACAAGCGCCACCGAAGTGACGAAACGAGCGACACATTAGAGTATCGAACAAGCGACACAATAAAGTATCGAAACGAGCGACACCCGAAGGTATCGAAAACGAGCGGCACCCGAAGGTATCAAAAACAAGCGACATGTCAAAATCATGTGACTCTAATGGTATACCACAATACTGTCTACTCATGACCAAGGGCAAATATAAAAATATTTCCTGCAATAACATAATGGCTAGCATGGCATTATAATTTAAATCATGTAACTCAATCGTAAAGGAGCAGTTCATACTCCAATAGGCCCATTTCCATTTTACAATATGCTGCCATTCTTTAAAAATACGAGACAAATATTATTTAAATAATTTCATACTTTAAAAAAATAATTATCTTTTTAGGTCGACTTATCGCAAGTCTTCCTTTCACATATTATAAAAACATGCATGCACTCACCTTTGCCTTGTATCAAAATGCCTCACTACTCAATTGATCAAGACTTTTTCATTCCCTTTCGATTATTATGTCCCCGATTTGGTGATTATCTACAAAAATCATAACATATACCATTTCAAAGTATATGTTAGAATATTCCCAATTCACCAATAATAATGGAAATAACCAATAATTATCTAAAATCAATAAAATTGATCCGATAAAAATTTCCATATTCGAACCAATTTTTTCCACACTTTATATAAAAATTTCCAAACTTTGCATTTTAGTCCCTAAGGACATTTTCAAGCTTCTAACATCAATTTCAAACTAAATCCTTGCATTTTTCATCAAATACACTCAAGGACCTAAGCTTTAGAAATTTCCAACTTGGTCACTAATATTTCCGAAAATTACAATCAAGTCCCAAAGTCACCAAAAATTTCAAATTAAGCCTCCAAACCACTTAACTTGATTTTTCAAGCCACTACACTCCAAAAACAAACTTTATAATTTAGTCCCCAAACTTTTCAAAATTTTCAAATTGGTCCCTAATGCCAAATTAATTAGGGATTTCACTCCAAACCATTTATATCATCATTCTAAACAATTCTTTCTTCTACAACACCTTCCAATTCAATTTTTATCAAAAACCCTAAAATTTCCTCTTTAAAAATCAAGACTTTTTTTTCTTTAATCTAACAACACAAATATACTTGAATCACTTCCATTTCATCATTTCCAACCTCAAACCAAAATTTTGCCATAGTTTCCCCATAATTCTTCATCTAACCAATCCTCCAAACTCAACAAAAACACATGGAAACTAAGCAAAAATTATATCAATAGATAGAGAATTTCAAGAGGAAAAATTTTCTATCTAATAGCTCAAGCCAAAAATCAACCACATAAGCACCAAAATTGAATTGAAATCCTTACCCCCTTTTAACTTGAAATTTCGGCAGTTTCAATCTCCTTTTTCTTTTCTTTCCTTTTTACACAATTATGCCATTTGGCATATTATTACCCATTAAATACAATATTAAATCATACTATGCCACTTGTCTTGAAATAAAAAAAAGGAATATTAAATTCCCTTATCAACATCTAACTAGACTTTAAATACTAGTTAGCAATTTAGTTAGTTTCCAACTAACTAATTGAAATCCAACTAATTCACTTGAAATCCAACCAACCTCAAGAAACCAACCAGAACATAATAAAATATTCAAAATGAATATTTTATAAATTTTCCAACTCCAATGGGGCCCATCTTTAAAATTTAGACTCGATTCGAAATACCGATAATTAATAAGGTATCGAATATGATCGAATCCTAACAGTCTCAGAAAATTCTCAAATTTCAGCACAAGATTCCTTGAGTCTAACTAAGGCTCCAATTAAAATTTCATAATTTTCCGAGTTCGAATACTTACCCGAAATATTTACCAAAACTTATACCTTTACTAGCTTTTTACACAATTCTCGTACCAAAAATCCGATTCCCATTGAATTTATTCTTCTGATCTAAAATATTCATTTTTACCATAAAATTTATTATTGGGAAAATTACCATTTTGGTCCTTATAATTTTCCCAACTTCACTTTTGTCACCAAACTTTGAAATCTTACGTTTTCGTCACCAAACTAAAACTATCAATTTTAAGAACTTTGCAAACTAATCACCAAGCACATATAAAGCAAATATAAATCAACTAACAAGCAAATTTTGGGGTATTACAATTCTTCCCCCTTAAGAAAATTCGTCCTCGAATTTTCAAAGCGTACCTGGTTTAAACAGATGTGGGTACTGCATCTCCATCATTTCCTTCGTCTCCCATGTCGCTTCTTCAACTTTATGATTACGCCACAAGACTTTAACCAAAGGTATCCGCTTGTTTCTCAACTCTTTAGTACCATAAGCTAATATCCTGACTGGTTCTTCCTCGTACATCAGGTCTGACTGTAATTCAATCTCATCGGGTGCAATCACATGGGATGGATCTGATCGGTACCTTCGAAGCATGGAGACATGAAAAACATCATGGATTTTACTCATTTCCGATGGAAGAGCCAACTGATAAGCAACAGGGCCCACTTTCTTTAAAATCTCACACGGTCCAATGTATCGAGGACTTAACTTTCCTTTGCGTCCAAATCTCATGATTTTCTTCCAAGGAGAAACCTTTAAAAACACTTTTTCTCCCACCTTAAACTGGATATCTTTTCTTTTCAAATCCGCATATGCTTTTTATCGGTCTGCAGCTTTTTTTAAGATTTTCTTTTACAATTTTTACTTTTTCCTCTGTGTCTTGTAATGATCGGGCTTTAAAATCTGTAATCCTCAGAACTCAACCAATTCAACGGCGATCTACACTTTCGCCATACAACGCCTCAAATGGTGCCATCTGTATACTTGCATGATAACTGTTATTATAAGCAAATTCTGCCAACGGCAAGTACTTTTCCCAAGATCCCTCAAATTCAATAACACAAGCTCTCAGCATATCCTCAAGGATATGAATCACCCGCTCGACCGACCATCACCGAGGATGAAAGGTCATCTTGAAATGCAAACGTGTCCCCATTGCCTTCGTAATGCTTTCCAAAACTTGGATGTAAACTTGGGATCTCTGTCGGACACTATAGATGAGGGTACTCCATGAAGTCGAACCACCTCTTTAATATACAACTCAAGATACCGCTCATCCGATAATCTGTCCTAACGGTATAAAATGAGCTGTCTTGGTTAATCTGTCCACAATCACCCGGATAGAATCCTTCTTCTTTGGGAGTCGAGGCGATCTGTAATAAAATCCATTGTAATCCTTTCCCACTTCCATTCGGGAATGTAAATAGACTGCAGCCTTCCCGATGGCACTTGATGCTCTACTTTCACCTTCCGACAGGTCAAACATTTAGCAACAAACTCAAATCATTCTCTTCTTACCGCCACCAAGATCGACTTTTCAAATCCCGATACATCTTGTTTCCACACTGGATGTATAGTCAATGGACTATAGTGAACTTCCATAAGCAGATCCCATTTCAACTTAGCATCTTCAGGGATATACAACCTGTCTTTATAATAAAGACATCCATCGGGTCTAATCTCATAATTCTTCACTTCACCCGATTCCACTTGTTTAATCTTTTCGGTACATTCTTTATCTTGCTGCTGACTTTCTTTAATCCGGTCAAACAATGCTGATTTTATTCTTAATTCCACCGAAAATGAACCATCAGATTGTCCTTTCAACTGAGCATTCATAGCTCGTAATGTAGCAAATATCTTCCGGCTCAAAGCATCTGCTACAACATTAGCTCTGCCGGGATGATAATCAATAACCAGATCATAGTCTTTGATTAGCTCCAACCATCTTCGTTGCCTCAAATTCAATTCTTTCTGAGTCATCAGATACTTTAAACTTTTGTGATCAGTGTAAACATGACAACGCTCACCGTATAGATAATGTCGCCAAACTTTTGAGCAAACACTACTGCAGCAAGCTCCAAATCATGTGTCGGATAATTCTTCTCATGTGTTTTTTTTCGCTGTCGGGAAGCATAAGCAATCACCTTTCCTTCTTGCATCAGCACGCAACCCAAACCAATATAAGATGCATCATTTGCATGAATAAATTCCTTACCCGACTCAAAGTTGAACTAATACCGAGCTTCGTTAAAACTTTCTTCAAATGATCAAAACTCTCTTGGCATTTATCATTCCAAACAAATGGCACATCTTTTCTCAACAACTTGGTAAGCAGAGCAGCTATCAAAGAAAATTCCTTGACAAACCTGCGATAGTATCCAGCCAATCCCAAGAAACTACGAACCTCGGTAATATTCTTGGGAACTTTCCATTCAAGGATGGACTGTACTTTCTTAGGATCAACTCGTATCCCCTCAACTGAAGCAATGTGTCCTAAGAAAGCCACCTCGGACAGCCAAAACTCACATTTTGAGAGCTTGGCATATAACTTCTTTTCTCTCAAAATCTGCAATACTATTCGCAGGTGCACATCATGATCTTCTTTGGTCTTCGAATACACCAAAATATCATCAATGAAGACCACTACAAACTGATCAAGGTATGGTTGAAACACTCGGTTCATCAAGTCCATAAATGCAGCTGGAGCATTAGTAAGACCGAATGGCATAACCACAAACTCGTAATGACCATACCTTGTTCGAAAAAGCTGTCTTGGAACATCCTCCTCTTTGACTTTCAATCGATAATAGCCTGATCAAGATCAATCTTGGAAAACACTTGCTGCTCCTTTTAGTTGATCAAACAAATCTTCAATTCTCGTTAGTGGATACTTATTTTTAATAGTCACTTTGTTCATTGTCGATAATCAATACACAATGCAACGAACCATCTTTCTTTTTAACAAACAACACCGGTGCTCCCCACGGTGAAATACTAGGACGAATAAACCCTTTATCCAGCAGTTCTTGCAATCTGTGACTTCAATTCTCTTAACTCTGCGGTGCCATTCTATATGGAGCCATCGATATTGGTTCAGTCCTCGAATTACCTTAATTCCAAATCGAACTTTCCTTTTCGGTGCCAAACACCGCAATTCCTCCGAAACACATCTGGAAAGTCTCGTACTGTCGGAATGGCACTAAGATCATTACCATCATTTTGATTATCCACTACATGTGCTAGAAAAGCACGCAACCCTGTTCCAACAGCTTTTTAGCTTTAAGGGCTGAAATCACATTCGCAAAACACCGAGATCCTTCTCCCAAAACTATAATCTCGATCCATCACCTGCCCTCAAAATCAATCATTCTTGACGACATCTCATCAGTAGCATCATGGGCATGAAGCCAATCCATACCGAATAATCTCCAAATCATCAAAAGATAACTCCAATAAATCAGCTAAAAACTTATATCCCCGAACTATCGGTGAAGCAGTCCTTACACACACCACGTTACCCGAGCACTTTGACCAAGTGGATTGACGGCTATCACATCACTCTGAGTAGACACTACATGAATTCCTCTATCCGTACCAATTTAGCACTAACATAGGAGTGTGTGGATCCGGTGTCTATCAAAACAAAAACAGTTCACCATAAAGTAGAAAAGTACCTATGATGATGTCGGGATCCTCCCGATCATCTCGGTCATCACGAGTCCGAATATGATAGACTCGGCGAAGCTCTGTCATCTTTCCCGGAACCCGTCCGAGACGAACCTGCAGATCCACGGCCTCGGCCTCCCTGCATACCCACCGATCTGCATGCGGACCGATCTGTCTTCACGAGCTGGACAGTCTCGAACAAAGTGCCCCATCTCTCCACGGTTGAAACAGCACTGTAACTTTTCGGCACTCTCCACGATGATACCGATTATAAGTCTTTACACCGTGGAGCTCGATTTGTTTCTAGAATTCTTTGCCAAGTACCCTTAGACTTTCCGGCTGACTGGTCCGACCTCGAGATGCCGAATATCCATTTACCTTGATGAAAATTACCTTTACCTCGCTTAGCTGATCGCGAAGTAAAAGATGATTCAGCTCCTCTTTTCTCGCCTGACGCGTCTCTTTCTCGGCCTTGTCTCGAACATTCTCCATCGCTTTGGCTTTATTAACAGCATCCTGAAAATCTTGGATAGGGTTGGCCACTAACACCTCCTGATATCTCGAATCCAAACCACCAATGAAACTATCTATAACAGTTCTCTCAGTAGGTAGCAGCTCAGCAGCAAATCGGCTCAGACGGTTAAAATCACACTCATACTCATAAATCGTCCGTCCTTCTTGCTTCAGATCGATGAACTGCTGTCTCATCTCTCTAACAAAAATAGCTCCGATATATTTCCTTCGAAACTCTCGAAGGAAAAAACTGCCAGGTGATCTCCTCGTGCACACGAGCTGTAATGGTGTTCCACCAGATCAGAGTTGACCCTCTCAATAGAGAAACTACACCATCAAGCTTTCCTCGATCATCGCATCCGATGCGAGCTAATGTAGATTGTACATCATTAAGCCATGTATCAACTGAGAGTGGATCACCATCTTCTTCTCCTTTAAAATTCGAAGCCTCAAGTGTCTTTAGCTCCTTTGGCACATTCAGTCGGGGAGGTCTATTCAATATACCATTCAGAGTCTGCAAAAATGTGCCCCGATCTCGAACCGACGTTTTTTGTACCATTTCGGCTGGACCTCTTCTCCGCATCGAGCAATCTCGGGCCTTGCTCGCTCTGCAGCGTGTCGGGAACCCTCTCCTTTCGACATATGTACTCATAACATTCACTAAACTCATAAGCAATTGCATCAACTAAACAAATATCATTTTCAAGTATAAACGACATCCTAGTGGCATGTACACTTTAAAACACTTTCATTAAAAAAATAAATCCAGAACCGGCTAAACCTGTAGCTCTGATACCAATAAATGTAACACCCCGACCCGTATCCGTACACGAATATGAATCGAGAATGTCACAGAAAATATACAATATACTTACCATGCTAAATTTAGGCTAACAAATTTATTTATTTATTTTTAACTCATAATACTAATATTGTCAATTTAAAAGATAAGCATAAAGTATTATAATTATATAAATCGTGTTTTAATTTCGAACTATTACAAGGCAAGCCGGATTTAAAATTTTACAAAACTGACATGTTACTTAATTACATGCCACTAAATACAACAAAATAGGATGCCATAGATACAAGAAAATAACTGTCTGCGTTGTAGGCCCTAATACGATCTGATGCAAAAGCTATCCCACTAGCTATTCCGGCAACCTACATGTATCACCGAAATACACGCTGAGAATATACTCAGTGAGGCATAAGGTAAGTAACAAAATAAACCATAAACAATTTATGATATTTGTAAAACCTATTAAATTTCATAATACTTTTCATAATATGCAGAAAAAAAAACATATCATATTATGTTGAAACATAATTTAATTCATCAATTAAAAAACCGTATAGCCCAAGGTAATATTGAGTGACTAATATACGAGTCGTGTACTAAAAGTACTATTCTTTGCGAGCGCCATAATTAAATGACGAAAAAAGCGCCACCAAGTGATTTAAACGAGCGACACATTAGAGTATCGAACAAGCGACACAATAAAGTATCAAACGAGCGACACCGAAGGTATCGAAAACGAGCGACACCCAAGGTATCGAAAACAAGCGACATGTCGAAATCATGTGACTCTAATGGTATACCACAATACTGTCTACTCATGACCAAGGGCAAATATAAAAATATTTCCTGCAATAACATAATGGCTAGCATGGCATTATAATTTAAATCATGTAACTCAATCGTAAAGGAGCAGTTCATACTCCAATAGGCCCATTTCCATTTTACAATATGTTTGCCATTCTTTAAAAATACGAGACAAATATCATTTAAATAATTTCATACTTTAAAAAATAATTACTTTTTTAGGTCGACTTATCGCAAGTCTTCCTATCACATATTATAAAAACATGCATGCACTCACCTTTGCCTTGTATCAAAATGCCTCACTACTCGATTTCATCCAAAGACTTTTTTTTTCCCCTTTCGATTATTATGTCCCGATTTGGTGATTATCTACAAAAATCATAACATATACCATTTCAAAGTATATGTTAGAATATTCCCAATTCACCAATAATAATGGAAATAACCAATAATTATCTAAAATCAATAAAATTGATCCGATAAAAATTTCCATATTCGAACCAATTTTTTTCACACTTTTTATAAAAATTTCCAAACTTTGCATTTTAGTCCCTAAGGACATTTTCAAGCTTCTAACATCAATTTCAAACTAAATCCTTGCATTTTTCATCAAATACACTCAAGGACCTAAGCTTTAGAAATTTCCAACTTGGTCACTAATATTTCCGAAAATTACAATCAAGTCCCAAAGTCACCAAAAATTTCAAATTAAGCCTCCAAACCACTTAACTTGATTTTCAAGCCACTACACTCCAAAAACAAACTTTATAATTTAGTCCCCAAACTTTTCAAAATTTTCAAATTGGTCCCTAATGCCAAATTAATTAGGGATTTCACTCCAAACCATTTATATCATCATTCTAAACAATTCTTTCTTCTACAACACCTTCCAATTCAATTTTTATCAAAAACCCTAAAATTTCCTCTTTAAAAATCAAGACTTTTTTTCTTTAATCTAACAACACAAATATACTTGAATCACTTCCATTTCATCATTTCCAACCTCAAACCAAAATTTTGCCATAGTTTCCCCATAATTCTTCATCTAACCAATCCTCCAAACTCAACAAAAACACATGGAAACTAAGCAAAAATTATATCAATAGATAGAGAATTTCAAGAGGAAAAATTTTCTATCTAATAGCTCAAGCCAAAAATCAACCACATAAGCACCAAAATTGAATTGAAATCCTTACCCCTTTTAACTTGAAATTTCGACAGTTTCAATCTCCTTTTTTTTTTTCTTTCCTTTTTACACAATTATGCCGTTTGGCATATTATTACCCATTAAATACAATATTAAATCATACTATGCCACTTGTCTTGAAATAAAAAAATGGAATATTAAATTCCCTTATCAACATCTAACTAGACTTTAAATACTAGTTAGCAATTTAGTTAGTTTCCAACTAACTAATTGAAATCCAACTAATTCACTTGAAATCCAACTAATTCACTTGAAATCCAACCAACCTCAAGAAACCAACCAGAACATAATAAAATATTCAAAATGAATATTTTATAAATTTTCCAACTCCAATGGGGCCCATTTTTAAAATTTAGACTCGATTCGAAATACCGATAATTAATAAGGTATCGAATATGATCGAATCTAAACAATCTCAGAAAATTCTCAAATTTCAGCACAAGATTCCTTGAGTCTAACTAAGGCTCCAATTAAAATTTCATAATTTTCCGAGTTCGAATACTTACCCGAAAAATTTACCAAAACTTATACATTTACTAGCTTTTTACACAATTCTCGTACCAAAAATCCGGTTCCCATTGAATTTATTCTTCTGATCTAAACTATTCATTTTTACCATAAAATTTATTATTGGGAAAATTACTATTTTAGTCCTTATAATTTTCCCAACCTCACTTTTGTCACCAAACTTTGAAATCTTACGTTTTAGTCACCAAACTAAAACTATCAATTTTAAGAACTTTGCAAACTAATCACCAAGCACATATAAGGCAAATATAAATCAACTAACAAGCAAATTTTGGGGTATTACAAAAAAGGGAAGAATCAATCAAAGCTTTATCCTCTGATCCTGCCTCTTCATCGGTGTTGTAGACGGATTAAAACTTTTACCTTTAGACCTTGTATCTCCGTCAGTGTTGTAGCTGGATCAACTCTATTGACATCAGACCTTGCCTCTTCATCGGTGTTGTAGTTGGGTCAAACTTTACTAACTCATGGTCATACCTCTTATTCAGTGTTGCAGTTGGACCAGATGCCTTGCCTCTTTGTCAGTGTTGTAGCTGGATCAAAATTTTCAACCTCAGACCATGCCTCTTCGTCGGTGTTGTAGTTGGGTCAAACCTTACTAACTCCTAGTCTTGCCTCTTCGTTAGTGTTGTAGCTAGACCAAATGCACTAACTCTTGATTTTGCCTCTTCATCGATTTCGTAGCTGGATCAACCTTACTAACTATAGACCTTGCCTCTTCGTCGATGTTGTAGCTGGGTCAGAATTTACTGACTTTCTCCTTTCCTCGTAAATGTTGTTGCCAAAAGAAAAAAAAGAAAAAAAGAAAAGAAAAAAAAGAAAAAGAAAGAAAAAAAAGCATGTCAGATCTGGTCTCTTCGTCGGTGTTGCAGCTAGATCAAACATCAAAACTTTTATCATTCGATCCTGCCTCTTCGTCAGTGTTGCAGCTTGATCAAATATCGGAACCTTCACCCTACGATCATGTCTCTCGTCAGGTGTTGCAGCCGGATCAAATGTCAGAACCTTCATCCTTCGATCTTGTCTCTCCGTCAGTGTTGTAGCTAGATCAAGTTTTGCAGACCTTGTCTCTTCGTCAGTGTTGCAGCTACGTCAAATTTCCTTCAGGTATTGCATCTTCGTCAGAGTCGTAGCAAGCCGAACTCATTTTGCTTTCCCAACGGATTATCTAGTTTGAAATTTTGCCTACAAGAGCGGTAAAGTAGATCAAGTGAAGCTCAAGAAAAGACGATGGCTGGAGAATGGACCTAAACCTGACCAAACAAAAATGGTTATTCTTTTGTCTTTGCTATATTCCTGTTACACAGCAATGAGCAAAGAGGGGCAGCAGTAATACTCATTTTTGTCCGGGCCCTTGCCCAATCCCGTTTTAACCCAAGCCCAATAACCATATTCAAAATTAAAAATTAAAATTCTAAAAATCTTTTTATTATTATTTACAAACCCAACATGCCCAATTAAACCAAACAAATATTTAATATCCAATATTATAAACTACCAAAATACCCCCACCCTAATTAACTCTAACCTAAACACCCTAAAAATAATAAACCCTTTCTTATCCTAATCTGCCAGCCGTCGCCCCATGCCTTTTTGTCTCCCTCTGGCGCGTACACGCCACGCGCCGACTCTTCAACTGTCGTGGCTTACACGCGCCACCACGGCCTCCCACCGCCCATTCTTGATCGGCCGCCTGCTCCGCCGCCTGACACGTCCTCTCTACGTCCATCAGACCTGCAAAAAAACGAAAAAGACATGATTAATCTGGAAAAGCAAGCAAGTGGATCCTTTTTATTTTTATTGTAAAAACTCGGGTATATAAACCTAGAAAAAGCAATGTAATGGTCTCCAGATTTCAAATAAAAATGATAGTTCTCTAGTCCATTTCCCATTCGAACAAAAAAACAACAACATGGAGATTAGAAGGGAAAACATATTCGAAAAAAATGAAAAGGTAAAAAAATAATTATAATACCCTTTAGTTTCTTTTAGATCTACTTACTTAGGATTAGATTTGGAAAAATCTAACCTTATATTCGACTTCGGGAGAGAAAAAAAGTCACTTCGTCCATTTGCATGATTTCCGACCACCGAAGGCGACGGTTCTCGTCGTGGCTCACGGCGACGCATAGTGGAAAATGGAGGCCAGCATCGATTTCCGGGCAGAGGCGAGGAAGAGCAATTGAGAGAGTCTCAGCCCTCTTTTTAAAAAAACAATCACCACATCAAATGATTTTTTTGGAATGAAAATGGGTATTTAATTGAGAACCAAAAGTACGTCGTTTTGGAGCTTTCGAACCGCAACTCAACCCGACCCGGCCTGGAGGATTCGTGCCTTTTCGGCTAATGGGTAAATTGTGCTTTTGGTCCTTTCTTTTTTGTATCCTTTATATTTTCGCATTTATATTCTTGCTTCATTAGATTTTAGTCACTGTTTTTAGTTATAATTATTATTATTATTATCATTATTATTATTACATATCATAATATATAGTATTATTATTTTATATATGTATATATATTTAGTGTATATTATATTAACAAACATATTAATATGTATATTATATTATATTATATTTAGTATATTATGGAATATATATTAAGTACATGTATATTATTATTTTTATTATATAATATATGTGTATTATGTTATATATGTACATTATATCGTATTATTATTATATATACTTTCCTTTTAATATCTTTACTGTGTATTTTTAAAATATTAAAATAAAGTTTAATATTAAGGGAATATTTTTCACTTTATTTCAGGAACTGGCTAGAAAGTGGTGTCCTGACTTATTCAGGTTCATCTTCTCCGGTTGTCGTAAATAAGAAAATATTCTCCATAGACTGCCTTTCGGGATTAAATTTTAAATTAGAACTCAAATTTTAGTTTTCTTGCAAAGATAACATTAAATCAACACGGTACGGATTTTGGGAGCTGTGGGGTGTTAATCATTCCCCACGCATAACCGACTCCTGAACCCAAAATGTTTAGAATCTCTGGTTATTTTTAATGGTGTATGGCCTACCAAATTGGCCAGTGGTGAATCCGTCTCTATCTTCCCATTTTCCCCATTTTCCATATGTTCAAAAAAACCCTTTATTACAATAAAAATATGTAACACCCCAAATTTACCCCTAATTTAAAAACCCTTAATTTTGAATCCCTAAATTTTAAATCCTAATGTTTGGGGATTTTATATTTGAAGTCCTAATTGAGAATTTAAAATTAAATTGATTTTTAGTTATAATTTTAGTGACTTAATTGAATTACTTTGGAACGATGGTGTCCAATTTGAAAAGTGGGTATAATTAGGGAACCTTCCCTTGTAATTTACCCTTTCGACATGATATTTAATCTTTGTTTTAGCCCTAAATCACTCGTCCAACTCCCACTTTGCTTTCTGCGGCCGAAAATGACCTCCTCTCCCAACTCTCTTTTCATATATGAAAATACACACATCACCCATTACCTTTTTGATCAGGCTCCGACGAGCCCTTGCCATCGTTCCTTCTCATGCCGTCACCGCCATCTTGACCAGCTTCATCTCACGAGTCTACCTCGACCCTGGGCTCGCCCCCATTGACCGCCGTTTCCGAGATTGCGAAGGGAAACCGTTCGATTTCTCCTCGCACCGTCGCTTCTCCTCCTTGTATCGTCTACTGTTTGCACTAAGTCGAAGGGAAGCTATTTATTTCCTTGCTCTGTCCGCCCCTCACGCCACCGTTCGCCTTCGCCTCTTCCGCTCATCAGTTGGGTAAGCATCTCTAAATCGTTGCCTTCCTTTTTGGTTTGGTGAATGGGTGGTTGTTGATTTGTTTTTCTCTTTGTTTCTGGCTTGTAATGACCATTTTGGTCACTGTTGGAGTCACCGGTAAGTTGCATTGTCCTTCTCGTCCGTTCTTACCGCCGTCGTTCACTATCTGCTACCGCTGCCTTGCCTCGTCGAGTAGCCATGCCGTCAAAGGTTCTATGAGTGTAAAGTTGGGTTGCTTCTGTTGAGCCCAAATTAGGAAGCCCAAATGTGGGCAATCTGATATGAGCCTGGAATCGATAGCCTGGTAGTGGTCCAAACCCGTGACCCACTTGATTGAGCCAGAACCATGTGGTTTAGATGTGAGGATGACCAAGTTGACAAGGTGGTGTTGATGAGCCCATGTGAGTGTGCAGCCTAACTCTGAAAACCCAAGATTGTGATGTTGTGATCCAACCCGATTCAGCTTTTAACCCAAAGTCATGAATCAGATCTGAATGTATGAACCGGACTAAGCCATGAACAATACTAGTGTAGCAAACCAAACCATTTGAGTTGAGCTGAACCGAACCGGTGATCCGAATCGGACCGGTGTGTTGACCAGATTTGTTTGACCCTTTTGACTGAGTTGACCTGCCTAATTGACTTTTGACCATGTGACATCAGTTTTGACTTGGCCATGACGTCATCTTTAACCTTTGACCTGCTTGACTTTTGACCAAGTTAACCTTGACCAATCAAGTAAACGGACCGATTGACTTTGACCAAAGTTGATTAGAGTTGACTTTTTGCACAATCTTCATCTTAATCATTTTCGACGTCCTGAGTTCATATTCGTTGCCCGTTTCGTCTAATTCAAATCCGAAAATCATATTCTGCTATTTACAATTAATTTGTACTTAGTAATTTTAAAAGAATAGAATATCATATTGATCTGAGTTATTCTCGTGTTTAGGTATCGACTTTTAGGCTGATGGGTTTCATCCTCCAGTTGTTCTGACCAAACGTTACCGTCTCTCGAGGTCTTCACGTGAGTATGCCTTCAGATTAGTATTATGTTTATAGTTTGTGGCTTAGTGATAGTGTTAATTCTGATATAGAGATTTTATCTCGTAGGTTCTGATTCAGATAGACTTGAGCGTATGTCATACTTTTCTCGATATTAGAGCTTTTGCCCGCTAAAGGTGTGTCTCTTCTTGTGCTATAAACTTATGTGTTTCTTATTGTGTTATGTACTTGTGTGATTTATTCTGTGTTGTGATTTGCGAAAGCTTTCGGATATTTATGTATAGCATATCAGATTGTGTTTTAACTAAAAAATAAATTTATCAAATTGTGAAATATCAGATTTTTGGAATCGTATAACATCAGATTTATAGAATTGTTCGGAAGAGATTCAGATTTTGAAATTAACATCATATCATTGTGGGTACATGGTTTGAGATTGTTCGGGAAAGTTCAGTGGTTTCACCCTTCGGGCTGAATTCTGCTTCGGATAAATGGTTCCACCCTTCGGGCTGAGTTCCACTTCGGATGGTGACGATGGAGAGAGTAGGTTTTGGGGAATCTTACTCTTTGAATGGTGTATCGGAGATTGGGTATTGAGTTTTCATATGCATCGACATCATATCATTATGTTTTGGATTTATCAAATTTATTCTGTTTTTAAAAGAATTTATCAGAAAAATAAAAATATTAATTTGGTTTTGTGTTTTTTGCAATTTAGAGATACACTAAGCTCTTTAGCTTACACTTTTATAGTTTCTTCTTTCAGATATTCAGACTTATTAGATGTCTCAGTACTTGGAGCATCTCGCGTTTTACTCGAATATTTTATCAGTGTGAATTATCTTATTTAAACTTTTTGATTATCATTTTATGATTCGGGATATTTATGTAATCGAACTTTTGGACATTAAATTTTAGGATTATGTTTCCGCATGCATCTTTGGATTTTAATTTAGATGCTTTTGTTAAATATTCAGAATGTGTTTTAGCATTTGAGTTTCATTGGTAGTAGTAATATTTTACGATAAATATTGTTATTTATTGCTAAATTACTTTTTATAAGCATTTTAACCAAAAATCTGTTACTTAAGGGAAAAGTTTTTAATGCAACTTCCTAGGTTTAGCCCATTTCTTCTAGGCTGAGTTTAAGGGGTTACAAAATAAATGTTTAATATATATAATATATAAAACATAAATAAATAATATGTAAAGCATATTAACATAAAGTAAAATAAAGTAAAAAATGAATTATTTCCTTTAGATGTTATAAGGAAACAAATAAATGGCGAATTATGCCCTTTAATGGTTATGAGGAAATTATCAATATCCAATTGAGTTGGGCCAACAATGCCATAATTATTTTAGCCATTTTCGTGAACAAAATTTGTTTATATTTTTTTTCATTTATCATTCATGATTATGGATAAAGGTCCGTAATACTTCAGTGTTTGACAAGTACGAGATCAATGGTTTGTACTATTGCATCGATAACATAAAAATTTTAATATGATCTCTATCATTCTTCTCATCCTTATAATCATACTTCTGGTGGGTATAAGTATTTTTAAAATAATCACAATGTCTATGTCCATAGCATTGGCCATGACCTGAACTACTAATGTGGCATTTATTATAAAATCTCACATTCACTTCAAGGAATGGAGTGGAGCCAATGGACTTTTAAAATATTTTTACGATATTGTGTCTGAGGACAACATTATTTGCGTGAAAAGCGGAGTATGTTTTTTTCTAACATATCTTCATCAGTAATATTTTGACCACATAACTTCAATTGTGAAGTAATTCGAAACATAGTAGAGTTATACTTGCTTACTGATTTGAAATCTTGCAATCTCACATGCAACCAACCATATTGAGTTTTAGGTAGAATAGTAGTTTTCTGATGGTTATATCATTTAAGATGATCTTTCACCGTTAAGTATTCATATTTCAACCCTTCATGGAGGTGACGACGAAGAAGTATAATGGCTCTGGCTCTGGCCTTATTTTGAGCAGATTATTTCGACCCTTCTTTGAGACCAATAGCCTCGCAGAACAGGATGTCCACCCAATATACTTGGATTAAACCAACAGAACAGAGAACATAAATCATCATAATTTATAACAGTATTCTTGTAGATCATAAATCACCATAATTTATTGCACTTTAAAATTGTAATTTAAAGAATAAAAATAAAATTAGAGTTTACCGATATTGATTTTCTTCTCGAGGATAATGACGATATAAATTACCAAGACAACTCCTTATAATCTTCTTAATGTTATATCTCTTTTCAAGCCATTTAAAGATATCATGTAAAACTCTAAATATGGATAAAAATACCAACTTTAATCAATAAAATAACATAAATAAATATAGATATTTAATTATGAGGATATATTAATAAGTATACGACATAATTTTCTTACCCCATAATTAAAGCCTTCTACTTAGAGAAGCATTGGTCTAGAGTTGAGAGCAAGGGAAGCTTTATCTCCATAATGTCGCACAACCCTTTGCAATGTAAGAACCTCAATTTTCTTTTTTTTTTCTTCTAGTAAAATACTCAAAAATTTCTTGTTTCCTTTGCATTAACATGGCGAAGTCTATATATTTATAGACGTTGCTGCTACGAGGGAAAATCAATCTGAGAGAAAAATAAATTTTAGAGAAAGTGATAATTAAGGGTTATTGGTCAAATATTCAAAATATTAGAACGAAATAATAATCGAACAATATATCAAAATACACTGACCTCAATATAAGGGTGGTTAATCAATCTTTATATTGATATACAAATAAACAAAACATATCAGAATTTCCAAGCTAAGTTGAATATATAGTAGATGTAATCACCAATAACTTTTGAAATCTTTTTCGGGAATTGCCGACAAGAACCACGGTTATTGAGCGAGATCGTGTCGATAACATGTTGTGAATAAAGTAAAGAGCAAGAACAAAATAGATGAACAAGAACAAGATGAGAGACAAAGAGAGAGATTTGTATTATATTCTCAAAGTAGGGTTGTGTACAATACTTTTTCCAAACTCTATATTTATAGGCATAAAATGGAAACCCTAATTCCAATGGGTATTAAATCCTAATAATAAAGTACATTAAAGTCTCATTTAATATATGGATATTCACTATAAGTAAAGATATTCTTAACATTGCAATATTTATAAAAATGAAATTGAACAAATAAAGTAAAAAAATCACAAAATAGAAAATAGAAATGAATGGAAATTGAATATATATACACACATACCTCCTACAGAATCGATAGAGATGTGATCACCTTATTTACTTTAAGCTCTATACTTGCATGTTATTCGTTGTGAAAACTTCAAATATGTACATATTGGAAGATTATTCCTACAAACAAAAATTACTATAGAGAATTAAATTGACAAAGACTAAAGAAATATAATATATTAATAACTTCAATCTTTATAATTATTAACATTTTTTATAATTTTCATGAACTTTTATAATTTTCTACAATATTTTTTTAAAAAATGTGATTTTTATAATTTTCTATATTTCTAATGATTTTAACGGTTTGATGATGTGATAATCCAAGATGACAATATGTGTTAACATCCTATTGATTTGTTTATAATTAATAGTCAAACTTAGCCAGCTAGTAAAAATCGTCAACGAAAGCATTTAATTGATTTTTTTAAATTAAAAATAGAATTTCAATTGGGTATACATTTTTATTAGAATGCAAGTATTTTTTCATTTTCCTATAAAACTTTTTTATCCTTGAACCTAAAATATAAAAATTTAAATTTATATTTCCAAACTGAAAATATAGAAAAGGGGATGAGGGGTAGTTGACAATGATATTTGCTATATTTTTCCGTCGTTGTCACCGTCGACTACCATGATAAATTTTAAAATGGGGGAAAATTATAAAGCCAAATGTGTAATTTCTAAATTAGAATACACCATCACATAACGATAATAGAAAAGGAAAGCGTGGAAATTTCAGTTTCCATAATTGAAGGGTTTTGTTTAGAGATCTGGTGTTTATTGCATGGAAACCGCGTAGTTGCACATTCTTTTATGTTTACGGGCGTTCATGACCAATGCTGTTTTCTTAATTTACTTATTTCTAAACACCTACACTTATCGTATAAATCATTTTTCTTTTTTTGGTGTCTCTATTTATACTTACACATTAAAAATTTAGGATTAAGGTTTAGATTTAAGTTTAATGTTAGGGTTTAGGTTTAGGGTTTAAGGAATTAAGAGTAGTGTGTATTTTTATAGTTTATGGTTTAGAATTTAAGGTTATGGCTTAGATTTTTTTTTAGTATTAGGCATATAAAGGGGCATCGAAAAAGATAAAAAATTTTGTTCAGTTATCGGATAATAAAATAAAATGGTCTAATTTTAAAATTAACAAAGATTTAATAAGTATTTAGTTTAATTTTTTCAAAAAAAAAATAATTTAACAAATATTCAAATTAATGTGATATAAAATTATCGGTAAACAAAAAATTTCGAGAGCAAAAAATTCTTTTCGTTCCCTTAAAAATTTCGTCCCCATACATATCAATAGTTCGTATATGTATGATTAAACTAAATGGATGACTATACTTTTCCCATACATGTCTAAAGGTTAATTGGTAGTGTAAATGCCTGTGAACGTCTTTTGTTCTACTTAAGGATCCCTCATATGGTTCTCAGGAGTCTAATGTTATTGGAAAAAGTAAGTTGTTAAGTTACAGTACACATTATGTTTTTATCTACTTAAAAGATCGAGCATTATGAACTCTGATTCTTATAAATCAGTTAGTTTCATTTAAAATATTAAGATTTAAACTCAAAATATTACTTAATTTATTCCATTAGATCAACAATAATTAATACGATATACTTGTATTTAAGGACGGTGAAAAGTATTGTCCTCATAGGTTACCTTTAAATAATTATAAAGTTATCAATTTATTTTACTTTTATTATATATAATTTTTTAATGAATTAATTATAAATTTATCTCCGTCTTTTAAATAACCATCAATTTTGACTCCGTCCCGTGTGTGAAAAATATCCCGTAAATACAATATTGGATGTCACGTTAATCTTCTAGTTCTACTATGCATTCTCATGTTTGAATTTGGAATTGGGACAAATCTGGCAACAGCTATATATAATTAATTGCCTATTCCTTATTTCCTTTGCTATATATAATTGCCCTGCCTGCCCGACTCTAGGCCGTAAATAGCACCTACAATATTTTACTAGAAAGCTAAATATTGAAATTTGACAGCAAATCGTGCTGTTTTTGGAGTTAAGCCATAAAACAAATCCGATCATTGCAAAAGAAAGAACAGAAATCCACTGCCTTTTAAGCATGATCCTTTTTATGCTCTTTGCTAAAAAAAATACTTAAAAACAAATTATAAATTTTAACTTTAATTTTTAAATTTTACACCTTAAAAAATACACTACCCTAAATTTTTTATACTCTAACCTAAATCTTAACCCTAAATTCTATACTTTAAATTTTAATTTTTAGTGCAAAAGCTTAAACGAGAACATATTTAGAAACATATGATTTTCATCTCAAAAGAAAGGCCACGCAAAGAACAAAAATACATGCTCCAAGGTATACACCTCTGCCTATGCTTGGATTTGGAAATCCGGAGCCACCTTAATCCCAAAAGTCAAAACTCAGATATTATTGAAGAATTACATGTCAAATCAACTTATGTAATAGAGTGGACCTCCTAAGTTATTGAGTAGCGGTGTAGCATCAGATCTCAAAGACAATAAGTTATAGTGACAAAATTGTAAGTCGTCACCCGTTGTTATTAAAAATTCCGTTATTATTATATTAGTGACATTTGTACAAAAATTATTATAATTGTGTTTTTTTACTATCTTTTCGACACTAATAACTTTATTTTTCGTGATGATTTTTTTCGACACCGGAAACAAATGTTGTGACGAAAAAGTTTATCACAATTTTTTTATCTTTTGTGACAATATATTTGACACTACAATCAATAGATATTGTGATAAATTTGTTGGACACTAAAAATATTTTTTGTGACCAACAATGTTGCCACACTACGTATTTTTTTCGTGATCAAATGTTTGACACAATAATCATTAGCAATTGTGATAATTGTGTTTGTCACAAAATATATTTCGTGACAAAGAGAAGAAGTCACAATAAATCGACACTATAATCATTAACAATAGTGATGAATTAAACAGTTACAATAACTCTTTAAATTATGACCAATTAATTTGATATTAAAAATAAAGTTGTGACATAAAATTCGTCATAATAATTATTTTTTTGATGAATATATTGTCTTTAAATGTAGTTTCAATCGTTCTAGAAAAATTGTCACGTATGTAATTTTATTGGAGATAAATGTCTCATCGTTGGTTATGTACGAGTTATTTAGATTTATCTCATCACTAATCAATTAATATTTTTTATGTCTAAAAATTTTAAATTATTAAAAATAACATTCGTGAATAAAAATATGATTGCATAAAAGTGTTATAAATTCTTCATTTTTCTTGATATGAATAGATAATTATAATATTTTAAAGTGAATAAGTAAATTAAATTGTAACTAATATAAAACATCAAAAAATAACAATGAAAATAAATTCTAAAAAAACTAAATAGTTCATAATATATATTTTTAATCTTAAGCCATCGAAATATCTAAATAGAAGTCCAAGCCAAGTACTCTACACCAAATTTCACTCTTCAATATTTTCCTACAAAACATAGACAATAAGAGAAAGAATAAGTTAATTAGTAAACAAAATTAATTATGCCATTTGAGATAAAACTAGTTAAAAATAAAAATTATTTAATTAATTTGACTAAGATGCATTAACCAACACATTACTAAATAGAAACAAACTAATCAATAATTAAAAAAAAATAAGAAGTCAATGAGAGAACAAGGTAAATTCTCAAAAATAATCTGACACCAAAAACAATACTAATGGTATGAAAAATGTACAAAACAAGAAATTAAAATTACAATTATCATTTTAAATAACTATGGAAACATAATCAATTTGATGTAATAAATATAAAATAAAATACATATAAATATGAAAAAAATCAAATAATCATCATTCTTAATAGTTATGAAAACACAATCAACTTATTTTTTAGAAATAAAATAAAAGTTTGAAATCATACATAATAGTAAAATACGATGATAAATTCGTGTATGATATTTTGTAAAACTAAAAGACAAAGAGAAAAGAAGAAAAAACATCTTACCGTAAATGATATCGTTGATTTTTTGAAAGAGGCAAGAAAGAAAAAATAAAAATTAGAGAGAATGAAAAAAAGTTAAAATAAAATAATTAAAAAATTAAAATGTATATCATAGGATAGTTGGTGGTGAAGTGGGTGCTTATGGTGATTGTATTGGCAAGCAAGTGTTTTAAAAAACATAAAACACCTTTTAAATTTTACTTATTATTTTAAAATTATTTTTATACTATTTTTAGCACTCATTGATGATAAGTAACTCATTAAGATATAAAATGATATTTATTTTTAAGTTTTTCAATTATGTTTCTTTAAATAATTTTATTATTCACAATCCTCTAAATTAGGTATTTTGAAATACAAGTTACAATTTTAATAATAATTTTGTATATATTTTAATTAACTAAAAAACAAAGAAGATTATTTTTTCCCTAAAACAATTTTGTAGAGTTTATTTTTCGTGTGTACGAAATATATGTTAGAATTTGTGGAAGTGCATCTTAAAATAGGGGGCTAATTTTTTTTGTTAAGATAGAAGACCAAAATAAATTAAAAATGAGCTCAGAGACATATATTTTGTATTGAAAATGCTTAAATTGTATTATAGACTTCTTAAAGGGGTTAAAAATTAATAGAAAATGGAATTTTAAACATAGAACACTATCTTAAAATTAATGTAAAATATAATTAACTTCCCAAATTTGGTTATGGATTAAAAAAATCAAAATTTAATATTTGATATGGATTTGGAGAATTCAAAATTTAGAGTTGATTATAGATTTGAATATTTTTCGTAAACAATAATATTTAGTATGATATGTAATAACTTGTAAATTGTCATTAAATTATTGGTTAACTATGCAATATTTTTTTACACTTAATGATTATTGGTTACAACATGTCTACCAATTGCATGACGAAGCAAGTGAATTAGTCAATAAACAACTACTTAATCTAACGGGTTTTTCGCTACATAAGCTATCTTAATTGAACATATACTATTTAAAGTTTATTTATAAGTCTCAAAATTAGATTTTTCTTTCATATTTTGTTCCTTTATTTATTAAATAAAAAATCTAATTCGAAGTATTTTATTCTATATTTTTTTTATTATAATAAAATTAAATTTTGTACAATGTCATTGATTCTTTATTAATACTTTGATGAGTTTGAAATAATTTTATTACTTATTAATATTTTTTTTGTAAAAAATATATTGTAATAAAATTAATTTTAATGGTCATAAAAACAAATTTATATATGTAGAAATTTTAATGGTTACAAAAACAAGTTTATTATTGTGACAAAACAACTCGACATTAATTCAAAATGTTTAATAGTAACAAAAAAGTTGTGACAGAAAGTAAAATTTTAAGTGACAAGTAATTTTTTTGACACAAAAATTTGAAATAATAGTGATAACTCTGTATGTTGTCACTATTATTGCATTCCCGCTAAAATACAAGTTGGCGCCAATATGTGTACTTTATCAGTGACGAAATTTTAGTTACAAACAAAATCATGTCACAAATATTTATTGTAGTGACAATTTAATTGTGAAAAGAAATGCAATAGTCACAAATATTATTATATCAGTGACTAAATATCAATATGTCACAAATATTTATATCAATAGTGTCATAAAATATTTTATCACAAGAAACATAGCATCTCTGACAAAATAACTCAAAGTCACAATAAAATTGTCATTGAAGAACACAATTGTTGTAGTGCCGCCTACCCCAAACCAAACTCATTTCTCATCTCTATTCTAACATGAAAATTAACTGAAAAGGGATTGATTAACCATGTAGCGAATTAAAATAAGCTCGAGATTAGAGGTAATTGCGTCATTTTTTGGTACGGAGACGTATGATACGATTTTAGACCGAAGTACATGTACTTTGTAGGTATAGTAGTCTATTCCAATACTAAAGGCAAGTTAATTGGATTTGAATAGCAGCCACGGGATGGAAGTTCCCTCGCCTAACGCATTCAAAGTCGATCTAAATGCTGGCTTTTATTAACAGTTTAAAGTCAAAACAGAGCCATCAAGTTTGCCAAGAGAAACGAGAAAACAGAACCAGATTTGATTATATAATTCATCACAAAATTGAATTCATTTCAACCAAGTGTACATGCATCTGCATTTCTTCTAATATTGAAACGAATACCCTTACAGAATTCCAACAAACAAATCTTAAATTCTATACAGTATTATGTATAATATCTAAGAATCCCCAAAATCCTAAAAGATACGAGCTCTGTTTTTAACCAGAGAAAACCCTTTGCTGCAGATAATCCTAACAACTACATTAAGGGGAGAAAACTGAGAAATGACTGAAGAAAAAAACTATAGACTACATTCGAAGGGTCGATTTACTCAGTTTCGAGTAGAATCGGCGACTGAGTTGTGCCTTTTAGATGGACCAGAAGGTGGTATAGGGATCCCTTTGGGGAAGAAGTTGAACATCTGTCCTTGGTATCGAAAACCCGTCTCGTACTTCCTGGGGAACGTGACTGGTGAAACTCTATCGTCGACGACCATGGTTTTTCCGGGCCTGGTGGCGAAACTAGAACCAGCAAGAAGTGTAATTAGAAAGACGACGAATATTATCTTCGGGGACATTTGAAGATGAAGAGAGAACAAAGGCTGTGATCTTTGGGAAGTGGCAGTAGGGTTTTAGAAGAAGAGATTTAAAGGGGACATAAGTTGGCATATAAGAAGACATATATATAGAGAGAGTTACATAATGGAAGAATTTGTAACTTTACACGTTTTTTTGGATCTGCTGAAATTAACTGTGGGTTATATGAAGAGAGTGAAACTAAATGATGGTATAAGATTTGTCGAAGCTTTGGATAGAGTTTTCATTTTAATTTCTGGTTTCTTGTTTCCCAAGGTTTTGAACTTGCCAGTACGATTTTGTGCGAGTTTAAGCAGGGAGGGTGCTGATTTTCGTAGAAAATGTGGTCACTCTGGCGTGGCAAACTCAAAAGTAAACAAGTGGAAGATGAGAATTGAATTAAAAAAAATGACCCTTTTATTATATAGTTCTAATTCAATTCAAACAATGAAAAATGTGTATATACTACTGATTGGTCCAATGCCAATCCAAAGCCTGCGGTATGGTGTACCAAACAATTCTGTTTGCTAGGCAGACAGGAAAGTCTTGTATGAACTTTCTTCTTATTTTTCTTTTTCAATGTTACTTGTATGAATTTTGTTGACAAAAAGATGGTCTAGTTGGACTCGCTGATGCAGAAAAAAAATTGGGGTTTTCATAGACGGCAAGCATATATATATATGGTCGAATACACGTGTGTATGTGGATGAATTTAGCAGATGCATGATCTTACGAATATATGGTTTTTTTTCTTCCTTGTAGTAAGTAAATATTTTCTTATGAGTTTTTTAACATGAATAAAGAAAGCTTTTCGAAATTCCGCTTATGAAAACGAAGGGAAAAGAAAACAATAACATTTGACATTGCTTTTCTCTTAAGCCTTTTCGAGCCATTAATTTCAAATAATTTTGTCAATAAATGTTGCATATCAATTGAGAAAGCAATATATACTTTTAAAACCATCTAATTTATCAGAAGCATGGTTATATATTATAATGTATAAATGTTTATACAAGGGTATAATACTTTTAGAGGATATCCACGTAAGAATTAACCTATTAAAACTGAAATAATGTTATCTTTTCGAATTCACCTAAGTAAGTCTTTCATTTCGAAATAATCGAATAACAACTCAAAAATTTTAAATATGTTCAAATAAAGGCATAACATTTTCGAATTTGACCAAAACATTAAACTCAAGAGAGCATTTAACCTATTACAACAGTTATCCTAGTAACCAATATGTCTGAATTTGATCATTGGAAGCTTTTGTTACTTTGATGGGTCATGGTTGATAAGGCATATTTTTGTATGATTCGTAGAGCTAATAGTGATAATGTTGATGATGGTGATATAGGGAAGCTAGGGTTTTATTCCATGTGAAAGGAAAGTAGACATAACAGACATTGAAAGAAAGGAACATGCAAATCGTAATAGAAAGTTCTTCTGATTGAAGCACTTGGTCTATTTAAATTCGCCACATACTTTTAGGTTAACAATTATTTCTAACCCAGATTTGGATTTATTTACATTAGCAGGTTAGACGTATATATCCGGGCAGTCAATTCTCGAAAGAAAACCGTCGAATTTACTGACGGGATTAGTCGAAGTAGTAAGCAATTTGGTGAATAGAAATTTTTTTATTTTTTCGGTGCCTCTTTTTATACTTTTACAAAAAAAATTAAATTTAAGTTTAAGGCTAGAATTTAGAGAATTATGAGATATGTTGTATTTTGAGGTTTTAAGGTTCAGAATTTAAAATTTAGGGTTAAAACTTATAATTTAATTTTTTAGTGTTAAGCATAAAAAAAGACAATAAAAAGAGGCAAAAGATTTGTCCCCAGCTTAATATCGTTTAAGCAGGGATGGGAATTCTCTGCCCCTATACTATGCCCCTTTTAGTGTCACACTTTAAAAAAGTAGCTTTAGAGTTTAAGGTTAGGGGTTATGAAATTAGGGGTAGGATGTATTTTTAGGGTGTATGGTTTAGGGTTTAAGATGTGGAATTTAGGGTTATGATTTAGAATTTAATTTTTAGTGTATTTTAGTGTAGAGCATAGAAAAGGACATGGTTAGAGGGCAAATGATTTTTGTTCTTTAAGCAAGCTTCAAGTTCGATGTCTTGTATATACAAAAAACTTCGCTGTAATACACACTCACAAAAATTAAGTGTAAGATGCGAATCGATTAAAATTAATTAACATAAAATCATGAGAACAAAAATGGCAACCAAAAATTGGTCGAGTTCGCAAGTAAATCACTCTTCAAATCAATAGAAACTTACAAGAAACTATCTTTATCTGATGGGCAGCCAAGAGGGTGCAATTTTGTCAACCTAGCTTGGATACATTTTATTTTATTATAGTATAAAGGGAATAAAACTAATAAAAGAAGTATGGGGAAAAGTCTGTATCAAGACTTTGAACAAGGCTTGCGCCTAGGGGAAATATTGAACATGTGCCAAGTGGGTAGGTACCCGATTCAAGAGGTGTCATTTGTCAAATGTCAACGTGGTTTGCAATTGGCTTAATCCGAAAGCACGGAATTTTGGCTAAATATTAGGAATATGCATCGTCACCCGATGAGACCGACATTCACTTTCCACAACCGCAGATCATGGAAATAGTTGGTCAATAACGAAAGATAATTATTTGATCGTTTTTATTTGTTTATGCAACTATTTATGGTTTAGTAAATAATTTCTAGAGTACGTAGTTAAGAATTTTTAGTTGACGTTTTTTCTTTCTAAGTTGTAAGTTATTATTTATTATGAGTATTTTTTTCTTCTCTTTTCTTTAAAGGTGGTAAACGAGTTGTTCGGGTCGATTTCGATTCAGTTCATTTCAGGTTTAATTATATTTGGTTCAATTTAGATCTGGTTGGTTTTAGTTCAGGTCTATTGTGATTCAAGTCATTCGGGTCATATCGGACCAGGTCAATATTGAGTCAATAGGAGATTGGTTGGTTTTAGGTCGGGTCAGTTTTTTACACCCATATATATGACTTTATAAAGCTGGTATATTTGATTTTCTGGTAAGTTGTGCGTTAATTCACATCCCATTTTTTTTTATTTTAGGTTTCTTTCGATTCGGGTTGCTTTTGGTTCAGGTGAAATCAGTTTGAATCCATTCGATTCTTTTAAAAATTGGCCCGGGTCCATTTCGGTTCAACTAACGGTTCACTTTATTTCGAATTTCGGATCATCATCTTTGGGTCGATATCGAATCTCAAGTCAGGTAAATCTGTTTGAGTCACAGGTCAAGTTTGCCAAGTCTACCTTCCCTAGGTAGGAATTGTTCAAAAAAAAAAAACTATAAAACTTTATTTGTTAGAGACGATACAAAATTTTATGTTAGGATGAATAAGAGATATTTTCATTGTATTTTCTATTATAAGTTTAAAGACATAAAATTATATATTTAATAAAAAATATAATAAAAATATCTAAACTATATCGATTCATCCTTGCCCTTAACCGTTTATCCCTTTGGAGAACATCTATAAACAAAGGTATCGCTCATTATCAATTATCAATCGGTCAAGCAAAATAAGGTTCCAAGTCTCTTGAACAATGTCCGGAACTTGAATTCAGACATCTTAACTTCAAAGAAAGATGGATTGGAAGAACTACCCATGTAATGATATTTTGTAATACTAAATCAATATTAATTAACCATAATCTGAAAATTAATCGTTATAAAGAAAATAAAAAGTTTGAGCGATTCTTATAAAATTCTTGTTTCACAAACTATGGGATTTTGGTGATGCATTTACCTAAGCATGAAATACACGATGATGGCTTTGGCTATGTTGACACTTGAAAGATTACATCGCCATATGCCACGAATTTGTTATGTGAAAGAAAAAAAAAATGAGTAAATGCTTTTTCTGTTTATTTCACCAACCAAAAGCTGATGTCATATGGACGATGAGTCATGGTCACGCCGGCTCCCTATGCTCTCTCGGCCAGCTTAGCTCTATCTGTCTCATCCCATGTTTTTTTTAGAAAAAAAAATCGCATTAATTTTTTTCTCCAATTTTTTATATTAGTAATGTATTATATAAATTGTAGGTTTAGTTTTTATAGTCTAATTTGATCAATTTTTGTTTAAATATAGTATGAGTTTTTTTAATAATCAATCGATAAAAAAGCAAACGATTGCAACGTAAAAGCAAGAAAAATAAAATACCAAGATCTACATGTGAAACCTAAAACAGAAAAAATTACCGGTAAATGATGAAGATTTTTATTATTTCAAAAAATAGATTACAAGAAAGTTCGCATTTAAAAGCGAAGTAGGATTTGTTACTTGCTTACAAAGGAAGTTAGAAAGAATTTCACTCAAAATGATTTTTATACTCTTCATCGAACACACCAAGAGAGAATTAGAGCTCTACACGGATTTGAATTGTTTCTCTCGTCACTGTAAACCCCCACTTTAACAACTGCTTTATAAACATTTTAGGTTGAACCAAAATAGAATTTGAGTCATACAACTCTAACCGTCTTTATAATATTTTAAAATTTAAAATGTAGTCAATCATCTCTTTCAAAAAATAAAATAAAATGTAGTCTTTGTACTTTATTTTTCTAAAATTTGAGCCATTGTATTTTTTTATTTAAAAATATTGTTCCCTCTCCTTATTTCTATTCAATTTTAGTCAAATTTTATCTTGTAGATTATAAAAAGAAAAAAGTAGTTTTTTCATACTCCCTGCATTTATAGTATTATTAATTTGATCCTTAATATTTAAAAGTAAAACCAAAAATATTATTAATTGAACGGTACATTTTTTAATTAGCTAATTTACAGATTTTTAGGAGTTAAATTGATGAAAAATGTAACATATAGCGTAACATAGATTAACATTGAACAAAAAAAAAATTAGAAAAGGGAACAAGATTTAAAAAAAAATACTATATGGACTAAATATAAAAGTTACATATGATACATACATTAACATAAGAGAACTTGATTTTTAAGTAACACCTTTATTTTTGTTTTGCTTTTTAATCAGAAAAAGGTTTAACACCTTTACTTATTTATTTTAGGCTTAATACATTTTCCCCCTAAATTTTACCTATTTTTTTTAACTTGCACTCTAAAGTTTATTTTGATCACTTTTGCCCCTTAATATTTTTGATGTTACTCATATTGCTCTTTACCATTAAAAAAATCTGTCTTGATCAATCAGAACGTACCACGTCATTTTTATTTATTTTAAATTTTCAAAATAAAATAAATAAAATAAAATAAATATATTAAAATACCCAAAACACCCCATTTTCACCCATCATCTTTTTCCCCAATGTTCTTTAAACTCTCTGATTTATCTAAATCTCAGGTAGAATTCATTACTAGTAGTTCCATTTTTCTGAGAAACAAACAGATGGAAAGTGAAAAAAAAAAAACTGATATCAAAGTTCAAGCATCAACCCGACAGTACCCTGTTTTCGATTTTCATTCATTTCTCGAATTTTATACAGTTCCAGGTAATGTTTTTTGTCTATCTCTACTACATTGCTGGCAAATGTTTGGGTTTTTTTTATGAATATTTTGTTTCTTAAATGAGCTTCTGAGAATGGCTTTTACTTGGTGGTTTTGGCAGATCCAGATCTCTTTATTTGATTTTTTGATTGAATGAAATGATTTTAAATTTGGGTTATCTTCAACATGTATTATTGATTCTCAAGAAGGGTTATCTTCAACATGTGTGTTCTGAATTTAGTTTGTTTGACATAAATAAGTGTTGGTTTTCCGTGGCCATTTGGTAAATGCAGGAACACGGAAATGGAGAATGGGAGCTTAGAATCAATCATTGTGAAATCAATTAGTTTAGGAGATGAAGGAATCAAAACACCACTTAGATCGATCAGTTTCAAAATCTCAGATTCAGAGCCCACCATTCTTAAATCATTAGGTTTTGGGAAGATGATTTTGGAAGGATCTGTTAGTTTCAAAGGAAGAGATTTGGATAAACCAGAGAGTTTAAAGAAGAAAGCAATGGATATTCAATCCCCAAAGAGATTGGGGAAGAAGATGGTGGGGATGAAGATGAGGTGTTTTGGATATTTTAATATATTTATTTTATTTTAAAATTTAAAAATAAATAAAAATGACGTCGCACATTTTGATTGGTCAAAATAAATACTTTTAACCATAAAGGGTAATATGAGTAACTTCAAAAATATTAAAGAGTAAAAATAATCAAAATAAATTTTAAAGGACAAATTAAGAAAACAGATAAACTTTAAAAAATGTGTATTAAGCTTTTATTTTATTAGAGTAACACGAGTTTGCTCAATCTTTGTGCTAAACATGTGAAGTTGAAATGCTTTGGAAATGTAATAAAAAATGTTTTAGCCTTGCTTGATCTAACCAATTGGTTTTATACATTGTAGCCCTGGGAGTAGCAAAAAAAAAAGTGTGTTTTGCTCTTAACAAATATATATTAGGAATAGGCAGTCACAAATGTCAAAGTTTAGCTGTGGGAGCAGCTAAATAATATAGTTTGGGGTTGGTCTAAGCTTTAATTGATGTTATCCTAAATTATTAAAAGAATCCGATTAATCTTTAATCCTCTTTCTTCCCTACAAGAAATTGTTGTTTCAACCATCTAACATGATATGATAATATTTGAAAAGGCTTAAAGTAAAAAATGTATTCAATCTATATATTTTTTTTAATTTGGTGTCTAACGTTTTTTTTTTAATTATTTTAGTGCCTAATATTTTCTTCTGTAATCCTAATCAAGTTTTTTCATCAACAACCATTAAAAAAATATTGTCATCCAATTATAACATGACACGTGACCTGTTTTTTATTTAATTAATTTTTGAATTTCTTTAAAAATATGAACTTCTTAAAAAATTTCAAAGTTATAATTTTTTTCAATCAAACCCTCAAATCACATCTCGCTCATTGTCCGACACCCCCACGTCTGTGGTTCACTGTTCACCACCCAAGCGTCATATGTCTCACCGCTCAACATCTCTCATCCAATAGCCATCGATTAGAAGCTCGATCGATCTTTCTTTCTTTATTGTTGGATGCTCGTCGACGGAGCAATCAACGATTCATTCGCCGATTTTTGACGACAGGATGATGAGGTTTTTAGTCGTGAGGGCCGACGAAGGCAAGGGTGGCCGGTGGTGGGAGGGGATGAATTTAGATATTTAAGGTTTGGGTTTGGTGTTTTAGAAAAAATAAAGATTTTGGGGGTTTTATAAAATAAAGATTTTTTGATTTTTTAAAAAATAAAAATTAAAGAAAATACCAAAATATGTTATGTGTCGTGTTTCTATTGGATAACAAAAAACTTTTAACGTCTATCACGGAAAAACCTAATTTGAGTTACGAAATGAAACGTTAGACACCAAACTAAAAAGGCATAAAGTCAAAAATAGCCCTCCAACGTTTGACATTTTGGTCACTTTAGCCCAAATTCTTTTTTTTTGGTGCAAACAGCCACCTAACGTTTTATTTCCGTTCAAAATTCACCCTCGACAGATAAAAATCGTTAGTCAACTAATGGTCAACGCCCTTTGATGACATGGCAATGCCATGTGGCACTTTGCTAACGTAGCATCACAATTTTTTTAAAAATTTAAATAATTATTTTTTATATTTTTTCCAAAAAATAATTTTAAAATATTTTAAAAAATATTAAAAAACAATTATTTTTAAATTAATTATTTTTAAATATTTTTAACCAATCAAATAATGTTATGTCAGCAAAGTGTCACATGGCATCATATGATTGGTTAAAAATACAAAAAATAATAAAATAAAATTTTAAAATAAAAATTTTAATTATTTTAAAAAATATATATATGTCACGTCAGTAAAGTGCCACGTGGCATCACCATAGACATACCACGTCATTGAAGGAGTTGACCGTTAGTTGGCTGACTGTTTCCATTCGTGTAAATTTTGAACGAAAATAAAACGTTAAGTGTCTATTTGCACAAAAGAATGAGCTAAAGTGACCAAAAAGTCAAATATTGAGAATTATTTTTGACTTTATGCCAACTAAAAAAGTATAAATTTGACATTTTTTTTTTTACCGTTAAGCCTGTTTAAAAATTGGTACATGTTTAGCCTTAGATATGCAAACTTAATTTGTCTGCTGCATTATTTGCTGGCACTTACAAAAATGCCATTATTTAGATATACTACATCAATGACGGAACATAATGTGGATCGGGGGCATGATCCTGAATTTTTTTAGAAAATATTATTTAGAGTTTGAAAAGAATAGTCATCATTTAAATCGCCTAAAATGTGAACTTTCAGGCATGCAGACGGTTATTTGTAGCTTTTCGCGAACATAACGTGCAAACAGTCGTTAACGAAAAGTTTATTAATCGTGAGAACCCGACAAATTAAAGTGCGTTATCTCAGATTACGTGACAACACAAGTGATCCTCTTTGATTACAAATCAACTTAGGTCATCTTTTCATAAGACGTCCAATTAATATTAATGTCAACTCTCTATTGACACATGTCAAATTCCTTATAAATAGTCATACAACCAACAGTAAGGGACACGCTCATTTTTCTTCAACTTGACTAAACTAAAATGCTTTATCCCCACCTTCTTTCACCATTTAAAAACATTGTTCATCCTACCGGTAGGGATGTGAAATCGGGTAATCGTTTAGGTTTCAGGTCAGGTCAAATCAGATAGGGTTATGTCAGGTCAATTTAATAGTATGACTCGGATCAGGTCGGGTTCGGGTCGACTCGAATTCGGGTCATTGTCAGGTTGATTTCAAATCAGATTGAGTTCGGGTTCGGGTCGAGTTAATTTCAGGTCAGGTAAGTTTCAGTTCGGGCCAAAACGGTTCGGGTCCAAACCAGTTAATTAACGGGTTAATTCAGGTTCGGATGAACTTCAGGTCGGGTCACGTCGTTGACGGATAAAATTCAGGTCAGGTAATATCGGTTTCGGTTGCAGTTCAAGTCAGGTCTTACGTGTACAAATAGACTTTGGTCTGATAATTGTGTGTAAATTTTGGATAAAAATAAATTTTTAGTGATTAATATGAACCAAAATATCTCTTGGGATGCTGAAATATGTTACAATTAAAAAAATATATAATTGTGACTAAATTGAATAAAACTAAAATTTAAAAGTAAATGTTACAATTTAAAATATATATAATTGTGACTAAATTGAAGAAATTTAAACGAGTGAGGACTTAAAGAGTAATTAATCAATAATAAAAAATTGGGCGCCAAATTTTAAAAAAAATGGGCGGCTTTTATATATATACATAATATAAAATATATATGTACTGTTACAATTAATTAAATGTATGTATGTATGTGTATATATATATGTATACGTGTATATATATGACTATATGTATATGAATATATATACATAATACATATACATATATATTATATATACGTATGTATGTAACTTTTAGACTTTTAGTATGTATATGTATATGTATATATATGTATGTATATGTATGTATATGTATATATATACAATATATATGTATATGTATATAGAAATAAATATTGGCAGTTTTAGTATGTGTATGCATATAATATTTATTTGTATTGTTATAATTAATTAAATATATGTATATGTATATGTATATGTATATGTATATGTATATGTATATGTATATGTATGTAAGTTTTAGACTTTTAGTATACATACATATGTATGTATATGTATATAGAAATAAATATAGGTAAGTTTGAGTATGTATATGTATATATAATATATATATATATTGTTATAATTAATTAAATGTATGTGTGTATTTGTATGTGTATATATAATATGTATATGTATATATATACACATACATATATATTATGTATGTACGTACGTACGTATGTATGTAAGTTTTAGACTTTTAGTATGTATATAAATATAGGTAAATTTTAGTATGTATATGTATATAATATATATATATATATATGTATTGTTATAATTAATTAAATATATGTATGTATGTGTATATGTATGTATATATGTATATGTGTATATATATATATATATGTATGTATGTAAGTTTTAGACTTTTAGTATGTATATGTAAATGTAATATATATATACGTATACATATATAGGTATATGTAATATGTATATAGAAATAAATATAGATAAGTTTTAGTATGTATATATATAATATGTATTGTAATAATTAATTAAATGTATGTATGTTTGTGTATGTATAGTTGTATACCCCTAAACTATACCCATAAAACTCAAACCTTAACCCATAAACTATGTATGTTATGTATAATGTATGTATGTTATGTATGTATGTATGCCCCTAAACTATACCCATAAACCTCAAACCTTAAGTTCTTAACCCCTAAACCATGTATGTATGTATATTATGTATGTATGTATTATGTATACCCCTAAATTATACCCCTAAACCCTAAACCCCTAAACTATATATATGTATGTATGTATGTATGTTATTTATGTATGTATGTATTATGTATACCCCTAAATTATACCTATAAACCTCAAACCTTAACCCTTAAACTATGTATGTATAATGTATGTATGTATGTATACCCCTAAATCCCAAACCTTAACCCCTAAACTATGTATGTATGTATGTATGTATGTATGCCCCAAAGCCTTTTTCCTAAGGTTGCCTCTATAATTTCACGACAGAGGATGAACGTCGATTTGAAAAGATTGAAAATCATACGGTGACAATGAATCCAACTCATGAATCCAAGTAAAAGAAAATAATTCATTAAAATATTTCCCCACCAAGGCTCCAACTCCAAAAATCAAACGTTGGGAAAAATTAGAAGGCGGTAGAGCCAAATAACCAAACCTGAATTTCAATTTCCCTCTATAATTTTCCCTTTTCTTCTACTATTACGTGTTTCTGTTTCTCCAAACAGCACATCGTTCCAACGATTCATTTCCTCTTCAAAGACAAATTCTCATCTTTTCATTGTTTTCTCAGTGTTCCAGTAAAGAACAAAGAAAATGGTAGGCGGGTCTAAATCCAATCCACCAAAGCCCAAGAAGAGAGTCGATGCCGCTTCAACCGCCGCTTCTCCTACCAGCTCTCTTGTCCGCGCCAAAGATGACAGCGCTTTTGCCAAATGGTAATCTCATTCACCCTCGATCTAGTCTTTTATGCCGATTTCCTTTCTGGGTATTTGTATTCATTCTCAAATCTTTCTAGATTCGTTTTAATTTTCCTTTTTTGTTCCAAACTCTGAATTTGCAGTGATGAGTGTAAAAACTATACCAGTGGCCACGGAAACGCCAAAGAAACCTGGACCTCCTAAATAGTTACGTTGAATAACGCATCGAAACCGGTAAACATCTCTTTCGCTCTCTTTTTAATCGTAATGATGTTGATGAATTTTCATGGTTTTTGGTAAACTTGTTATGAATGATTATCTGGGTTTTTACTTTTCACTGTGTTAAAGTCTTATTCATCATTGCTTAAATTGTAGAAGAATTTGGTTTTCAGTGTTTGGGTCTGAACAGCTGGGATTGTAAGGTACTTGGAAAGAAAATATAGTGCTTCGTTACTAATACAGACATGGAGATGTGGAGATTTGATTATATTATTGATGTTTGAAGGAGACCGCAGAGGCTTGGAGTCTTTAGGATATGGGTTTAAGTCCTACAATGTTTTAGATTAGTTCAATCCATGTACTGGTTTATTTTATTTCTCCATTTGGACACTGAATGTAATAATTTGTTGTATTATTGAGGATTGTGTGATTATGATCAAAGTTTTTACTCGTAGATATTCACATAATGAAAAAAGGGAAAAAAGGCTTTGGTTATAATTGTGTCATGATCAGTGTTGTTAATGCACCTAGACACAGTTAGGCATTGCAACCGGGGCTTCTCGGGCAGGTTGCATTTGAACATGCACCCTTTTACTAAGATGATAGGTAAGAAAGCAGATAATTGTATAGGTTGCATTTATGTTTTTCAAAATTGTATTTTTACTAGTAAGAAATGAGATAATATTGAATTCATTACTTCTCTAATTTTAGTATTTAACAGAGTATATGAGATCATAATGAAATCATGCATATTTGCCAACAAAAAAAGGAAAAACTTTAGCATGGTTTGTGTGATTTAATTGGCTCGCTATTTATAATTTATTATCATGATTATCCATCTTAATCTTATTCCATGTGCATGCATAGACTTGCATGCAAAAACACTTAAATACACATTCTGCACCTATTCTTTTTGTACTTTGTGTCTCATGTCGTATACAAGCTCTAGTGTCTAGAGTAGACTCTAGAATGCAACTAGTGCTCTTGCTAGTTCTGCTTATGTTGGAATCCATGAGACACGGTTTGTTATTTCTTTTTGGGAACCATCGACCAGTTTATTAGTTTATTATTGACATGTGTGATTTACAGGCTGAACTATGGATAAATAAAATGAATGGATCCGCACATGACGAAGTAATGAAAGTAGAACCAGAAGCTCGGCCAGAAAGGTCAGTATGACTATCTTCTATTATAGTCGTATCATGTATGTATTCATGCCCCATTCTAATAGGCTTTAAACAGGCTTTAACTAGGAGCAAAGGTTCTGCACCAATCAAGAGTTAGACTCTCTAATGACCCAGTTGCGAGAAAACTATATGCTAAGTTGGGTGCTGGAAAAAGGAAAGTGTCCAAGAACCAGGACTTCACTACCCCTTCTGGTAGAGACCCGGTCAATGCAAATGATGGTGGCAAGGACTTAGATAGCAGAAATAGTGCATTTTCTAGGAAGAGAGTCATTCCTTTGACTTCACAATTGCAGGTAAAGAAAAAACCGATGTAACTTATAGCCTTGAAATGCCTGAATGTAGCAAAATGCTATGTACTCTTTAGTGTATTTAATGACTTGTAAACACTTTTCCAAAATGGAAATATACAAGAAATTTTGAAGCTTTTGCACTTAATATCAATGTATTAGTATATGCAAAATTGTTTTGAGAAGTTGCAATGTCATGGTCCATGTGTTTCCCATTGTCCTCTTCATTACAGCAGGGCATTAGGTGAAATTTGACTTGGCTTCTCGTAGGTAATTTATTGATGTCCTTTATTGAGTTCCAAATGAATGGTTGAGAAGCCTGTTGAAGCCAAGAAGAAACCTGTAGAAAGGTATTGATTATACTTTTATTGAGTGTCTTTTAAAGTTTAATTTCCACTTTTGATTTACTTTATGTTTATGATAATTGTACAGGAAGAAGCCTTCAACAACAGACCCAAATCCTAAAAAGTTGAAGAAGTTGAAAAAGGGGAAAGATCCAAAAGTAGAAGGAGTATTAGATGATTATCAGTTAGTGACACTGACTTGTGTTTTCCTGAGTCCCCAAGAATCTACTGTTCTTGTTTTGTGAGGGTACTGTAAAGTTTTGAATTTCTCTATGAGCTAATGGATTCTATTTGATTTCTGAATGTATTGAACTATTGATATCAAAATTTGATCTTTAGAAGGTGAATTTCTAAAGATAGTTTTTATTGTTAAAAATTAAAATGTGCTGCTCACATCAATGTAGTATATAGAAACCGAGCCTGAAATTACTGATTAAGATATGGAAGTAAGCCATGTGGGATCATAATCTGTTGTTTCCTATATTAAGCACCGTGAATTTGTGGTTTTGTGCCAGAAATGGATTATTTTCTCATTCTGTTTTGTAAAGACTTGGATTGGAAATTTTCTTCCATGAACATAGACCATTTGTGGTGTCACCATTTAGACCCATTGTGTTTTTGCAACCAAATAGGTGTCGGTATAGAACCTAACTACTTAGTAGTGTCAAATGAATATCTAAATTAAATATTTCTTTAAAAAAACTCGACTGATTATATATGTATATAAAAAAAAAAGATTATTTAACACTTTAAATTGATTTAAAAAATTAATAGTTTACATTTACCACCACTTAATAGTTTACATTTATCAACAATTTAAATTGATTATATATATATATATTCTTATATATAATTTAATAAATTAATAGTTGAATTATTTAACAAAATGATTTTAAATACAAAATTTAATAATTTAAATGGTGACAATTAGTTTATCATATTATAAGATAATAAATTATTCAAATCATCAAATTATAGACTTCATCAATTACGTGTCAGGTAAATATCATTATCAAGCCATGTCAATATCAGTTCAGGTCAACAACAGGTCGGGTCATTTAACAGGTCGGGTTCAAAACAAGTCGGGTAAAATCAGATCTCAGGTCGATTTAGTCGAATAATATCAGTTATCTGTCAGGTCAGTCTCTGGTTCAGGTTCGTTTCAGTCGGGTGCAGGTCGGGTTTCGGGTCCACAGTAATAGGTCCAATTCAGGTCGGGTTCGGTTACTACAGTAGCAATTCCAATTCGGGTTCGGGTCAACAACAGTCGGTTACAGATCGGGTTCGGGTCATCGAATCCTTGGGTCAAACCAGGTTCTGACTCGAGCAGGTTTCAGTCGGGTTTTTAGGTCGGGTCAGTTTTTTACATCCCTACCTACCGGTCAACAAAAATAATTTTTCTCAAATATTTGAATATTTTAGATTTTTTTTAAAAAAAAATTAAAAGTTTCTTGATAATATATATATTTATATATTGAATAAATAACATTACAAAACTTATCGTCAAAGTTTTATGTTATATAATATGTATGTAAGACCCTTTCAAAAAATCTCTAATTAACCTCTTAAAATCGAGTTTCACAATTTAACTTTAATAGCTTCCTAAAATTTCACACTAGCTTCAGTAAGGGTTGATTATTGTGCTTCGGATGTTTGATTTAAAAATCCACTTAATCAACGAATAATTACTAGAGCTACTTAAATGACCCTTTAATTTTTTCTAAGTGCACTACTTGAGCAAATTTTCCGAACTGATAGTAAACAAAAACAACAATAACCAAACTAAATTAAGTAGGTTGGTTAAAATCTCTAATTATCAACTTAACTAACCTTTAAATATATATATATATATATATATAAAGTTAATTTTAATGTGTTTAAATATACATTATTATTTAATTTACGAGTAAAAAAGAATTTGAATAGTTTATATAATTATTTAAAAATAACAACAAAATTAATTTTAAACATAAAAATCGACTGCAACGGAAGAACAAAATTTGTCTGCCCTTTTATGTGATCCATTAATGATTTTATGTCACGTGTATTAATAATTATTTTTATTACTTTATTAATTATTTTTTATGGATAATGATTAGTTCGATTGTTTTATCAAAAAGTCTACAATTCAAATTCATATAAATACGAGCAAGTATATTTGGTCGGTTGACCAAACTGCTCATTTTTGCACTCTCATATTCTCATAGGTCATGGGTTTACAAATTTATATAAATACATAGTATTTATATTTTATTAAATTTAATTATTTATAAATTAATAAAAATGAAATGGAATTTGTATACAAATAAATAAAAGTTAAAGCTTCCAACAATCGTTGGTGTATTAATAAGGCATGTTATAAAAATAAACACGCATGTTATAAAAAAATTAAAGCCTCTAAAGTCTGAACTAAAAGTTTTAACATTTCAAAATTATATATTGTGCATTATTTTTGTCCTTAAAAGTACTTTCGAAGAAAAACATAGAATAAGGCATAAACCTTGAAACAAAAAGAGCAAATTTTGTAGTTTAATGGATAAGGTTTGTTTCGGTCTATGATGCAATATTGGGCCTCCGTCTTGTCATATAACATCATCGATCCCCAAATCCATCATTGCCAATATGAAAATAATGGTAAAAATTTAATCAATAAGTTTGTATTCATAATCAAGCATGCCAGGTTTGAATCTCCGTCTTTCTTTTTTAGTAGTATGTTACATGATTATTTTATAGTATGATCGATATTCGTGACTCTTTTTTCCAATAACGTTATTTTTAAGATTTGAACTTGAATTTTCTCCTTAAGAGAACAATGAATTATCACTAACAGGGATAGATCTAGAGGGGTTGAAGGGGGGCGACATCCTCTGAAAATTTGAAATTCATATTTTAGAATTTTTTTATATATTTTTTATTGAAAATTTATTTTCGTCCTGTAATAAGTGATTTTTTGAAAAACGAGAAGAATGAGGGATGGAGTCGCCACCGGCCATTTTGGTAGGCCAGACACCGTTAAAAATAACCAGAGATTCAAAAACGTTTGTGTTCGGGAGTCACTTACACGTGTGGAAGGATTAGCACCCCACAACGTCCAAAATTAGTACCGCGTTGATTTGGTGTTGTCTTTGTAAGAAAATAAAAATTTCAAACTTAATTTAAAATTTAATCCCAAAAAACGATCTAAGAAGAATATTTTCTTATTTACGAAAACCAAGAAAGATGATACCTGAATGAGTCAGGATACCACATCCTAGCTAGTTCCCAAATAAATTAGAAAATATTCTCTTAATATTAAACCGAATTTAATATTCTAAAAATACATACAAAAAGAAAAATTAAAAGGAAAATCTATTTTAAAAATTACAATTTAGAATTAAATATATTTTATTCATGTAAATAATTCATACAACTTAAAATATATAAACATGGCATACAAAATATAAGAACATACCGTTAATTAAAAGAACATTGTAAATAATTCATTCAACTTAAAATATACAAACATGGCACACTGAACATATTTATTACAAAAACATGCCAATATATATTACCCTATATCTAAGCCAAAATAAATACAAAGATAAAGATCAAAATTTACCCTACTAGAAGCTCGAACAGAGAACCTCGACTGACCCCTAGTGAGATCTCAACATCATCTAGACATGACCCAAAATTTATTCGAACGGACCTCAACAAGACCTCCGATCGAACAAACAGTCTGAAGAATAATTCTCCGGTTGAGAGCACTGCTCTCAAGCCTCAAAGGGCACTACCCCAAGGCTTGCGCCATGCCAATTGCTTTCAATTGCAATTGGCAATTCATAGCCAAATTTGTTTCTCTTTGGTAGCCTCCCCACTTGCCTTTTATAGGTAAATGGTGGGGGTGACGTGGGTGTGTACGCGGCACACATGCACATTTTCCTCTCTTTTTTTGCTTTTTTCCTTTTTAACTTTTTCCTTTTTTACTTTTATTATAAATAATAAGATATAATAATACTATATACTAATACTATATCCAGACAAAAATGAGTGATTACAGCTGCCCCTCTTTGCTTGTTCTTGTGAAACGAGAACAAAGCAAAGATCATAAGCACTCATTTTTGCCATACTTCTATATGTGGAGATACAGAGCTTCGAGTTCTTCCTATATATAACTGTTCACTTATCTTCCATCTGAAACCTTCGAGCTGCAAGTCTTTTCTATACAGAACTTTTTAGCTTGTCCTCTTTAAGCCACAAGAACTTTTAGGTTGCAAGTTCTTCCTGTATTGGAGCTACATATAGAACTTTTTCGCCTTCGATTACCAACGCTGCTGATTCTTCTTGTATAGAATCTTCTGCGTCCTGGGTGGTTTCCTCAACTGGTAGTTCTCCATATATAGAACTTCTCGTCTCGAAATCCTAAAATTCCTATATTGAACTTTTCCACCTTCTAGTCTTAGAGCTACATATTCTTCCTATATTGAACTTATCGCCTTAGAATCCTGAAGCTACGAGTTTTTCCTATATAAAACTCTTCGCTTTGAAGTCCTGAAGCTACAAGTTCTTCGCTTTAAAGTCTTGGAGCTGCGAGTTCTTCCCATATAGAACTGGTTCACTCTTTCTCTGTCTGGAGACTTGGAGACACGAATTCTTTCTGTATAGAATTCAGCTTCTCTTTGGCAAAATCCTTTGGGCTGCAAGTCCTTCCTATATAGAACTTTTTTGCCTTCGATTACCAACGTTGCAGATTCTTCCTGTATAGAATCTTCTGCGTCCTATGTGGTTTCTTCAATTGGTAGTTCTCCCTATATAGAACTTATCGTCTTGAAATCCTAAAATTACTGTTGTTTTACTATTTGTCGTCTTGGAATCACGAGTTCTTTTAGAACTTTTTGCTTTTTCTCGGTGAATTCTTTGAGCTGCAAGTTTGTTGGTATCTGCTTCCTCGCTTGCTTGTTTAGAGATTCAGAGCTTCGAGTTCTTCCTATATAGAACTGTTTACTCTTCCTCTTTCTAAAGCTTTTAAGCTGCAAGTTCTTCCTATATAGAACTTTAGCTGACCTTGGTGAACTCTTTAGGCTACAAGTTCTTCTTATATAGAACTTCTTCATCTTCAAGTTTTAGAATTACAAGTTCTTCCTATATAGGACCTTCTGCTTTCTTCAGATGGATTCTTCGGGCTACAAGTTCTTTCTATATAGAACTTCTCGCCTTGAAATCTTGAAGCAAGAGTTCTTCATATATAGAACTATTCACTTTGAAAACATGGAGCTGCGAGTTCTTCCTATATAAAACTTTCTTTTTTTTCTTTTTTCTTTCTTTTTTCTTTTTTTTTCTCTCAATCTCTTTTTCTTTCTTTATTTTTCTCTTTTTTATTTTTCTTCTTTTATTCTTTTATTTACTTTTTTCTTGAAATTTAGAGCGGTGAGTTTTTCCTGTGAAATTCCCTGTTTTGAAGTCTTTGAGAAATAGGTTCTTCCTATATGGAACCTTTTGCTCTGCAACCTTTGAAGCTGTGGGCTCTTCCTATATAGAACCTTTCACTTCGAATCTTTTGAGCAACAAGTTCTTCCTATATGAAACTTGATGGGTTCTTCCTATATAGAACCTTTTGCTCCATCTTTTGAGCTACAAGTTTTTCATATATAGAACTTGACGAGTTCTTCCTATATAGAACCTTTTGCTCTATCTTTTGAGCTACAAGTTCTTTCTATCTAGAACTTGACGGGTTCTTATAATATAGAACCTTTTGCTCTAAAATCTTAAAGTTACGGGTTCTTCCTGTATAGAACCTTTCACTTCAAAGTCTTAAAAATACGGGTTCTTCCTATATGGAACCTTTATCTTCAGAGGTGGAAGGATGCCCCGATTTCTGATCGTCTCGGCATCAAAAAAGCTTTAACATCATGCTTGAAGCTCTTACTGATGCCCTGAAAGACTTAGAAATAGATTCACGCCTAAAAGGCTACAAACATCTAGATTCACGCCAACATGGCTACCAACATCTGGATTCATGCCAACATGGCTACCAAAATAAAATATTTAATGCGATCTACCTCTTCAACATGAAGCTGCATATCAAAATCTTCGGTAATCTTCAAATATCTGTTTAAAACAAGCAAAATGCTTCTAAATTAGCATGTCCCTAACATAGGGACCTCTATATGATGCATGCAATTTAATATTTTCTTCTCTTTTTTCTTTCTTTTCAAATATACTTTTAAAGCTTTATTCCCTGAAAGGTCATTCTCAGATTTCTTCACTTCATATATCTGCAGTATACTCCTCAATCTTCATCTTTATTTATTGAATCTCTACCTCTCATTTGTTTCGCGCTTCTTTCTTGTACGAGTAACTCTTTTCTTTTTTGGGGTTATTACCCATTTTCACAAATAATATCATTTTAGTCCTTATGCTATTCTCATATAAGGACTTTCATCGTCTTATAACCACATTCAATCTCTAGGCTCAACTGCTTTTCTTGTCTTTGACTCAACATGTGAAGTCTTTATTTATCTCAACACTAGGGTGATCAGAATACCTTCACTCCCCAAAATTTAACCTTCTTACATCATATTGGCAGAGATCAGCTCTCGGTTCTTATGTTTTAATTCTCATTATAAAGTAATGTCAAAAAGGCAATTTGTTTGTGTTATCTTTCAAAATAATAAAATAACTGAATTTTGAAAAAGAAAATTGGCAAACAATTCTTATCAAGATTATAGAGAAAGTGACAAACTAATGTTTGGCCCTCAAAATATCAAATGATATAGCAAATCTGTTTCAAACAAAGATCAATTCCAACAAGGAATATCTTGACTATTGTGGCGATATAGGCATATGTATAGTTTCCCCTAGTCTATTAGGCTTATGAGAGAAACAATTCCCATACATAATATCTAACCCCTTTTAAGGTGACTCTCTTGATCTTACCAACTCACCATGCCCTATCCTTCCCTCATTTGGGTGTCGACCATACATTTGAAATTTGATGTTATTTGAAGAAAGGTTAACCCTTATGGGCGGAATATAATCTCAAGACAGTTTCATCTAACTTACATATCCACGTATGATCAGAATGGTCTTTGTAGGCTCGTAGAGTAGGCTATGGGTTACGGTTAAGCAAAACAACATTTCTGTACTTGTTTGACCTGGATCTGCTCATATGAAATATTCTATTTCTTTCTTTGGATCGCTCTAGGCTGCCCATTTGTGGGTTTTCACCCTAGAGTTCATTTCCTTCTTCTGCAACTTCGGATTGGCCTACACTCTGGCTGGATATTGATGCTCGCTTTTTATTTAATGGTGATCAATCCTCCATGTCTTCAAATTTGATATTTACTTGAATGAAGGATTATGTAGAGGTTTCTTATTCATTTCTTGCGGTTTAAGCCCTATTCTTGCATAAATATTATTTCCTCTTTTCTTTTTTTTTTCTTTTTTTTCTTTTTTTTTCTTTTTTCCCTTTCAGATTGTCTATTTTGGGTTTTTAGCTTCAAGCTTGTTTCTTTCCCTTTTATTCAAACTGTATCTATATTGGACATCGATGCTTACTTCTGCTTGAAAGTAATCAATTTTCCACAGTTCTTTAAAATTGATGCTGATGATTTCTTTCATGTATCTTCTGCTTCTTCTTTATCGCACTGTTCAATGCTGATTCTTGACTACTTTGGCTTTTTAGTTGTCAGTTTCCCTATTTGCTCGGTTTAGTCTTTAAACTTAATCTTGTCTTCATCTGTTTCCCTCTAGTGATTCTATGGCCTTCGTATCCAACATATCTGGTCTCATTTCTTTCTCTTTGAAAAGTAAAAGAATGACATTCATCGTCCCATTCATAGACATCTAGAGAAAGTCTTTAGGGGGTAGGAGTTTAGGGTCAACACTCAATTAAAGGATCTTAAACGACAAATGCCTGAGAATAAAATTCCTTAAATGGGATCTGCCCATTATCTAAACACTCGTTTTGTTCCATCGTTGGCCTAAATAGACTAAGGATGCTCACATTTGCAACATCCCCACAATATTCAATTCCTTCTAAACATAAGCAGCTTGGAATTGATCTTTGGATCTACATCAGAAGTACTCTTGTAATGAAAAATGATATGTACGTATGCATACCTTTTCCATAAACATGTATATGAGTATGGGAGAACAAAAACTACCCCATGACAAGGAATAAAATGTTTAAAGAAAAGAATGTAAAAAACGTTTCTCAAATAAAAATTAAGGGAAAAACGATTTCATTCTAAAAAATGCACGCGTCTTTACAAATATTCCTATTACTTTAGGGCCTAAGCCGTAAGGTTTTTCTGTGCACTGTTCTAAAAAAAAGTGGAAACCAAAATTTAAGGAATCAAACTACCATCTTCGCAAAAGATAACAATCCCGAGCATAGGGACTTTCGAATCAACCTTAAGGTACCAACTCATTTTAGCCTTTTTGGCACGGTATAAGCTTGCCCCAATTCCTTTGTTTTCCATTGCTAGTGTTGCGTGTGATAAGTGCTACGCAATTGTGCAAGTATACACGTCGCAAGTAATAAAGTGATATGAGTATCGAGTATCGTCTCCACAAGGATTGGTTTGGGCCACTTTGCTTAAGTTACTGCACTGAGAAAAGTAAAAACACAATTAAAGGATTATAAGAGCTTAACTAATAACTAAACTAGAAAGCAATAAAGTAAATGAATAGATGAAAGAAAAAGAAAGAGATAGGCCAGGTTATCGTGAGTTGAGGTGTGATAGCCGATTGGATCGTCTTGGTAAAAGAATGCAAGGGCAACTCAGTTGCCGTGGCAACTTGCACAACGGGGTTGCCTTGGCAACTAATCGATGGTTGCCTGGGTAACTACTTGGGCAACTACTTGGGTGTCTGGGCAGCAACTTCAAGGTTCGGCAGAGCGTTCTTCAATGGTTTCTTCTTATCCCTAAGTCGAAACTCTAGCTACTTATGCATGCCTTGATAATACATCCTTGCGTGAATCAAGGGTGAACAACAACCAATCTTGCGCTCCTCTTAGCCGTTGAAATCCTTAACTTATTCCTAAGCCGGATTAATCTTCACCATCAATAGATTGAATAAAGACCATACTCATTCGTTTCTTGAATCTAACTCTCCCGATATTAGATAAATAGATGAAGTTACGAGATCCTCTCCCAATTCACTCGCAAACAAGAATAAGAACCAAGAATGAATAAACCTTGAAATAGAAAAGTGCAAACTCTTATTACCTAAACAAAATCCAATAGTTTCTCACAACAACAAAACACAATAACCCCAACCAATCAAGTTAGTTCATGGTTGGGTTCAAAAGATATACAAAGAATAATCCCCAAACCATGAATCTAATGGAAGCAAAGAAGAAGAAGAAGAAATCGAACTCTTTCCCCCTTTGTTCTCTTGTCGAAATTTCTCTATTTTTCTCTATATGGATTGTCGAAATCTCCTTGCTATTTATAGGGCTAGGCCAAAGTCCTTCTTTGAGGAGGAGTTTAAGTTGGAATTAAATTATCTTTAAAGAATATAATTCTTTATTATAATTGTATTCCTACTAGAACTTCTCCTATCTTCTTGGAATTTAATTCTTCTTTAATCTCTGCATGGCAATCAAATTCCTTTGGGTTTGGGCTTTGCTCCACGTCATCTTGGGCTTGTCTAGTCATCAATTTCGACATCCCTATTGCATTTTCTCTTTGTCGACAATTGCCATGGCAATCGGCTCGGCGTCTCCTTCATGCATTGCCACGGCAACTAGCTCGGCATATCCTTCATGCATTGCCACGGCAACTAGCTCGGCATTGCTTTGGCAAGTGATCCTGCACATACACATACAAAAACACACCAAAGCAGCATCTTTTTTCCACAAAAATCACCAAGTTATGTAATCAAGCTCAACAGTGAAAAGAAACATGAATTAATGCATGAATAACTAATTATGCAACTAATATGAGCTTAAGTCTAACAATAATATGAGTAAAAAGGGTAATAAAAATAGTACTTTTGAACACTTATCACGCCGCCCCCAAACTCGAACTATTGCTTGTCCTCAAGCAATGCAAACTAACAATTACCTGCCAAGACTTTAATCATCAAAGACATGCTTCAAACTTGAATTCAAACCTCGGAACCGTGGCACAAAGTATGATCACCTTTTAATTTTTCGGATAACACAAAAATTACCCGGAACCAAACTATAGTGCTCGTGACAATGTGTGTGCGTAGTTGTGAACAAGTTGATTTTCAAGATTCTATGTGAACTACAGGCTTTTATTAATTCAATTATCGGGGTATTTATTTATTTTCACTAGAGCCAATTCGGGCACCTCTAGCAAAGTAAGCAATTCCTCATTTTATTTTAGTCGACTAGAGCCAATTTCGGGTACCTCTAGCGATTCTTTAATGTGCATTAACTACTAGAGCCAGTTTCGGGCACCTCTAGCAAGAAAGTGTATTTACTACTAGAGCCAGTTTTGGGCACCTCTAGCAAGAAATTAACTTTTAATTTTCAATTTTAAATTTACCCAAATTTTAAGCAACCTAAGTTCACTACGTTTCTTTGAATCAACAACCCATAACCGTGTAAAAAAAATTCAGCATCATAGTAAAATTCTAAGTTCTTTTCATGCAATCCTAAAATTAAAGGTTATTTTAATTAAGTGCAGTGGCAAAAATTCATCATTGGATATTCAACAAGTCTTAAGCAATTAAATCCAATTAAAGGCATGGCAAGTAACATATGCAACCTATATGTGATTGCTAAAGATGAATGCAACTAAACATGAAACTAACTAGAAACCAACACCCCCCAAACTCGAGAGAAGCATTGTCCTCAATGCATGTAAGAGTGAAACAAAATTTAAAAGAAACTAAATGAAATGAGTTAGTCAGAGAGGTCGTCACCTCGAGTGATAAGTTTCCTTCGTTTCGTTTGCTTGATTCATTTTTCAGTCGGTGGTTGAATGCTGGTGCCGCGTGAATAGCATTGCTTTGATTTGATCCATGTTTGCCGATGCAGGTTCACTTGCATGGGCATCAGTAGTTCTCGAAGCCATAGTTGTTGCCTGGGCATCGCCAGTTTCTGTTGTGGTTGCTGTGGCAAGTAGTCGGTAGTGAATTTCCTTAGCATGGTGGTTGTGAGTCTTGTTGTGGAAAAGAAAACTTGGAAACTAAAGATAATGAAGAAAAATAAAATATATCCTAAAAAATAAAGAGAAAAAATAACCAAAAATAATAGAACAAAATAGTTAAAAAATAAAAATAAAAATAAAAATAAATGTATCAGTAGTTGCCGTGGCGTCGAGGGTTGCCGAGGCATGCACATCCATGGTTGCCGAGGCGTCAGGGGTTGCCGAGGCGTGCGCGTCCATGGTTGCCGAGGCGTGCGTATTAGGAGTTGCTGCGGTGTTGAAGGTTGCCGAGGCATGCGCATCCATGGTTGCCTAGGCTTCAAGGGTTGCTGCAGTATTGAAGGTTGCCGTTTTCGATACTTCTTATAGTCCATCCGCACCCTCCATCGGGTGATAATATTGCCCAAAAAGAGTTTGGCCAATGTGCTTGCCACTACTCCCTTTTGCGTTACCATGGTGGATGTGTCTTTCTTCTTTGTTCGCTTGTAGTCCATGTATACTCTCCACCTTGCTACTATTCCTAAAGGCACAAATATATTAATAGGAAAAATTATATCCATTCTCAACCATTCAATTACCTCATTCTTGTCGACTTCTATCATGGTTGGATGTAGCCTTTGTTGTCGTGGCAATTCTTTGCTCAAGCCAATTGCCGTGGCAATCGTTGTCAAATTTTGCTTTAAGTCAAGGGAAGAATCAATTTTCTCAAGAGCTTTATGAATCCAAACACCTTTTTCTTTTGGCCTCTCAAACATCTCCATCGGTAGAGATTTGATGGCTTCAAATCTACCAACCTCGGTTCCTCAAGACATACCGCAATGGACGAGGTGAGTTTTTAAAGAATTCAAAAGGTTCAACTATTGCCTGCTCATATTCCATTGGCAAAGTATTATCATCTCGTTGATCTTGCATGTGGTCGTGTAATTGCCGTGGCAATTGTAGATATGAGCAATCCGCACATTCTCGCTTCAACATCAACGTTATAACTTTCGGGCATCGGTTCCTCGTAATTTGTTGTAGTATTGTTGTTCTCGGCTTCACCGAGTGTTGTCGCGGCATTGCTCGTTCAGGCTCCTCAATCATTGCCGAGGCAATTTGTTGTTCAAGCTCATCATGTGTTGGGCGTCTCTCTCATTGGCATCCTTTTGACTTTGAGGTTCTAGTTGTTCCTCACACATCGGAGAGATTTCTTTGTATTGCTCCTTATCCTCTTGCCTTGGGACGTCAGTATATCCCTAGGAATGAATTGTTGGTGCATGTTATCCATGACATATGTGGATCTCCCCAATTGATCTTGAATCCCCTAAGTTTGCATCCCACTGAGCTATCCTCGTATCCATAGATTTTGATAGTTCTCGAATCTCTTCAATTGATCCGTCAAGTCTAGCCAAGGAAGCTAGTAACGTTTCCTCCAAGGAATTGGAATGCTCTTGAAAAGGACTACATTGCCATGGCATATCTGTTGCTGCAGCAAAATTGTTATGGAAAAAAAATTTTGAGCTTTTTGACCATACCATGAAGAATTTTGCTGCTGGTTCCCTCTATGGTCCTCCATGTAGTTATATGCACCGAAAATGTGAGGGCAATTTTCAAACTCATGATGTTCTCCACACATAGCACAAGATTTTTCCACAGTATAAGTTCTTTGGGCTTTTCTCGGTTGGTATAGGTAATCATCAAAGGGTGCAAGAAACTCTTGATTGGATTGATTCATATCTTCCAACATCATCTCTCGAATAGATTGGCTTTTATTTCCTGATATGTTGGCGTCCCTTAACTTGTAGCGCACCTAATTTTTTTTTTGATAAAACAAACAAAAAGAAAAGTTAGTAAAACTAATAGAAAAAATGCAATAACAAAAACAACTAACACCAATTGCCAATCCCCGGCAACGACGCCAAAAACTTGTTGCGTGTGATAAGTGCTACGCAATTGTGCAAGTATACACGTCGCAAGTAATAAAGTGATATGAGTATCGAGTATCGTCTCCACAGGGATTGGTTTGGGCCACTTTGCTTAAGTTACTGCACTGAGAAAAGTAAAAATACAATTAAAGGATTATAGGAGCTTAACTAATAACTAAACTAGAAAGCAATAAAGTAAATGAATAGATGAAAGAAAAAGAGAGAGATAGGCCACGTTATCGTGAGTTGAGGTGTGATAGCCGATTGGATCGTCTTGGTAAAAGAATGCAAGGGCAACTCAGTTGTCGTGGCAACTTGCACAACGGGGTTGCCTTGGCAACTAATCGATGGTTGCCTGGGTAACTACTTGGGCAACTACTTGGGTGTCTGGGCAGCAACTTCAAGGTTCGGCAGAGCGTTCTTCAATGGTTTCTTCTTATCCCTAAGTCGAAACTCTAGCTACTTGTGCATGCCTTGATAATACATCCCTGCGTGAATCAAGGGTGAACAACAACCAATCTTGCGCTCCTCTTAGCCGTTGAAATCCTTAACTTATTCCTAAGCCGGATTAATCTTCACCATCAATAGATTGAATAAAGACCATACTCATTCGTTTCTTGAATCTAACTCTCCCGATATTAGATAAATAGATGAAGTTTCGAGATCCTCTCCCAATTCACTCATAAACAAGAATAAGAACCAAGAATGAATAAACCTTGAAATAGAAAAGTGCAAACTCTTATTACCTAAACAAAATCCAATAGTTTCTCACAACAACAAAACACAATAACCCCAACCAATCAAGTTAGTTCATGGTTGGGTTCAAAAGATATACAAAGAATAATCCCCAAACCATGAATCTAATGGAAGCAAAGAAGAAGAAGAAGAAATCGAACTCTTTCCCCCTTTGCTCTCTTGTCGAAATTTCTCTATTTTTCTCTATATGGATTGTCGAAATCTCCTTGCTATTTATAGGGCTAGGCCAAAGTCCTTCTTTGATGAGGAGTTTAAGTTGGAATTAAATTATCTTTAAAGAATATAATTCTTTATTATAATTGTATTCCTACTAGAACTTCTCCTATCTTCTTGGAATTTAATTCTTCTTTAATCTCTGTATGGCAATCAAATTCCTTTGGGTTTGGGCTTTGCTCCACGTCATCTTGGGCTTGTCTAGTCATCAATTTCGACATCCCTATTGCATTTTCTCTTTGTCGACAATTGCCATGGCAACTGGCTCGGCGTCTCCTTCATGCATTGCCCTGGCAACTAGCTCGGCATATCCTTCATGCATTGCCCTGGCAACTAGCTCGGCATTGCTTTGGCAAGTGATCCTGCACATACACACACAAAAACACACCAAAGCAGCATCTTTTTCCACAAAAATCACCAAGTTATGTAATCAAGCTCAACAGTGGAAAGAAACATGAATTAATGCATGAATAACTAATTATGCAACTAATATGAGCTTAAGTCTAACAATAATATGAGTAAAAAGGGTAATAAAAATAGTACTTTTGAACACTTATCAGCTAGATAAGTTCTTGTGATATGATTCCCTCTCTAACCAGCCTCTTCATCTCTTCGAGTAAATGCCCACATCTCCTAGTAAAATGTCCTGATGCTCCCATATAGAAATCACATGTACTATTTGGGTCAAAACTATGAGCAGACGAGTCAGACGTAATCTTCATCGGTCTAGGAGTGAGGTAGCGACTTCAACCAAGTGAGAAAATATATCTGAAATGCGTATCCCATATATCTCAGGATCTGCACTTGATCAAGGAATTTTTTTCTGTGAGTCAGAAGGATCAGTGTTGCGTGTAATAAATGCTCCGCAATTGTGCAAGTGTACACGTCGCAAGTTATAGTATAAAAGATATTGTCTCCACAGGGATTGGTGCCACTTCAAGAATCTAATCTCTTGCACTGTAAAAAGTAATAGAACACAAGTAGAAGATTGTAGGAGTTTAAACCAACAACTAAACTAGAAAACAAATAAGTAAAAGAAGATGTAATCAAAAGAGAGAGAATAGGCCAGGTTATCGTGAGTTGAAGAGTGATAACCGATTGGATCATCTTGGTAAAAGAGTGCAAGGGCAACTCAGTTGCCGTGGCAACTTGCGCAGCGGGGTTGCCTTGGCAACTAATCGATGGTTGCCTGGGCAACTAGCTGGATAACTACTTGGGCGGCTGGGCAGCAACTTCAAGGTTCGGCGGAGCGTTCTTCAATGGTTTCTTCTTATCCCTAAGTCGAAACTCTAGCTATTTGTGCATGCCTTGATAATATATCCCTGCGTGAATCAAGGGTGAACAACAACCAATCTTGCGCTCCGTTGAAATCCTTAACTTATTCCTAAGTCGGATTAATCTTCACCATCAATAGATTGAATAATGACCATACTCATTTGTTTCTTGAATCTAACTCTCCCGATATTAGATAAATAGATGAAGTTACGAGATCCTCTCCCAATTCACTTGCAAACAAGAAGAAAAACCAAAAATGAGTAAACCTTGAATTGAAAGTGCAAACTTTTATTACCTAAACGAAATCCAATTGTTTCTCACAACCACAAAACACAATAACCTTGGCCAAATAGATTTAGTTCATGGCTAGGTTCCAAAGAAACATAAAACAAAGAATTCCTAGCATAAACCTAATTGAACAAGAAAATAAAATGATGAAGAATGGTTGAAACCTTGTCGAAATCTCTCATTGCTCTTGTCAAAATTTCTCTCATCTCCCTCTTATGGAGTTGACGGCTTGGTCCTCAATTTATAGGGCTAGGTTAAAGTCTTTTTTAAGGAGGAAGTTAAGTTGGAATTAAATATATTTAAAGAATATAATTCTTTATTATATTTAAATTCCTTCTAGAACTTCTCCATCTTCTTGGGATTTAATTTCTTTTTAACATATTCATGGAAATCAAACTCCTTTGGGAATTAACTTTGCTCCACGTCATCTTGGGCTTATCTAGTCATCAATTTCGACTACCATATCATCTTATCCCTTATAAAAAATTACCCTGGCAACTAGCTCGGCATCTCCTTCATACATTTTCCTGGCAACTAGCTCGACATCTCCTTCATGCATTGCCCTGACAACTGGTTTCAGCCTTGCTTTGGCAAGTGATTCTGCACACACACAAAAAGACACCAAAGCAGTATTTTTTTCCACAAAATTAAGAAAAATATGAAATCAAGCTTGTCCACCAAGGAAACAATGCAAACATGCATGAATGGATAATACTGCAACTAATATGAGCCTAAGTCTAGCAATAATATGAATAAAAAAGGGTGAATAAAATAGTACTTTTAGACACTTAACACACCCCTAAACTCGAACTATTGCTTATCCTCAAGTAATGAAACTAATAATTACCATCCAAGACTTCATTTTTCACAAACTTAGCTTTGAACTTGATTTCAATTCTCAGAATCGTGGCACAAAGTATGATTGGCTTTTCATTTTTCGGAAAACTTAGGAGTTACTCGGAATCAAACTATAATGCTTGTGAGTGTGTGCGAAGTTGTGTGCAAGTTGATTTTTCGGATGCTATGCAAACATGAGGTTTTCAAATTACTTCATTGGGTTCTTTTAACATGTTTTAACTAGAGCCGGTTTCGGGCACCTCTAGTGTTTTGTTTTTAGTTTTCTTAAGTTAATTAATTTATTTGACTAGAGCCGGTTTTGGGCACCTCTAGCGATCAATTTTTAGCACATACTAGAGCCAATTTCGGGCACATCTGGTGATCAATTTTTAGCACATACTAGAGCCAATTTCGGGCACCTCTAGCATTCAACCAATTTTTATTCTAATCCCCAAACTTTTTAACTATCAACCTAAGTTCGCTAGAATTCCTTAAATCAATCAAGCCACATAGTGTTTCATCAAGTTTAGCATCATAGTACAATTCTAAGTGTTTCCAGGTTTATCCTAGAATAAAAAGTTCTATCAATTAAGTACATTGGCAAAGTCATCATCGGATATTCATCAAATCTAGGCAATTCTTGTTCCAACTAAAGGCATGGCAAGCAATTTATGTATCCTGCAATACTTAAGATGAATACAACTAAACATGGTAACTAACTAATAACAGTCCCCTCAAACTCGAGTGAGGCATTGTCCTCAATACATGTAATAAAGAAAAATAAAATAAAGAAAAGTAAAATGCAAACGAGGACTTACTCTGAGAGTTCATCGTCGTGGATGATTAGTTTCCTTTTGGTCGGTGTCTTGATTCTTTTGCTTGAACGCGGTGGGTTGCTTCCTTGTTACCAATGGTGGAATTGATCATCGTATGGGGTTATCCTCTTCATCAATGTCATTGTCTTTTTGCTTGGGCTTGGAGGATTCGATTGATGTGGTCTTTGTTGGTACACTGGAGGACTCGTCTGAATCTAAAAATTTAAACAGTGATTTAGTATGAGTTGATTCGGGCGTAGGTGCTTTACCTTTGGCTTTTGCAGTGGTTGCCGGGGCATCTTTAGCTTTGGTTGCCGCGTCATCTTCAGTGTTGGTTATCGTGGCAACTGCTTGGGCAGGCGTGGTGTAGGTTACCGCGACATCATCTTTTGCGGCTACCGTGGAACTGCTTCATTGGTTGTCGTGGCAAGGATTTCGGTAGGAAAGATAGGGAACGACACACGGTTGTCCGGGTACTTTTCCAGGATGACTTGGGTGATAGCATTGTTGTGATCCTTTATGTACCGCATGAACATTAGTTACCGGTCTTCAATTTGCCTAAGTCGATTCGTCAACTGTTGTAAGAGTGCTTCAAGTTGTCCTAGGGTTGCCGGCCGAGTTACCCGGGCATCAGTTGCTTGGGCATTAGGGTTTACCGAGGCGGCATGAGTTGCCGCGGCAATTGAAGGCCTTGGGGATTTTACGGGTACCTCTCCCATTAGCTTTCGAATTTGTGCTCGATTCCAACCGGACTTTGGTAGGGCCTTTTCATCAGTGGACTCAGTTAGGACATACATCTCCTTGCAAAGATTGGAAATTAAGCAAGGGAAGAAAAAGAACCCTTATCTTTTGTGCTACATACAAAAATCTCATCACAAATAATTTTTCCAATGTTAATGATGTGATTATGCAAGATAGAATGTATGAGCAAAAGACGAGGTGTATCAACAGTGGTATTGTGTGTTGTGGGCATTAAAGAAGTTTTAACAAACTTATTCCATAATTTTACCTCGGGTTTAAGCCGAAGGCGATTTACCGTGCCCTTGTATTTACCGTCGTTCCAATGAGTTCCTGGTAGAGTGAGTTCTTAAAGTATCTTGTCAAGTTGCTTGGGCGTGAGTTGATCAACAAAGGCTCGATTCTCGTCTTTCTCAATGTAGAGCCCGTAAAAAGTGTTGATGTTTTCGAGGCTTATGAGTTTAGCTTTATCACGAACAAAAATATAATGATTATCCGGGTTAGGTGAGTGAGCATAGAATTCTCTTACCCATGAGATGTTACCCAGTTCCGATTGATGGCAAAAGATTTGCCATTTTTGATGTGCAATCCTTTCGAAGATGAATGGTTCATGTCCGAAATCTTGATGAGAGTTGGAGTATTCAAAGCCTTGTTCTTCGTAAATATTCTGACTTTCAAACTTGGAGTGAAATCTTTCTTGAACCACCGGTGTAGCAAACTTCTTGTATCTTGGTTCTTTGGAGGAACTTGGATGAACCAAAAATTCGATTTTGGATGCCATGGATGATCTAGGTTGTAAGTTTGGTAAAAACAAAGAAAAGAAAGCAAAAGAAACTAAAGAGTTGCAAGATGAAAAATAGGAATAGGTTCCTCTGGAAACGATCACATTGCTTGTAAAACTCTTGGGCATCTTTGTACAGTGTTGGCCAATACAAACCGGATTGCAAAACTTTAACCACGGTACGAGTTCCTCTAAAATGTCCTTTATAGGGTGAAGAATGACATTGTCGGAGTACATTCTGCCACTCCTCTTCAGGGACACATCGGCGTATAACCTGATCTGCACATTGTTTGAACAAAAGAGGCTCATCCCAAAAGTAATGCTTAGCATCATGGCGGAACCACTTCTTCCCTTGGTGAGTAAGGCCATAAGGTAAAATACCACAAACAAGGAAATTAACTAAATCTGCGTACCAGGGTATTACCGAGGTATGTGTTACCATGGCAACTACTTCCATGGTTACCAAGGCGTGCACGTCTAGAGTTGCCGCAACATGTGCGTCAAGGTTTGTCGTGGCATGCGCGTCAAGGGTTGCCGAGGCATACGCGTCTGGGGTTGCCAAGGCGTGCACAACAGTGGTTGTCGAGGCATACGCGTCTAGAGTTTCCGAGGCGTGCGCGTCAAGGGTTATCGAGGCATGTGCGTCAAGGGTTGTCGAGACATACGCGTCTGGAGTTCCCAAGGCGTGCACATCAAAGGTTGCCGAGGTATGTGCGTCAAGGGTTGCCGAGGCATGTGCATCTATGGTTGTCGAGGCAACTAATAGTTGCTCATCTGGGAATGCATTGTATTTCTCTAAATCCGCGTCCTCCTCCCTATTGTGTTCTAAGCATGATAAGTGTTCGACCACTTAATTTTCTTTTCCTTTCCTATCATTAATTTCAATGTCAAACTCTTGTAAAAGCAATATCCAATGAACCAAACGAGGTTTGGCATCCTTTTTAGCAAATAGATACTTAATTGTTGAATGGTCCGTATGGACAATTACCTTTGTACCAATCAAATAGGATCGACACTTGTCAAATGCGAAAACTACGGCTGGTAACTCTTTCTTCGTTGTTGTGTAATTCACTTGAGCACTATTAAGAGTTTTACTAGCATAATATATCACATGAAAGGTCTTACCTGTGCGTTGGCCTAGGACTGGTCCTACCGCGAAATCACTTGCATCACACAAGAGCTCAAAAGGTAGCGTTCAATCTGGTGGGACGACAATGGGTGACGAGGTAAGCTTTTCCTTTAGGGTTTCGAATGCTTGGGCGCAAGAATCATCCAAATTGAAGACTTTATCCTATTCAAGCAAATTGCACAAGGGTTTAGTAATTTTAGAAAAATTATGAATGAACCTCATGTAAAAACCTGCATGTCCAAGAAAGCTTCGGATTCCTTTAACCAAACTTGGTGGGGGTAATCTCTCAATCACGTCTACTTTGGCTTTGTCTACTTCAATTCTCTTGGATGAAATCTTGTGGCCGAGCACTATTCCTTCATCTACCATAAAATGGCACTTCTCCCAATTAAGGACTAAATCGATTTCTTCACATCTTGCCAACACATTCTCTAAATTACCGAGGCAACTGTCGAAGTCATTACCAAAAATAGAAAAATCATCCATGAAGATCTCAAGGAAGTCTTCGACCATGTGTAAAAAGAGTGCCATCATGCATCTTTGGAATGTTGCCGGGGTATTACACAATCCAAACGACATCTTTCAGAAAGCATAAGTACCGTATGGGCATGTGAAGGTTGTCTTTTCTTGATCTTCTAGTGCTATGGCAATTTGATTGTAACCTGAATAACCATCAAGAAAATAATAAAATGGTTTACCTGCAAGATGGTCAAGCATTTGATCAATAAAGGGTAATGGGAAGTGATCCTTCCTAGTGGCTTTGTTTAGCTTTCGATAATCCATACAAACCCTCCAACCGGTCACAATCCTGGTTGGAATGAGTTCATTGTTTTCATTACTCACCACCATTATACCTTACTTTTTCAGTACACATTGTACCAGACTTACCTATGTACTATCAGAGATAGGGTATATGATACCGACATTAAGCCACTTGATGATTTCTTTCACTACAACCCCTTCCATGGCATGATTCAGTCTCCTATGGGCCTCAATCGAAGGTTTGTGATCATCTTCCAACAAAATCTTGTGCATGCACACTGTCGGGCTAATTCCCTTCAAGTCAGCAATTGTCCACCCTATTGTCTTCTTGTGTAGCATCAACATTTTGATCAGCTTCTTTTCCTGCTCAGGCTGTAACTTAGAGGAAATAATTACAGGCAATGTATTATCGGTTCCCAAGTAAGAATATTTTAGTTGCCTTGGAAACTATTTCAACTCAAGAATCGGTGGTTGTTCAATAGAGGGCTTTTCGAGTTTACCTTCCTTACCTATGTAATCCAGTGGTTCAAAGTATGTACCTGGTCGATTGACTAACCAATTTGCCTCTTCTTGTTGTTCCTCATCAATCGATTCTTCATACTCCTCAGGTTCCTCTTGATCGGCAATGTAGTTGCTGAGACAACTAAATTCCTCGTCGAAGTTAAACTCTTCCGCGGCATGAAGAAGTTGGCATTCTTTCGGATCATCGGCATTCCTTAGTGTTTGGAACACATTTAGTTTAACTTGCTGGTCATTCATCCTCATTGTGAGTTCTCCCTTTTCAACATCGATCAAGGTTCTCCCTGTTGCTAGAAAGGGTCTCCCGAGAATGATAGGTGCATGTTCATCTGCTTCACAATCCAAAACAATAAAATCAGCGGGAAAAATAAGTTTGTCAACTTTTACCAGTATGTCTTCGATTTTTCCCTCTGGATGCACATAGGATCTGTCGGCTAGCTGTAGCATAATTGTTGTAGGTGTTACTTTCCCGATTCCTAGTTTCTGGAAAACTGATTTAGGCATCAAGTTTATGCTTGCTCCAAGGTCACATAATGCTTTCCCGATATAGTGGTTTCCAATGGAACAGAGTATTGTGAAACTACTGGGATCCTTCAACTTGGGTGGCATGCGATTGTGCAACATGGCCATGCATCCCTCTATTGCGGCAACTGTTTCGAACTCTCCTAGCCTTGTTCTCTTGGACACAATGTCTTTAAGAAACTTGGCATAGTTAGGCATTTGTTTAATCGCCTCAACCAACGGCAAGTTGACGTGGACTTGTTTTAGGATATCAAGGAACTTCTTGAATTGATATTCTTGCTTTTGTCGCTTCAACCTCTATGGGAATGGTGGTGGAAGTCAGATATCTTCGATCCTTTCATTGGTCTGGAACCTGATTGAGGGCATTGCCAAGGCAACTAGAGTTGCCGAGGCATTGTCAACTGGGGTTACCGTGGTGTGTCTATCGTTGGTTGTCGCGACATCCTTATCGTCGGTTGCCGAGGCATACTTATCACTGGTTGCCGCGGCAATTCCTTGTTCAGCATCTGAGGCTTTGCCGCTGAGTTCGTCTTGTTCTTTTTGTGGAGTTTTGTTTGATGAGCGAGCATGAGCTTCTTTAAGTTGTTGGCCACTTCTAGTGGTGATTGCCTTACATTGCTCATGGCCAGTTCCTCTCGCGACTTCAGTATCGCTAGGTAAACCTCCTTGCGGTCTAGTATTCATGTTTTGAGCAAATTGTTCGACTTGATTTTCCAATGATTTGATTGCCGCCTCTTAGTTTTGCAATCTCATCTTGGTCCTGTTAATAAAAACACCAGTTCTTTTTATGAAGTTACTATTCTCAGCCATATAAGATTCAATTTTCAACATAAAAGCATTGGGAGAATTTTTCAAAGAACTAGATGTTGTCGGTTGTTGTTGCGACAACTGTTGCCGTGGTACATTCTGCTGAAATCTCGATGCTTGTGCATTCTGATTGTTCTGGGTTAGAGCATTGTTGGGATTACTCCATAAAAAATTTGGGTGCTTCTTCCAAGCTAGATTGTATGTATTGGACATCACATTGTTGTTCCGGTTGTAATTCCCCACATAAAAGCTGGATTCCGGATTCTGCATACATTCAGAAGAATCATGGCTACCACCACATAACTCACAAAAGGAATCCATTACCTTGACTTCCTGTGTGTTGTTTGGTTTCTACATGTTCTGGACCATATTTGTTAGAGTGGCCAATTGTGCCGAAATTGAGTCTGATGATCCCAGTTCATGTATTGTGGCTTGGCGTCTAACTCCTCATCCTCTAGTAGAGGGGAATTGGTAATCATTCTTGGTAAGCATGTTTAGAATTTGCATTGCTTCCTCCGGCGACTTATCTAGGAGTATGTCGTTTGCCGAGGCATCGAGCATCATCCTTGTTGGTGTATTCATAGCATTGTAAAACATTGTTACTTATGTCCACACTGGGAATCTGTGTATGGGGCATTTGTGTAGAAGTTCTCTATATCGCTCCCAAGCCTCGTACATGGATTCATCATATGTCTGCCGAAAAGAAGTAATTTCGTTACGAAGCTTATCAGTCAAATTTGTAGGATTAAATCGAGCAAGGAAATCACGACAAAGATCGGTCCAAGATCCTATTGATCCAGCAGGAATACTATTCAACCATGCTTTCGCCCTATCCCTCAGTGAATAGGGGAATAATCTTAGTCGTAAAACATCGGGGGTGACTCCTTGTATTTTGAATGAATTACAAATCTCGAGGAAAGATTTAAGATGTTGTCATGCATCTTCAGTTTCTGAGCCGCCAAATTGACCAATTGTGTTGATCATATTGAACATCACCGGTTTCAACTCAAAGTGGTCAGCTTCAATTTCAGGCGTAACAACTCCTAGATTAAGTCCTTCAAAATCTTCTTCAAGATAGTCTCGAATGGTTCTGTTTCGTGCAAGAATCACTCCTCATGCTGGAACATCCTGATTCATATTGCCGTCTTGATTAGCCATTGCTACTCTTAACCTTCGTCTGAGTCTTTGCAAGGTTCGTTCGATTTCTGGATCAAAGGGATATTCTAGTGTAATCGGTATCGCCCTGGTCATATACCAATGCAAAACCAAAGTTTGTTAACCCTTTGAATCTTAAACAAGAAAAATAAAAAGTGCAAGAAAATAAAAACAAAGTTGCTATTGCCAATCCCCGGCAACGGCGCCAAAAACTTGTTGCGCATAATAAGTGCTCCGCAATTGTGCAAGTGTACACATCGCAAGTTATAGTATAAAAGATATCGTCTCCACAAGGATTGGTGCCACTTCAATAATCTAATCTCTTGCACTGTAAAAAGTAAAAGAACACAAGTAGAAGATTGTAGGTGTTTAACTAACAACTAAACTAGAAAGCAAATAAGTAAAAGATGATGTAATCAAAAGAGAGAGAATATGCCAGAATATCGTGACTTGATGAGTGATAGCCGATTGGATCGTCTTGGTAAAAGAGTGCAAGGGTAACTCAGTTGTCGTGGCAACTTGCGCAGCGGGGTTGTCGTGGCAACTTGCGCAGCGGGGTTGCCTTGGCAACTAATCGACGGTTGCTTGGGCTACTACTTGGGCGGCTGGGCAGCAACTTCAAGGTTCAGCGGAGCGTTCTTCAATGGTTTCTTCTTATCCCTAAGTCGAAACTCTAGCTATTTGGGCATGCCTTGATAATACATCCCTGCGTGAATCAAGGGTGAACAACAACCAATCTTGCGCTCCTCTTAGCCATTGAAATCCTTAACTTATTCCTAAGCTGGATTAATCTTCACCATCAATAGATTGAATAAAGACCATACTCATTCGTTTCTTGAATCTAACTCTCCCGATATTAGATAAATAGATGAAGTTACGAGATCCTCTCCCAATTCACTCGCAAACAAGAAGAAAAACCAAGAATGAGTAAACCTTGAATTGAAAGTGCAAACTCTTATTACCTAAACAAAATCCAATTGTTTCTCACAACCACAAAACACAATAACCTTATCCAAATAGATTTAGTTCATGGCTAGGTTCCAAAGAAACACAAAACAAAGAATTCCTAACATAAACCTAATTGAACAAGAAAAGAAAAAGATGAAGAATGGTTGAAGCCTTGTCGAAATCTCTCCTTGTTCTTGTCGAAATTTCTCTCCTCTCCCCCTTATGGAGTTGACGGCTTGGTCCTCAATTTATAGGGCTAGGTCAAAATCTTTTTTGAGGAGGAAGTTAAGTTGGAATTAAATATCTTTAAAGAATATAATTCTTTATTATATTTAAATTCCTTCTAGAACTTCTCTTATCTTCTTGGGATTTAATTTCTCTTTAACCTCTTCATGGAAATCAAACTCCTTTGGGATTTAACTTTACTCCACGTCATCGTGGGCTTATATAGTCATCAATTTCGACTACCATATCATCTTATCCCTTATCGAAAATTACATTGGCAACTAGCTCGGCATCTCCTTCATGCATTGCCCTGGCAACTGGTTCCAGCCTTGCTTTGGCAAGTGATTCTGCACACACAAAAAAACACAACAAAGCAGTGTCTTTTTCCCAAAATTAAGCAAAATATGAAATCAAGCTTGTCCACCAAGGAAACAATGCAAACATGCATGAATGGCTAATACTGCAACTAATATGAGCCTAAGTCTAGCAATAATATGAATAAAAAGGGTGAATAAAATAGTACTTTTAGACACTTAACAATCAGCAGGTCTTTTTTTCTTGCGATTACGAGAACCTTGAAGACGACATTCATTTATTTATTTTTCTTCTTCCATTTCCAGGCTGGTTTGGTTTCTTAACTTAGGTCTCAATTTTCCTTCCTAGATCATATACTCTATCCTTTTTCCCACCATCATAAAGTTCTCAAATATGCTTCTTGACTTCTCGAGCATTATCAAAGAGATAGAAGGGGAAAAGTCGCATGAAATAAGGGAATCATTTCTTCTTTGATTATGGGAGGTTGTACCTGGGCTGCCAAGCTCCATCACCTTAAAGCATAATCCTTGAAGTTCTCATCTGGCCTCATGTTCATGTTTTGGAGAGTCTTCTGGCTTGGTGCTAAATCAAAAACATATATGTATTGCTCCAAAAATGCATTAGCTAAACCACTTCTGAATTGAATTTGATTTCTGCTGAACCGGTTTACCATATTTTCAAAGGTATGAAGCTTGAAATCCGAAGGAATGACCAAATCAGGGACTAAGCAAAGCTTTTTTTGTATTGAAAATGTCAACTTTTTTTCTTCTCTGGGGCTCTTTTTCGAGTTTTCCTCTTAACTACTCGAGTCTAGATTTTTGAGTTCATGTATGCTCAATTTCTTCGTCCATGGAAAAACTTATACTAGTCTCTGAATTACTATCATTGAACCTAAAAATCTTATTATTTGATTACTTAATGCATGAAATGCATCATAAATGATTAAAGAGTGAAAGGGTAAGTAGTACATATGAATGTAAATGAAGTGTTGATTCTCTAATAATCCTTTAGGAAGACTTTTATCCAGAGAAGATGTTTGTGTACAGAAGATTGGTAACATTCTACAGGCTTCTGTTAGTCATTCCCCATAATATTTTAATTTTTTGGAGCAAAATGTGTATTTGGTGCCCTTATCTTGTCTCCTCTTTATTGCCTTCATGTTCCGATCATTTCAAATTGTAGTATTATTAATCTCTATACATTACAAAATGTCTCCCTTATTATAAAGATCTCTTAATATGGAATGTTTTTGAATCAACACTTTTGTATGCAAATTTGAAATGAAATGCAAATATGTATGCAACAAGGTATTAGTCGCAAAGTGATCATCATAGAAAGACTTTCATTAAACTTTAAACAAAAAGGCTCATTACATCAGATATTGCTCTTCTAGGTTTTACAAATACTAGTGAGCCCTAACCCCTAACTTTTTGACTTCTTCCAACAATTGAGTCATCTTTCCTTCGGGGTCTAGTGCCGGATCAATATTCTGACTTAACGGCATCGCTGTGTCGGCCAAGTCTGCCACTTGCTGAGCTACTATGCGCGCTTGAGTATCAATCATCTCCATGTCGTTGTCCCTCTCTCGTATTTATTTCTTAGCTTTTCGTAATTGAAGGGTTAGCTTTTCAACGATTTTATAGCCAGTCTGTTTGTAGGCTTCAGCACGAATCTCGCTCAAACACAAAAAACCTCGAAGCTCATCCATTGGCTCTTTGAGTGTTGTATTCTCTTTTCGAACGATGTTGGAATTGCCCTCAAACTGTTGCAGGCTTGCTTTCAAAATCTCATTCATAGTTAGACTGCTTTCCCTCTCACTCTTAAGAAAGATGCACTGGCCCTTGGCCTCTTCTAACTTTTGGGACAACAACCAGACTCGATTTTCGCTGGTCCTGCCTCTCCATTTCCAATGCCCCAAATTGTTCTTCAATTGAATGATGACATTCTTCCACTCTTCAATAGTGTCACCAAGCCCTACATTCCTAAATGCGCAGTGAAGCTTATAATGATCTTCTTGTAAACTCTTTAGTTTTTCACTCAATTCTCCTTTCTCTTGCCTGAGTTTGCTATACTCGGATGTGTTCCCCTTTTTAGTTTTAGAATCTACCTCAAATGGGTGCCCAACTTTTATACTAGGTTGGCCTCCAATTTTGAAATCCCATTTTCCAAGTTCCAAAAGAGTTTGAACTCACCGCTTGAAGGCGATACAATCCTCAATAGTATGTCCATAAATTTCGGGATGATACTCGCAACAGGCATTGATATCGTACCAATCTGGATACGGAGGCTGCATGGGTGTTAAGAAGACGGGACCCACCAATTGGGCCTCCAACAGTTACAGGTACAACTCTCTGTACGATATAGGTATCGGGTCAAAATGAGGACCTTTAGCTTTCACTTTCTGGTTATCAGCCGAGAAATAGGTATTGGGATTCGAAGCTTGTCTTGGGCATTCAGTCTTTTGTAGTTTTGAATCACGGGCGGTTACCGACTCAATGTAGAATATGGGTCTTCCATCTTTGAAACCCAATACTCCCATTTTGATAAGGTCTTGGACTTTGTTCTTTAGCGCCCTACAATTCTCGGTGATGTGACCTGAACTTCCTATGTGGTAATTATATCTGGAACGAATATTGTAACCTTTTAAGTAAAAGGGATTCTTTTGACATACACTGAACCGGGGTAATGAGACTATTTTCAATGAGTATCGGGAGTAGTTCGGTGTACTTTACAGGAATTAGGATGTGCTTCTTCATGTCACTTGCTTCTTGGGCTCTTTCTAGATTTACTTCTATTTTCGGGGAGCTCGGCTCAAAGATGCTTATGATTGGTTTGTTGATACAAATTACAAGTGGGTTCGAGCTATGATATTTACTTTGTCCAATGATGAAACTCTGACCATCAAGCTCCACATTATGATTCTTGACTGACTCTTCTCTCGATTCGACAGACCTCTTTCTTTTAGCCATAACGGTCATTATATTCATCATCTCGGTCACATGCTTCTTCAATTCTTGCACTTCATTTTGCTCATCGTTAATATTAATATGAGTTATCTTGTTTGATTCAAAATCTTCGAATGATCCATCTTATTTAGTCTTCGTTGTATTCCTAAGACATTGCCTGGAATCTGTCTGCTCTACCTGATCACGAGACTTATTGTCCATTATGATCACCTTCTACAGTGATGGCCACTTGCGAAATTAATACCTTTATTCTTTCCATGAGAATGCAATGCAAATTAAAATGCAAATGGGAAAAATAAACACGAAAAAGAAATTGCGTCAGTACAACAAGAATAATCTAAATAAAGGAAATGCTAACTAATAAACAGGGGCAGTAAATTAACAGTCAAATCAAGCGAAAAATATTCATAAACAAACAACGAAAAGAAGAAAAAATGAATAAAAAAACTAAATAGGGTCACTGCTAAACTGACAGAGTACCGACATGGCTCTGACAAGTGAGCTTTACGGTTCACTATATGTGGTTTTGTTCTAGAGTAAACGATACTCGAACTGTCGCTTAGGATATCGATTCGGGAGAATACGACCCTCATACCATACGGAGGTAAATACCCACGAAATATAAGGACCGAATTCTGAAAGTGAATTACAATACCATACGAAGGTATATACCCCACGAAGCGAAGTAATCACTCCCACTTAACAAGGTGTGGAGCCCTGGTTGAAAGCTCATCCATGAATGTCGATGGATTAAAAATTAAATTAAATTAAATCGAATTTCGATTTTCTTACAAGACAACACAAAATCAACATTGGTCTGACTCTCTTAAAAATGTCCCCAGCGGAATCGCCATCTGTAATAAGTGTTTTTTTGAAAAACGGGAAGAATGAGGGATGAAGTCGTCACCGGCCACTTTGGTAGGCCAGACACCGTTAAAAATAACCAGAGATTCAAAAATGTTTGTGTTCGGGAGTCAATTACGCGTGGGGAAGGATTAGCACCCCTACAACGCCCAAAATTGGTACCGCGTTGATTTGGTGTTGTCTTTGCAAGAAAATAAAAATTCAAATTTAATTTAAAATTTAATCCCAAAAACTGTATAAGGAGAATATTTCCTTATTTACAAAAACCGAGAAAGATGATACCTAAATGAGTCAGGATACCACTTCCTAGCCAGTTCTCAAATAAATTAGAAAATATTCCCTTAATATTAAATCAAATTTAATATTCTAAAAATACATACAAAAAGAAAAATTAAAAAGAAAATCTATTTTAAAAATTATAATTTAGAATTAAATATATTTTATTCATGTAAATAGTTCATACAACTTAAAATATATAAACATGTCATACAAAATATAAGAACATACCGATAATTAAAAGAACATTGTAAATAATTCATTCAACTTAAAATACACAAACATGGTATACTGAACATATTTATTACAAAAACATGTCAATATATATTACCCTATATCTAAGCCAAAATATATACAAAGATAAAGATCAAAATTTACCCTACTAGAAGCTCGAACAGAGAACCTCGACCGACCCCTAGTGAGATCTCGACATCATCTAGCCATGACCTAAAAATTTATTCAAACGAACCTTAACAAGACCTCCGATCGAACAAATAGTCATAAAAATAATTTCCCGGTCGAGAGCACTGCTCTCGAGCCTCGAAGGGCAGTGCCCCAAAACTCCCGCCATGCCAATTGCTTTCAATTGCAATTGACAATTCATGGCCAAATTTGTTTTTCTTTTTCAGCCTCCCCACCAGCCTTTTTGTAGGCAAATGGTGGGGGTGACATTTTTCTCTTTTTTATTTTTTTGTACTTTTATGATAATATAATAAGATAAAATAATACTATATCTGAATAAAAATAAATGATTACACGTTCTTTTAAAATTTGATAAATTTATCTTTTTAATTTTATAAGTTCGCCTTTATAACATAAAATTCCGCATGCTCATGTGGGAACAGGACAAATATTCCTAAATGTAATCAAAAGCACATACATATAAAAAAAAACCCAGACTTTGTGAAATATAGATGAAAATAAAAAAACTAAAACTAAACCCATCTCTGATTTCGAACAAAAGAAAGGAAAAAATGGAACATAACTCTGATGAAATCAGTCCATGGAACTATACAAGGAACATTCAATTTGGGTCAGAGCAGAGCTGTATCAACCGTAGAAGAAACCAAACCAGAACAACTAATGGTCTCACGCTCAGCTGCCACAACCTTTGCATTACTTGTCTATCCTTTTTAGAGTACTAAAAAGCCTTTGTTTTAACCCCTAGTCTGGTCCCAACTCTCATATCCATCATCATTATCATCTTTAAACACAGACCACTGCATCCCTCCCTCTACAGCCTACAACTCTAGCCTACATCACTCTCATTGCATTAAAAACTCGTTAACTGCCTTGGAAATCCGGTCAAAGACTAGAGTGAGTCTGGGTGAGAGAGATTTAAGGTGCAGCTAAAAACACAATAAATTTTATCAATATAATTTAGAGTAATTGATGAAAGATTCTTATTAACATTTAATTTTTTCACCTGAATTTGAAATTATAGTGTCAATAAGAGCAATTTTTACTTTTTTAAGTAAAAATTATTAGAAAAAATTATAAAATTTGTCTAAAAATTTAAAAGGTAAACTATAAAAATGATCTCCTGACTATACACCAATTATCTTTTACATCTTATGATTATCAACAATTACAAACTAATCCTTTAATTAATCGTTACATACAAAGCAGTTAAAAAATAGACAGACGTCTTAACTTGAACGTTAACCTGGTGAGTAGGATACCAACGTGACCTCCACATTAAAAATGGAGTGTTTTGAATATACTTTCACCGCCTCTATCAATATTCTCATTCCCTTAAACCCGTAAATTTGCATACCCCATTAAACCTACTTTCTTCGGCCTCAAATTTCTTAACTAAACCCCTAACTCCTCAAGTTCAGTAGCTAATTTCCTTTTCAAAACCATAGCCTCATTCTTCGATAAAACATTCAATTTAATCTTAACAAGGTTATCATATTTTACATACCCAGATGCTGCAATTCCATTGGTAGCATCCTTCGCGCCTGCTGTAACCGATTATAACTAGACGAATCATTCGACGCCACGGCATCGAAGGGTTGGAGTGGCAGCTGATGCTGAGAGTTGTTATCGTCAGTTGTAGTAGTGGTAGCTAGAGCTTGCTGAGAAGTTTGTGGAGGGACGGAGGTGGGTTTGTTGTGGATTTTCCTGGTATAAACCTTGTTGTTCTTTGATTCTTCACCTTCAATTTTCCCTGTACCCATTCATATAAGTAACAAGATCTAATTTTTATAAATAAAAAGAGAAAAAACCCCTAACTAAGAAACCCAGATAGGTTAGAGGGTTAAGAAAGAGGTCTTTTCAGGGGGAAGATTTAAGCTTTATGGGAGATAAAAAAAAGGGTAATTTGATAATTAGGGTTTGGGTTACCATTACTCCATGATGTTATGAGATTTAAACTTGAGTCCATCTTTTAATTTTTTTTTTGAGAAATATGAAGATGAAGTCTAGAAGAAGACAAGTGATTAGGGTTTTAAAGGGATTTTTTTTATTGACTTTAATGACATGGAAATATAATGTAATAAAAAAATAATTTTATTTAAATTCAGTCAGCAAGTTAACGTCCAACTAAGACGTTCGTCTATTTTTTAATGGAATAGAATTGCTTTGTACGTAACGATTAGTCAAGAAATCAATTTGTAATTTTTAATAATCAAGGGACACAAAAGATAATTAGAATATAATTGGGGGGCATTTATGTAGTTTACCCAAATTTAAAATATTATATTTTTAGATAATATTTTAGATTAATTTTTGGTGATTTTTTATAAGTTCCGATATTTAGGAAACAAGTTTCAATACTTTGTCTAAAAAATTTAAAATATTATAAAAAAATAAATATCAAAATTTGTCAAAAGTTACTAAAAAACAATTTAAAATATTATAAAAAATATAATATTTTAAATTTTTAAACAAATTTTAAAATTTATCATTTTTAACTGGCCCTAAATTTGTCGCCATTTAAACTCCCAAAACTCTACAAATTGAATCCCCATGAAAGATTTTGATGCTTTTAGATTACAAAGATCCCAAAAAGAACCAAAAGATTGCATGTGAAAAAGGGTCAATTATGAGGCCTAGATCTACAGGAAAAGACTAAATTGTAGTAGTACTGTTATTAACTGCACTACCCCATGGATTCCATAGCTTGGAAATCCCGATGAAGCCATCAAATGGGAATTGTTGATATTGTCACGGATCGCAAGCCCGCGACCGAGACAAGTTCAACCATGACAGCCCAAGCCTATCTCTACAGCATTTTGGGCTTGCCAAATGACCCAAGAAAGCTGGCCATTTACCATGGTGGAATGAGCAAGTAGAGTATTTACCATGGTGAAATCCGATAAGGCATCTCACTTATCATTTTTGTGATTATTTGTAAAGATAATTCTCACTTTATCTCTTATTTAAAATTCAAATGTTGTGGACAGGATATGCTCTCATCTGGACCGTTGATCCATTGTAATCTTGACCGTTGATTGTACTGAGCTCTCACTCAACCCAGGTCATTTCATTCATTCATCACTTGCTTCAGTTTATAAGCTTTTACCCAGAGTAATACAACTCATTATTCACTCACTTTCTCTTGTTCTTTTGCCATCGCTTTTCTTTTGTTCCGCAGCGGTTTCTAAGTATTACTACTTAGGAGTTTTTCAGGTGACTTAGCCCAGTTTTCAGCCGAGAAAAACAGCTAAGGCCACACAGTTGTCTAGCAGAAGACTAGCCCCGTGACAAGTGGTATCAGAGTGAAGTTTTGCTGAGAAGTTGCTGATTCGAGATGGCACGTGATGGAGAGAACACTGCAGTGAAGAAGGGTGCAGAGGCCACAGCTGACAAATCCAAGAGGGGTTCGTCGAAGGACGTGATCACATTGATCTAGGGAAGGGTTACCAAGCTCGAGGAATCCATGGCGGAGGCCAAGGCGACGTTGGAACCTTTGGAGTCAATGGATGTTGAGAAGCTGAGTTCATTGGATTTCGAGAGGCTCGAATCCTTATAGGGAATTCAGGATGATGTTCAGGAGGCTCTTAATGGGATGACTGTGAAGATGTCTACGCGTAGCGATGCCTTAGAGGCCATGGTGGTTGCTCTAAGGGATGAGGTTGAGGAGCTCAAGGCAAATAGTTCCAACTCCGAGAAAGATGAACTGAAGAAGGAAGTGGAGCTGCTCAAGACCGAGTTGTTTGTGTTGATAGCGGCGATTGTGAACAGCGTGACTGTTGCAGTGCCTAGAACCTAGGGAGATATCCCCAAGCCGGAAAAGTTCAAGGGGATGAGGTCCGCCCAGGAAGTGGAGAATTTCTTTTGGGGAATGGAGCAATACTTCAAAGCCATGGGCATCGAGGAAGATGCTAAGAAGGTAAGCTTTGCAAGTATTTACTTAATTGATCTTGCACAAACGTGGTGGCGACGTAGGTGCGAAAATGTGAAGCGTGAGAACACTACCATTGAAACTTGGAAGGAGTTCCAAGAAGAGTTCAAGGAACAGTTCTATCCTCCGTATGTTAAAGATGAGGCACGGTCAAAGCTGAGGCGACTCAGGCAAGAAGATGCCAAGACTTTGAGGGACCATGTCCGAAAGTTCGTGGAGTTGAGTTTGCAGGTCCCGAGCTTGAGTGAAGAGGATGGGTTTTTCACCTTCATGGATGGGTTGCAACCATGGGCGAAGATGGAGTTGCAACGACGGGGAGTGACCAGGCTCTCTACTGCATTGACTGCTACCGAGTCCATCATTGAGATTGGGCGTAGGAAACCTGACTCCTCCAAACCAAAACCGAAGCACAGAGGTCATGGTGGAGACAAGGAGAAGTCAAGTCGATCTGACAAAAATTCGAGCGGCGGGAATAAGCCTTCGAATAGGAAACATGCAGATTTGAGGGACAAGCAACATGGCAAGTGCTACCATTGCCACAAAGAAGGGCATATTGCCAGGGATTGTCCCCAAAAGAACAGAATCGCTGCCGTCAAGGAGACAGCTGATGGTGAGACTAGCGAGGCTCTGAAGCTTGGCTCCATCATTAGTACAATGGAGGTCAAGAAGGGTCGAAAGAAGAAGGGGTTGATGTTCGTCGACATCACTATTGCAGGCCAGAAGTTGAGTGCACTAGTTGACACCGGTGCCTCTGAACTGTTCATGTCTGAGCAAACTGTCGAGAAACTTGGCGTTACTATCGAGAAGTCCAGTGGATCCATCAAAACAATGAATGCCAAGGAAGTACCGATTGCGGGAGTCGCAAAGGGAGTTCAACTTGACATTGGAGGTTGGACCGGTAAGGAAGTCGTCAAGGTAATCCCACTCGATGACTTTAATTTTGTGCTTGGGTTAAGTTTTCTAGACCGGATCAACGTTTTCCCTGTTCCTTTTGAGAATTGTCTGTGTATTCTAGATCCGAAGCATCAATGCATTGTTCCAGTGAGCCGAGGGTCAGGAGTAGGTGCAAAAGTTCTATCCGCAATTCAGTTTTCAAAGGCGGCGCGCAAGGAGGAGCCGACCTTCCTGGCAGGCTTGGTGTGCGATGAGCCTGTCGCAACTGAGGGAGTCCCTGATGAGGTGGGACGTCTTGGTGGAATTTGAAGATATGATGCCTGCCGAGTTGCCAAAGAAGTTGCCTCCGAAGAGGGATGTTGATCACAAGATTGAGCTTGTGCCAGGTGCAGAGCCCCCCGCTCGAGCCCCTTATCGGCTAGCCCCGCCCGAGTTAGAGGAGATGCGCAAACAGTTGAACGATCTCCTAGATGCCGGTTACATCCGCCCATCAAAGGCACCCTACGGTGCGTCGGTGTTGTTCCAGAAAAAGCATGATGGGTCCCTACGGATGTGCATCGACTACAGGGCTTTGAATAAGCTCACAGTGAAGAACAAGTATATGATTCCTCTCATTGCGGACTTGTTCGACCAGCTTGGTGGTGCAAGGTGGTTCACCAAGTTGGACTTGTGATCGGGCTACCACCAAGTCAGAATAGCCGAGGGTGATGAGCCGAAGACAGCTTGCGTGACGAGGTATGGTTCTTTTGAGTATCTTGTGATGCCTTTCGGCCTCACGAATGCTCCAGCTACTTTCTGTACCCTGATGAACAAGGTGCTACAACCGTTCCTGGACAAGTTTGTTGTAGTCTACCTTGATGACATCATCATCTACAGCAAGACATTGGAGGAGCATGTTGAACACTTGCGGGAAGTGTTCAAAGTTTTACGGGAAAATGAGTTGTATGTCAAGAAGGAGAAGTGCTCATTTGCCCGGCAAGAGGTTCCTTTCCTTAGCCACATTGTTAGAGGAGGTATGATCCGAATGGACAAGGAGAAGGTTCGAGCCATTGAAGAATGAGAGGCGCCAACTAAGGTAACTGGGCTGAGATCTTTTCTGGGGTTGACGAATTACTATCGGAGGTTTGTCAAAAGCTACTCTAAAATTGTCGCACCATTGACCGACTTGCTGAAGAAGGACAAGGCGTGGGATTGGGGATCGGAGTGCCAGAAAGCCTTTGATGAGATCAAGCTCGCCATGGTGAGTGAGCCTGTCTTGGTGTTGACACTGATGCATCCGACATTGCCATTGGTGGGGTCCTAATGCAAGATGGACATCCGGTTGCCTATGAAAGCTGGAAGCTCAATGAGACCGAGCGGAGATACACAGTCCATAAGAAGGAGATGATGGCGGTGGTGCATTGTCTACGCACATGGAGACACTATGTGCTTGGGTCCAAGTTCGTGGTATACACCGACAATGTCGCCAATAGTTACTTCTTGACTCAGAAGAAGTTATCCTCGAAGCAAGCTCGTTGGCAGGAGTTTCTTGCCGAGTTCGACGTTACTTTGGAGCACAAACCAGGGAAGGTGAATTTCGTGGCCGATGTCCTAAGCCGAAGGTATACCATGGAGTTTGCGAGTTTGCCAGAGGGACCAATGCTGGAGCGCATCAAGGAGGGATTGACACATGACCCAACGGCCAAGTCATTGATTGAACTTGCCAAGGAGGGCAAAACCCGGAGGTTTTGGCTAGAGGGAGGCTTGTTGTTTGTTCGTGGACGTCGCCTCTTTGTGCCTCAGTTTGATGGAATTCGAAAGGAGCTCATGAAGGAATGCCATGATTCCAAGTGGGCGAGACATCCGGGGATGCACCGGACATTGGCCTTGATGGCGGAGCACTATTATTGGCCGCACATGGGCAGTGATGTTGAAACCTATGTAAAGACTTGCCTTGTGTGCCAGCAAGACAAGATTGAGCAGAAGAGTCCAACGGGGTTGTTGTAGCCTTTGCCAATTCTGGAGAAACCATGGGTAAGTGTTTCCATGGATTTTATAGTCGGTTTGCCAGTTGTTGACGGAAAGTCTAGTATTATGGTGATCGTAGACAGATTTTCCAAGTATGCGACATTTATCCCAGCACCCAAGGTGTGTCCAGCTGAGGAGGCAGCTAGACTTTTTCTCAAGCACGTGGTGAAGTACTGGGGTGTTCCACAATCAATTATCAGTGATCGGGACACGAGGTTCACGGGGAGGTTCTGGACAGAGTTGTTCAAGTTGTTGGGCTCAAACTTGAACTTCTCGACGAGTGTCCACCCGCAGACCGATGGGCAAATCGAGAGAGTGAATGCACTCGTTGAGATCTACTTGAGGCACTATGTGAGTACTAATCGGCGTGACTGGCCAAAGTTGTTAGATGTGGCCCAATTCTCTTACAACTTGCAGCGGAGCGAGGCGACAAACCAGAGTTCGTTCGAGATTGTAACCGGGCAGCAACCGCTTACACCAAACGCGGTTGTGACCGGGTACTGGGGGCCGAGTCCAGCAGCTTATCATTTTGCCAAGGGGTGGCATGAGCTTTATGACTTAGCCCGTGCATGCTTTCGCAAGGCAGGAAAGCGGACCAAGAAGTGGGCAGATCGAAAGCGTCGTGATGTGTACTTTGAGGTTGGTGATCTAGTCCTTGCCAAACTGACTTCGATCTTGCGCAACCCAAATCATAAGGGACTTGTGCGACGATATGAGGGGCCGTGTAAAGTTGTGAAGCGGGTAGGCACCATGGCCTATCAACTAGAGTTGCCGCCAACTATCCAAGCTCATCCAATGTTTCATGTGAGTTTGTTGAAGGCATATCACCACGATGAGGATGATCCAGATCGGGGCAAATCACACTGAACGCCAGTCGGAGTAAAGGTCTCATACGAGAAAGCGGTAGAAGCGATCCATTCAGAGAGAGCCGTTTGTCAAGTGGGAAATCGGCCAAGGCATGAGTACCTTGTTCAATGGAAGGGTCTTCCCGAGTGTGAGATGAGTTGGGAACCAGCCGATGCCTTATGGCAATTCCAGGAGCAGATCGACCAGTACCATTCTAGCCGCGCGACGAGGGCGTCGCTAGAACTAGTGGGGGAGAATGTCACAGACCGCAAGCCCGTGACCGAGATAAGTGCAACCATGGCAGCCCAAGCCTATCTCTACAGCATTTTGGGCTTGCCAAATGACCCAAGAAAGCTGGCCATTTACCATGGTGAAATGAGCAAACAGAGTATTTACCATGGTAAAATCCGATAAGGCATCTCACTTATCATTTTTGTGATTATTTATAAAGATAATTCTCACTTTATCTCTTATTTAAAATTCAAATGTTGTGGATAGGATAGGCTCTCATCTGGACCGTTGATCCATTGTAATCTTGACCGTTGATTGTACTGAGCTCTCACTATAAAAGGAGGCTCAACCCAGGTCATTTCATTCATCCATCACTTGCTTCAGTTTGTAAGCTTTTACCCAGAGTAATACAACTCAGTATTCACTCACTTTCTCTTGTTCTTTTGCCATCGCTTTTCTTTTGTTCCGCAGCGGTTTCTAAGTATTACTACTTAGGAGTTTTTCAGGTGACTTAGCCCAGTTTTCAGCTGAGAAAGCAGCTAAGGCCGCACGGTTGTCTAGCAGAAGACTAGCCCCATGACAATATGCAAGTTTCCATCCCCCAACTTGGCCGTGGTATTTGGATGGAGCAAAGTGACACCTCGTTGGCATGGTTTTACTCCATATGGAGCTTTAGTTGTTGTCATTGACCCAACCGGATAGCACAGATTCGGGTTACTCCAAGCCCCAAACCGCTTTCCCATTTTCCCGAAAAAAGGCTTGAGAGAATTGGAGCACTCCTGTCAGATTGTTGCCATTTACATAAAGTGCAGTAAGATCAGGCAAAGATGAAAGCTTTGGTGGGGGATTGCCTGTGAGATTGTTGTTGCCAAAACCCAGGTACCTCAGTCTCTTCAATCCAGATAGTGATTCAGGGATTTCACCTATCAAGCCTGTGTTGGCGAGGTCCAAAACGACCAGGTTTTGCAAATTTTGCCAGTCCATGGTCATAATATCCCCACTTAGTGGATTACAAGACAACATCAACTCTTCCAAAGAATGCATGTCCAGAACATGCTTGCTTAATCCACCTGAGAACTTGTTGTGTCTCAAATCCAAAAGGGTCAGATTCTTCTGACATGGAATATGTGCAAACAGCTTCCCCTTCAACATATTGTTACTCAAATCAAGCTTCAATAGCAATGTCAGACCACCAAGGCCTAGAGGTAAATGACCAGAGAGTGAATTTTTACTTAAATCTAAGATTAACAGATCCTTTAATGTTCCAAAACTATTTGGGATCTTACCGGTAAACCTATTTCCGCCAAGGACTAGTCGATTCAAGTTAGTTAAGTAGCCGATATCGGTCGGTATTTCTCCTGTTAAACCATTCTCTAGCAAGACTAAGGATTGGAGCTTTTTGAGGTAACCAAAGGTAGCAGGAATTTGGCCTATGAGACCAGGATTGGACCGAAACTCTAATGACACCAAATTCCCAGCAAGTTCTTCCCATTTGTCTCCAGGGATGGGAATTGTATCTCTGCTGGGAGATATAAAACAACTGAAAAAGCTGAGAGATTTCAAGTGCTTAAGCTGGTAGAGCTGTGGCCTAAACTCCACATTAGTGGCACAAGCAAGAGAGTTGTCATGAACTGGACCAATGCTTAAAGCAGTAATATACCATAGGTCATCTATTATATCACAGGAGACCCCCCTGCAGAAAATTAATAAAAAAATATTACCACTTAACCAAATAATAACTGTGAATCAAAACAAGGTTACTATTTGCATTCAGCACCAGCTTCATAGTTAAATATTATGAAGTATACATGCCAACATTAATCATACTACTAAATGCTATTCCACCAAGGTTACTACTTAAAACTGAAAGGCAAAACCATGCCTGTATAGGAGTCCAACCACAAGGATCCGGATAGAGATCTGAGCCATTCCACCAATTACCTATAAACCCTTGTATTGCAGAGTACAATGCAGCTTGCTCAGCTTTCTCCATGGGAGCTGCTTCTGCTTCAGTATTGTCTGCTTGGCCACAGCACCAAACACCCAAACATAAAACACAAACAGCCAAAATGAACTGATTGCCCCTGATAAGCATCCTCGTTATTAGATTATTCAAACTCAGAAAGTTGAAAAACAAAAGTGTAGCTCGGCTTAAACCACCACAAACGTGGTGGTATCTGAAAAATATATACTGGAAAGCCAGAAAGTGTTGGGGAATGTAAGTATGGGGACAGCTTCGAAAGCCTGAACTGTTTTGGATAAAGATGAGAATAGAATGGGAGTGCTTGAGAGTGAAAGGTACAAAAAGATGGTTAAGTGAGAAAGAAATAGGAAATGAAGAGAGCTGAGAGCACAGTAAGGGAACAGAAGGATTTGCTTTCTGTGTGGTTAATAGGAAAGCTAGGATAAGTAATATAGCAGAGAGAACACGAAATTCTATAACAAGCACGGGTGTCCAAGCCAGGAAAGTTAAGGCAGTAATAACAAGATTAAACACAGTAGAAAAAATAGAAACTGAAGGGGGGGCTTTGGCATTGAATACTGGAAATCTGAGATTGAAAGCGATAGGAAGAGTGACCCTTTGTGTGTTAGTATTATACGGCTCCACTTTGGTATATGCACTTTGCTGCTCCTTGTGATTCTTTTCGCAGACTACTTTTGGTTTATTGTATTGTGTATATTACACTGGTTACAACTAATAATGACTGATAATTGTTGTTACTTTTCTTGTTCAGTTAATGTAGTGCCAGAAATGAGATGGCTTAAAGTTAAAGAGGGTGGTGGTTGAGGGATTTATTGGTGGAGACGAGTTAAGCTGGTAGGATTAGTAGGGGGACCATTGCCATTTTCCATGTCCCTCTCAAAGGGAAAGGAAAGGGATCTGTAATGGTAAATGCAATGCAACAAGACAGAGTTGAGTTTTTATGTCTGTTTTGCTTTTACTGTTCTTTCTTTGCTTTGCTTTGCTTGTGGGGTTTTTCAAACAATAATGTTGCTGCTGCTGCTGCAATTGCAAGGACAAACATCATTTGACTTGGTGGTAAAAGTGAAGGATCCATGGCGGATATCGGTCGAATATGTGTGTGCTAAGAGACTATGGTGGAATCTTTGTTTTATTTTAGTATACCAAGTTTCTCGTTTATGTAGAAATGATATTAAATCAACATCTAAAAAAATCACTCCCCCTCTCTATTTTCAAAAAAAATCTTAGTTAGGTTTTGCGCCGCTCTCACCAGCCACCAGCTGCTGGTGGCTTGGTCGAGTTTCCCTTCGACTAATCAGCCTCCTCTATTTTTGATGGGACTTCTAACTCTCTTGGTAGTCATTGGCCGAGCTTTTGGTGTTCTTTTTTCATCCTTTGCGCCGGTCATTTTGAGGGAAACGGTTTCTTTAGGAAACGTTTTGACCGGAGCATGTTTGGGTGGTTGTTGTCGCCGCAGGTTGGAGGTACAGCGATGCTTCTACCACTGGTGTTTTTGTTCTCAGCCCTCTGGTGACTGTTTTTGTGTTTCTAGGTTCTGGTGAAGGCGACATGACGGTTGGAGAGTTTCAGCGTCATTTTCTAGTGTTTGTGTCCGATTGCAGCCGTTGCTTCAGTTTTCGGCCCGTTTTCCCTAGACCTCAGCCATCAATGTTCTCGTCCTTGACCGATGTTGCTGAAGGTGGTTTCCTCTGCATTCCCGCAACCGACCCTATTTTTCGGCGACCTTCGGATCAACATGCAGATCGAAGAATCTAGTTGTCGGCATCGTGTTTTACTTCGGCCTTGGCCATTTTTTTGTTGTTGTCTCGTCGCTTCCTCTTTCCCTGTTTTCTCAGGCATTGCATGTTACTTTTGTCACGGACCAAACTTTTCGGATCGAGACATTAGCGCGAGCAACAAATAGGGAGGTTGTGCGCAATGCAACGGGCATGCCAAATGTGGCCCAGCACTCGGAGAATGGCGAGGACCATACCTTTGGGACCGAGGCATTGGCACAAGAATCAGCCAAAGAGAGTTTGCGCGGTGGAACGGGCTTGCCAAGACCATCACACTTGGCCCGGCACTTGGAGAATGCTAGAAAGCCCGCAAGCCCACAAGACTTAGCCAAATCCATGGAGAATTCAGGAGGGTAAATTGGTCAAAGCATTATCCATTTATTTGAATATAATGTGTAGATAATGTTTGTGATAATTAGAGATTTGAATTTGAGATTTGATCATATAAGATAAGATAAGATCAATCTCGACCGTCGATGTAATTTAAACTGAGCCGTTGGATGTAGGGGAGTTCAACTATAAATAGAGGCTCCCTCCTCACTTGTAAATCATCTCATTCAATTCACTTCACTTTGAGTAATACAAGAAGCATTTACTCTAAAACTCTTTGAGTGTTATTTACTGTTCTTTGTTGTTCTTGAGTGTTCTTCATTGTTCTAGCTGCCAATCTCTTTCTGTTGTTCTTTGATTAGCTTTCGCTTAGAACGATCTTTCGTTCGAGGGCTTCGAGGAGTGTTTGATCTTCCGGAGCAAGAATCCTGGCTGAGTTAGGTGTTTGTCGAGAGATCTTCACCTAAGACCGTGACAAAGTACTTCAGGGTGACTTAGTCGACGTTTCAACCGAGAAAGCGATTAAGGTTCACGCGATTCATCTGGCAAAGGTATAGCCCCGCGACACAAGTGGTGTCAGTGACGAGATCCATCGAAACCTGGAGTGATTGTCGAAGCCGTTGTCGAGCAGGAGTACTCACAAGGCTGGTTGAAGGCTGACTTAGGCGTAGGAATCGACTGATTTGCGTCGAAGGCGTCTAAGGCCGCACGGATCAGCTAGAGTCAAAATCTAGCCCCGTGACAGTTGGTATCAGAGCTGAGCGGTGATAAGTTGGTATCAGAGCAGGTTCCGTGAGAGTTGGTATCAGAGCTGAGCGGTGATAAGTTGGTGTCAGAGCGAGTAGCAGGTTCCGTGACAGTTGGCATCGGAGCGAAGTTTTGTTGATAGTTGGTGTCAGAAAGAGCCGTAAGAGTTGGTAACAGAAAGAGCCACAAGAGGTGGAATCAGAGAAGAGCCGTGATAAGTGCTATCCGAGCGAGTCGAGGAAGGGACTTACGTTCGAGCCAGCTCGCAGTTGCAGTCAAGCGTGGTGGTGACTTGTGTTCAAGCCAACTTGCAAGTGCAGTCAAGTGTGGTGGATTCCAGCTTGTAGTTGCAGTCAAGTGTGGTGGGTTCCAGCTTGTAGTTGCAGTTAAGCGTGGTGGTGGTTTGCGTTCGAGTTAGTCGAAGTGATCAGGGATCAGACTAGTTCGTGGCAAAGTGGTGATTGAGATGGCACCAAAGAAGAAGACACTGACAATGGGACGATGTAAGAAAGACTCTGAAGGAATTTGACGAGAGGAGCAACCGTCTTGAAAATAAGGTACACTCGAATCTTGAATTCATAACAGTCGTGGAGGCTTGGGTCGATAAACTCTTGGACTTCAAGAAGGAGGCCGAGGTGGTGTTTGAACAGCTGGAGTCAGTAAACCTTGAGAAGCTGGGTTCGTTGGATATTGAGATGTTAGAGTCTTTAGAAGGGATCCAGGAGGAGGTTCAATTGGCTCTTAATGACTTGGATGTGAATATGTCTGAGCGTGGCGATTCCTTAGAGGCTATAGTGGAAACTCTAAGAGAGGAGGCCAAAAAGACCCGGAGTGTTGTGGAGTCACGTCTTGAAAAGTTAGAGTCCATGGAGGGCAAGTTCAATGACGAGACGCAACGCATCCTCAACGAGTTGGAGGTAGTTCGAAAGAGTTGTGCTTGTGAAGCCAAGATGGTGGATTTGCAAAAAGCGAATGATTCTTCTAAGGAGAAAACCTCGAAGGAGATCCAAGAAGTTCTCAACTCGGTGTACGAGAAGTTGAACCAACAAGATGATTCCCTTCAAGATGCAGTGGAGGCAATGAAAGTGGAATTGGAGTCATTGGGAAAGAGGGTTTGTAGACTTGAGAAATTTGAAGAGCAGGCCAAGCAGACCCAGGGTGTTTTCGAGTCCCGTCTTGACGAGGTAGAGTCCATAGATGACCGGTTCAAGGATGAGACACGAGAAGTTCTCAACAAGTTGGTGACTGTTCGAGGGAGTAATGCGAGTGAAGCTGAGATAGAAGCTTTGCGAAAAGAAGTGGATGAGCTCAAGAGGGAGCTGCTCAGTTGCAAGACGGCAATGAGCGAATGTGATGCGCTCAAGACCTTCTTAGAGGGATTTAGGCCGGGGGCGAAGCTCGCAGTAGAGCAGGGAGATGCCCAGAGACTTTCAGAGGCTATCGTTGTTGCCGAACCTCTGACCGAGCCCGCAGGATGCAAGCAGGCGAGTGTTGAGTCAACCAGGCCCAGTTCGAGAGACAAAGGGAATGGTGAGGCTAAGTCCGTACCAGAGAAGACGGGGAGCAAGAAGTTGAAGTGCTACTTCTGTGATGGTCCTCATTTGATAAGGGGATGTCCCGAGAAGAACCGCCTAGCTGCCATGATAAAGACAGCAGACGAGTCAAAGGGTGAAGTAGCGAGACTTGGGGCGATTGCGTGTGTCAATGCTGCCAAGCGAAGTGAGAGCCGTGGTTCGACTACGAGTGCCAAAGTAGTCCAGCCAGCGATGAGACTTGGGGCGATTGTGAGTGTCAATGCCGCCAAGCGAAGTGGGAGCCGTGGTTCGACTACGAGTGCCAAAGTAGTCCAGCCAGCGATGAGACTTGGTGCGATAGCAAGCGAGGAAGCTGTCAAGCCGAGGGTAAAGACGAGGCGATTGAGGTGCTACCGATGTAAGGGACCTCATAAGTTGCGGAGATGCCCGTTTCGAGCCAAGTGGTCCGAGGGACAGGACAATGCCAAGAGTAAAGAGCCTGTGAAACTTGGTTCCGAGTTGTCTAGTTCTGCCAAGGTAAGCGGAGACCATGAGCAGAATGGGTTGAAGATGTGCAGGAAGGCTGGGAAAGAGCTTTGCCGAGAATGTTCGAGTGAAGAACATTACTTTTGAGACCGAGACAAGTGTCGAAGGGGCTGAGCCGTCGAGGGACATAGCAACTGTTAAGATGCCACCTATGGGCAAGATGGGAAAAAAGCGAAGGACTTCGAGGAAGAAGTGCCGACGCAAGTTGAAGCAACTAGAGTGCTACCAGTGTAAGGGGCCTCACAAATTGCGAGATTGCCTGGATCGAGTCAAGCCATCCAAGGAGTTGGATGAGCCCGAAGAGAGCGAGGCTGCATCGCTTGATCCGATAATGTCGAGTTCTGCCAAGGCCAAGGGGGACCGAAAGCAGAAAGGGGTAACCATGTCCGAGAAGGCTTCCGAGGAGCTTGCCGAGGATGTTCGGGGAAAGAGCATCACTTTTGAGACCATTGTAGAGTCGAAGGGGGCCAAGCCGTTAGGGGACATAGTAACCGTGGAGACACCACCAATGTGTAAGGTGGGAAACGAGCGACGAACTTCAGATAGGAGGTGTCGACGCAAGAGAAAGCACCGAACTTCAAGGAGGAAGGATCGATGCAAGAGAGCACCAAACTTCAAGTCAGAAGGGCGGATGCAACCAGAAGCAACAGACTTCAGGGAAGAAGTGCCGATCTGAGAGTATCATAACGGACTTTTTGTGGCGAAAGTGCGATGCATGCAAAGAACTTCGATGAAGAAGGTTCAATGCAGAGGGGGCCAGACTTCAAGGAGAAATAAGGGCTGACCTGTTTTAGAGTAAATGTGATCGAGGAGAAGGTACATCTCAAACATATTCCTAGTGTTTTTGGTTTCGATTTGCCATTGTTGATGAGCGTAGGTCAAGTAAGACCTAGTCTTCAGTGCGGGGGAAAAGAAGATTGGAAGAGACCTTTCAGAGTTCAAAGGGGCAAGCTGCGAGAGTTGTCGATTTAATCTGAGAGTTCAGTCTGTGTTCAATGTTGTGACAACTTCCAAGTCTTTGCCGCAGGACCAAGTGGGTCTGAGTCGAGGTAAATTAGAGTTTGTGGGAGAGTGCTCCTACAAGGGAGATGTATCAAGAGGCGTGTTAGCACGCGATGTTCAACGACTTGATTTGAGTCGAGGCGGCAGTTCATATGGGGAATTGCATGGCCGAGGCATCGACGAGTAATCAAGTTGACCCTGCCCAGGATCGTTCGAGTGCAGCGACGAGGGCGTCGCTAAGTCAAGTGGGGGAGATTGTCACGGACCAAACTTTTCGGATCGAGACATTAGCGCGAGCAACAAATAGGGAGGTTGTGCGCAATGCAACGGGCATGCCAAATGTGGCCCAGCACTCGGAGAATGGCGAGGACCATACCTTTGGGACCGAGGCATTGGCGCAAGAATCAGCCAAAGAGAGTTTGTGCGGTGGAACGGGCTTGCCAAGACCATCACACTTGGCCCGGCACTTGGAGAATGCTAGAAAGCCCGCAAGCCCACAAGACTTAGCCAAATCCATGGAGGATTCAGGAGGGTAAATTGGTCAAAGCATTATCCATTTATTTGAATATAATGTGTAGATAATGTTTGTGATAATTAGAGATTTGAATTTGAGATTTGATCAGATAAGATAAGATAAGATCAATCTCGACCGTCGATGTAATTTAAACTGAGCCGTTGGATGTAGGAGAGTTCAACTATAAATAGAGGCTCCCTCCTCACTTGTAAATCATCTCATTCAATTCACTTCACTTTGAGTAATACAAGAAGCATTTACTCTAAAACTCTTTGAGTGTTCTTTACTGTTCTTTGTTGTTCTTGAGTGTTCTTCATTGTTCTAGCTGCCAATCTCTTTCTGTTGTTCTTTGATTAGCTTTCGCTTAGAACGATCTTTCGTTCGAGGGCTTCGAGGAGTGTTTGATCTTCCGGAGCAAGAATCCTGGCTGAGTTAGGTGTTTGTCAAGAGATCTTCACCTAAGACCGTGACAAGGTACTTTAGGGTGACTTAGTCGACGTTTCAACCGAGAAAGCGACTAAGGTTCACGCGATTCGTCTGGCAAAGGTATAGCCCCGCGACACAAGTGGTGTCAGTGACGAGATCCATCGAAACCTGGAGTGATTGTCGAAGCCGTTGTCGAGCAGGAGTACTCACAAGGCTGGTTGAAGGCTGACTTAGGCGTATGAATCGACTGATTTGCGTCGAAGGCGTCTAAGGCCGCACGGATCAGCTAGAGTCAAAATCTAGCCCCGTGACACTTTGCTCTTGTTGTTGCGTTGTTTTTTTCGATTTTCGATGGTTCTTCTCCGACCGTTTGTGTTCGGTTCTTTGTTTGCATCTCTTTATTTGTTTAATGCCAGGCGACTTTCGTTTAAAAAAAATGATATTAAATCAAGCTTGAAATAGACCTTGCTTTCAAATCTATTAAAATGCTCAAAACTGGTTCATTGAATTTCTTTGCATGAAAATGACAGGAGAGTAAGAGAGACATGTATGTCATGATCAAACTTTGACCAACTTAGGAGAGATCTGCGGCCTCGCTTGACATGCACACTCCATGCTAACAACGCTCAGGCAATTCAATGTATCCGACTCCACGGAATTAATCTTTTCTTAAACTGAGGAGCAGTCGTGGTTCACACAAAATAAAAGCTGCATGCTTTTCTCATTCCCTTCAAATCACTGGGGTTACCTTGAAAAGGCACACATGAATCCAACTAATCCATAAACAATCCAACAAACATGCACCCATAGTCCTGCATTGCAATCCAATATAATTTCCAGCAACAGGGAAGAAGGCAAAAATGGGATCTGCAGTAATCTTGCAACAAGGGATGTGACGAAATTGAGGCAAAACTTACTTTCAAATAAAGAACCTAGTATACAAAATGAACTAGAACTCAATTGTTGTTTAACACTTGCACATCACTTTCCTATGGGGGAATCCAGACAGGAAACATTCCTGCATAAACCATACACAAAGATACAATGCAAAGGTCTAGCATAGCAATTGAGTAATCCATCTCCAATCTCGAAAGAAGAAAAACAAAGACAGAATAGGAGCCTTCATGAGGTAAAAAATGTCCAAGTTTTCTTTCTAATTGAGACATCACCTGGATGTTCTATCTCATCATCATCCTCATACTCTTCATCATCCTCGTTGATTATGTCCCCACTCTCATTTTCATCACTACTTTCAGCTGCAACATTTACTTCAATCAAATCCACATTCTCAACTGACTTTGCTGCTGCATTGTCATCAACATCTACACTTGTTTTGATCTGCATAACAAGGTTTGAGGTATAAGAAGAAAATCGATGACGGAAATCATATCATCCCAACACAAATGGTTTATGCAGGATTTACCTTAACTGCCTCGCTTTTTAAAACCTCCACAGTTTTCAATGTTGTGACCTGCACTATATTAGATCTTCTGTTCTCAGTATCCACTTCTCCCTCTAACTCATCATCATCAGGCTCCTTCCTAATCTCCGGGACATCAGATGAGGCTTGTGCCACTGTGGCAGTGACTGTACTGTGAAAATATTTAAAAAGATGTTTAGAAGAATAAGTGTTTTCACCAATTTAATCACATCCAATACAATCATGTAAGGCCACAAAAATATGATCCAATTATAGAAAAACCTAGTTAAATAGAAAACCGGTTTCCTCCACAAAAGAAACTTTCTATTTTACACAATTAAGTAGAATAATGGACTACGATATCTTCCAGAAAAGATCATTTCTATGTAACATAATTAAATACGCATAAATGGGTTCCCTTTTATGCAATTCAGCATTCCAGTATCGTCAACATTATCCACCACCTGAACACGAATCTTAACATTCAAAGCATTCAATGTAATGAATATAAAAACAGAGACTTGAAAATTTCAGTAACTTTCTATGTTGTGAAGGAATTTTTATTTATCTTGGTATGTACCATTGTCTTCAAATCTGAACAATATAGTCGTGCTTGCACCATAATCCAACACACAAATATGGAATGACCTCCAAACTTGAGCATAAATTGTTATTTTAAACAGTAATTAACAATTTTTTAAACCTTTTCGAGAATCTTTAAGCAATAACAATGTTTTCAAAAATAATGCAACCAAAAAGTTTTGCTTTTTACCACTTTTAATCCATTAATTCCACTTCTAACACTGTCATATGCAGTTAAATAGTATGACCGGATCCCTAAACTTCAATTGTTTTAGTTGAATCCTAAACAATGTACTGATATATAGCTCTCTTTAGAGAGGATTGGAAAGTGCTGATGAGAGAATTAACTCAATTTATTCGTAGTTTCACATTTATAGCATGCTATAGTATACTATTATATAATATCATATACTATATTTCAATTTGACTTTTTTCCCCTCAAAATATGAAAGAAACAATAAGCTCAGCAAATCAATTTAGCAGCTAATGCTTGTCAGTCCACTTTTCATTCCAAGCATATACTTTCAGCTCCAAGAAAGAAGAGTGGTAGCCGAACCATCTGATTTGCAGAAGACCCTCAAAAGGGCTGATAAACTCATTTTTATTTCAATATTGACAGCCATTCCGGTTACAGGTTCAGCACAAGCAAGTTCAATGCTCAGAGGAAGACTTGACAATCAAAAAAGCTCCGAATAAAATTCTTTTAAAAGAGAATTTTATAAAACAACACATTAGCATTTCTACCCTTTCAATTAATTAAAAGGGAAACTTATGTAAATCTAGTCAAAGTATCAAACCACATTAAAGGCAACATCGTACAATTTATTACTAGAGGTCATTGAGAATATTACATATACAATAAAATGGAACTTACATCTTGGGTCGCCTGAGATTGTATCGGTTTTCTCCTGGGGTTTGGAGGCCTGGATCAACTGTTTGTTGCCTCTTCCTTCTCCCACCAGCCGTGACACTCTCAGAGTGTCCTTCACTTTCTCCAGCATCCAACTCACTATCTCTAACTTTGGAATTTTGTGGGTGTTGCCGCTTTCTTGCATTACTGCGTGCTCTTGCCCCCTTGGCAGTATGACTAGAAACACCAGCACTTTCTTCACTGACATGGCTCATTTCATGTGGATGCACCCTCTTACTAAGCTCAGGTTCTTCAGGGCTTCTGCCGAGGAATAGTTTTGCATCTTCAACTACAGCCTTCACAGAGCGTGTTCGACTCAGTCCAGATTTAGGTTTCCTTCTAGGTTTGCGGTGATTACTCTTCTGCTCTGACTGCAGAGAATCTTCAGGAATTTCTTGCACCTTGCTCTCACTAAAGCTATGATCAGCAGATGGGACAGATCCATCACCCACCTCTCTACTTGTATTAGATTGGAGCAATTGGTTACGGATAGAGTCACCTGGAACCCCTAAATACAGCTCTCCTGCCTCTTCTTGAATATCAGATCCCGCTGATGTAGCAGTAAGCATACTAGGTCCTTCAGCTTTACTTTCATTTCTCTTAGTCGGTGAAACACCAAAAATCTTTGTAGTGCATTTGAGAAGCCAGGACACTTGCCCAGCAGATTCTGGATATGCGGCATCAGCTTAAGATCTCTTGATATTAGTAACACCAGAACCACCTATGTAACCTTGTTGATGGCTTAAGATTTCATCAGCTAGTCGAGGAAGAGGAGGGATTTCCCTATCCTGCAGATCAGGAATTTGGGAGTTAGAGAGTATGAAGTCCCTTGTTGCTTCTCCACAGTTCTTGCATGACTTGTACTTCTCAACAAATTCAAGGAAGCTCCGTCTTTCATGGATAAACAGATGCTGCTGGTCTTTGAGCCTGCTGCTAAGGATACCAAGTGCATCGATATCCTTTCGCATTTCCAGCTGCTGCTCTTTCAGCCTATCCCTGTTAACTGCAACTTCACTTTTTTCCCTCTCTACAGCACGCCTAGGAGATTTTAGCTCTTCCACTTCCCTCTCAGCATCTTCTTTTGAGCATCTCATAGTAGCAAGTTCCCTCTCTTTCATCTCTTCAAATGTGCTGATCCTTCCTTGCAGGTCTTTCTGCATTTGATCAAGTCTATTCTGCCTATCAGTTTCAACATTCATTTTCTGCACCTCAAAATCTTGAAGCATTTTAATTCGCTCATTCTTAGCTTCTTCCAGAAAAATTGATTTCTCATGCTTCATTGTGGCTTCAAATGATTCTTTCTGCAACCTGACTGATTCCATCTCCCTAGAAATATAATCTTGCATAGCGGATTCTTCTTTCTTCAATCTTTCCTCTTCTGAATGTTGCAACGTTTCAAACTTTTCCTTTTCTTCATCAATTTGCTTTTGCAGCATAATGATTTCAGCTCTTTTTTCATCCAACACGTCCCACTCTTTCTCAAAATTTTCCCTTTGCTGTTTGAGGTCCTCTGTTCCTTCAAAAGTAACTCCTCCTGACGTCTGCAGTTGACTATCTGCTGCTTCAATTCAGATTGCAAGCGGATATGTTCAGCTCTCTCCTGTTCAGTAATTTTAAGCTTTTCAGACTCTTCTCGAATTCGGAACTCTTGTTGACTAGTTTCAGAACCTATCTTATCAATCTCATCTTTGAGAGCTTGTAAGTTCTCTCTAGCAGTATACAGCAGTTGTTTTTCTGACTCCAACCTTTTCTCCTCAGTTTTCACAAATTTCTCGTTGTCCTTGACTGTTTTCAACCTCACCTCAAGGTCCTTTTCTTTCTCCTTCATTCTCTCGGATTTCTTATCCAGTGTCTGTTCTTGCTTCCTCAACTTTTCTTCCTTGTGATTAACTTCAGCTTCCTGTTGCTTTACCGCATGCATCTTGCTTTCAAGTTCCTCATCAACAGACTTCCTCTTTTCTTCCAGTTCTGATTCAAACTCATGCATTTTAGCATCTAGAATAACCCTTTGCTCATCGATAAGTTTCTGAATCTCAACCTATAAAGACCCAAGGAGTTAAAAAACTTGAGGCTGAGAAATAAAAAAAATATAATATAACAAGCTGATTCTCAGCAAAAGGGAAAGAAATAGATTATCTTCATCCTATTTAAAGAATTCATAATTGTATTGCTATATGCACAGATTAATACCAACCAAACAAGCCAAAAAAAGGGACCATAGACAGGAAAATAAAAGGGGGCATAAAATCATGCACATGCATTCAATAAAAGAATATATTCAAAAATGTAGCCGTATACAAGAAAAAGAAAGACACAAGCATCTCTTATTTAGAGAATACTAGGCAAATTTTCAGACTCAGTTGCTTGCCTAAAAAAATAGGAACATTGCAACTTGCAACTGTAATAGAGCACATGTGATGTGAATATGCAATCGTTTATCAAATTTATAGTGCTTAATTGCAGTTCTTCGCATTTGTCAGGAAAAGAGAGTTACCTACAATCCTTATGGAAACTTTTAAATCCCGATTGAACAGAAGTGTGAAGAAAGTTTTAGCATCATTATCATTACTTTCACGTCTTAAGGTCTCATGAATGCAAATAGGACACGGCAATCTAGCTAATGTGCCACCAAATTCCTCATGATACAATTAATAGCATGCTGGTTCTCTCAAATGATGCTTACCTTAAAAAAATAGTCACAACCAGCAAAGACTTATACATGCTTGGTGTGTTTCTTATGGCATGGAAAGTGTAGAACACAATACAAGGTGCCAAGTGAAATGGTAAAATGTCAAAGATATTGAGGCCAAAAAAGGAACAAGAAGAGAAGCCAGATTTAAGAGTATCAAGGAAATATAGCATATTTTTGCATTATTTATGAGCCAAGAAAAAATGAAAAGTATTTTATCTCACCCTTTATCTAGCAGTAAGCATTTCTTCCAATGCAACTAGATCCTTCTCTTTTGCCTCTAGGGTACTTCTCATGGACTCAGCTTCCTACAATATTTAACAACTGCAATAATCAGAATTCAGGAAGAAATCAGAATGAAATAGTCATTAAATTTGGCATAAAACCCACCTTCTCTTTTGAAACCAAGTCTGCAGAACGTTTGCCTATACCATCTTCCATCTCCTTTAACTTCAATGTGGATAAATCAATCTTATTTTGCAGCTCTTCAAGGCTCTTCTCTTTCTGCTTAAAAAAAAATTCATTCTCATTTGCCTTTTCCTGCCTCTGGTTGAGCGTTCTCCGAAATTCAGTCAACCTCTCTTCTTCTTTTAGTTTCTTCTCCCACTCATTCAAGTCTTCCCTCTGTTTGTAAAAAGTTTTCTGATGTGCTTCTCGTCTAGAAGTAGTTCCAAATGCATAGTGAGAGAAATTAATCATGAGAAGTGAGCGCAATCTAAGAAAGTTCAAGTCAAAACAACCATTTAAACATATATTAAAAAGTTGATTAAGAGGAATACTCTGCAACTAAGGAGAGATGCTCTCTTTGAAGCACACTTTCACGAGCCCCTATCTCTTGCAATTTCATTTCCAATTCTGAACTTTTTCTATTCACCTCAGCAAGCCTACTATCAGCATCACGCATCTTTTTTTCCACCTCTAAAGATTTTCCCTCAATTCCGGAAATCAATGCATTTGCATTAGCCAACTTCGTATCAGAACTAAGCTTAACCTGGACTTGTTCTTCTTGAATATCACACAATGCTTTTTCAAGCTGCAACCAGTGGTATCACCATAATATCAATTTCAATAAGTTAGAAAGAAGAGGGTTAGACAGGTATACAAATAAAGAGCATTATGGATGATTCTAACAAAAACATCATATTCATTTGTATAAGTAAAAAAATGGAAGAAAGAACATACATCTACCACACACTGCTTTTCAGAAGCTAAGGCTTTTGCCAAGTTCTCCTCCCAATTTTCAACTTCAGCTAATGCAATCATGTTTGCTGTCTGCTCACGTCTGAGCATCTCCTCAACTTCAGCAAGTTCTTGTTTTAATTCTTCACACTTTGATGTCCATTCTTTTTTCTCAATGAGGAGCAGCCCCATATTGTACTGGTCACTAAAAAGCTACAAAGAAATAGACACGTCAAGCAATTAAAAATTATTTAGCAAACCTTATATGTGCAGCTTCAATCATAGACTCAAAATAATCCCACAACAGATAAAGAATAAAACTCAACCATAAAATGTCAACTGCATAACCAATTGAGATGATGGCACTTAATAATAACGCATAACTAAAGAAAGGAAAGAAGATTAATGTTACATGAATTTACAATGAAGCATGATAATATATGTTATACACTTGGATCACAAAAGAGGGCAGCCAAGTGAAATTAAACAGAAAGATTAAAGTTTAACCAGTACTGTAATGATGCATCGATGCTTGATTAATCTATTCAAATCACCAAGTAGGGTAGCTTATTGATGAGCATCAGACTCCTACAATGCTAAGACTGGGAAAGTTCAACATGCATGACCCTGAACCCGAGTTAACATATGGAATGATTCCACGACATGAACACATAAACTCCAGGGTTCCAATGAAGCAACCTAAATGTTACACAAAGGCTTACCAATTCAAAACACTAAATAATTTTTTATATGTAGGGTGAAAGAAGAAACAAAAATATTCAACATGCACATAAAATGGTTAGCACCTATTAGAAGGCCACTTGAGAAGTGATCAAATGTCCTAAAAGTCCTTGGCAAAGGATGGCAAAGTGCACATGAAGAAAATGAAGGCCAAAACAAATAATCCCAGTACAAAGTCAGTGTTGTACTGAACTTAAAAAAAAAGTTCAAAGGCAAAATAGCCGCACAAAATATGACAGGTTTTCCTTGAAGTAGCAATTAAGCTCAAATATGTACATCCTACACAGATATGGATTGCTTTTGCCCCAAAATCGTCACTTTATTTTGTATAAAAGTTAAACTCTAAATTTAAATTTCTAGAGAAAAAGATGTCATTCAACAAATTTGGTTATGCAGCGGATGATTACAACACAGGCATTTAAACTAAAAGCAAAAACTATAAAAATTAATAACAACTTACCTCCCCTTCGAGGTTGGAGAGCCTTTCGACAAGGGCCTCATGGTCCCGCCTTTCCAAAGCGGTTTCATCCAACAACCCAGCTTCCTTGAACCGCCTCCAGTCCATGTCCTCATCTTCCGCCCCAAAGTTCAGGGGGGCTTGCCGCTAAGAGAAGCAACGGGAGGCGGTGGCACTTTCTTAGTATCATGGACAAAAGCAACTGCTTTTCCCTTACCGCGAATGTCACCACTGCTAGTGATCGGAGCCCCCACCGCTTGAGGCTCAGTGGGCAGAGTTATAGTTAATGCAGACCAGAGGGTAGGGGGGACAACGAAACTGAAAGGAAATTACCCTGTTGGAAACCCTAGAGACGAGAAAAACACCACTTTGAAGCGTGGGGCGGATTTCGATCTGTCTGCTTAGTTTTACGGTTTTCTTTCTAAAAGAAAAATAATATCGTACTTCGGGCAGAGTGAGGTTAGCATATGTATTTAATGATTTTTTTTTATTAGAGGACATCATATACTATTGGATTTAGGGGTGTATATGATTCAGTTTGATAAAAAAATTATAATCTATCATGTTTTTCTAATTAATTTTGGTTATCGATTTTTGACATCAATTTTGTATTCTGAGATTTTATATTTTATTTTAACTAAAATAATTTTATTTGATAATTTTTAAATATTATTTGACTAAATTTTAAAATATTTTTCATAAATGTTTTCTTAAAAAAATAAATTTTCAAATAAATACAAAATAATTTATAATTCATATGTAATATTTAAATTTATTTTACTATTTTAAGCATAAAATGCATAATCTTACATATAAAATATTTAAAATTAACTATAAATTAAATAAAAAACAAATTTAATTCGGTTCCGTAAAACAAATTAATCTCAATTAATAATTCATCATTTTTTCTCAATTAATCTCGGTTATCTTAGATTTTAAGATTTTGTATTTTATTTTGAGTAAAATAACTTTATTGGATGACTTTTGGTAAAATGTTACTGTATTCTTTATAAATATTTCTTAAAAACTTAAATTTTTTAAGTAAATACAAAATAATTGATAATTCATATATTGTTGTGAATAAAATAAAGAAAAACAAAAATAAAAGAACAAGTGAAAATGGTAGTCTTTACATTTTCCCTTTCACTCGTAGTATGGGGAAGAAGTGGGCTCTAGGGGTACTCCTAATTGGGTTGAGGAATCAAACCGTATCAATTGTTTTCTAGATCGTTTTGCAAAGCCTTTATTTTTAACTATTTAGTCTTCATTTCGAAATTCTTGGATTCTAGTGGAGTAATGTATTCTATGAATAATATAGATCAATAATATAGACGAATAACACCCTTTCAATCAAAATCAAACAAACATTTCAATAATTCCCATGTTCGTATTTCGATATATTTACTCTCGTTGAAAAACTTACTAAGATAAGAATTCAATGAGAAACAACTTTTTAGTCAAAGAAAAATTATACACATATCTTTTAAATACATAACATGTTACTTCATTGAAAATCTTACCAACAAAACTCATTTGGACAAAACATTAGCTAAAAGAAAAAAAAAAGTGCAACATATATTTACTCCCCTCATAAAAACATCACATAAGATTTTTGAATCTTCATAGTCCAATGTTGAATACAATCTTTAAATGTTGAAGTTGAATATACATTGATAAGTAGATCTTCCAAATTACTGTTTGAAATGATTTATAGAATATTCTGAAGATCATGAAAGACAAAATTTTAGAACAATATATTTCGTTTTGTCACATTTGATGTTCCTACCTTTCGATTGGTTTATAAATTTTGCTTTATCTCTGCACAAGATATATTGCATCTTATCTTATTAAAGTAATTCGCATATGTTTTAGATATGTTTAGCCAAACACATTTTTCAGCTTTGCAATTATTTTTCGTGATTTGAAAAAACATGGAGTTTTGAAAAGATCTAAAGGTAATTAATGATCTTTGTCACATTTACATGGTACTTCTATACCAACTTAAGTATGATTCTTCTAGACCAAGAAAATATAAAATCATATTTATTCTCATCAAACAATCTTAGAATTATTTGGGTACTCAATAGATTTGTTTTATTCATATCGAATCTTTTAATATTCTTTCAGCATGTGTGCATTCATGGACAAAAATTCATAGTTACGTGCTTGATTTTCGTTCGAGACAATACTTGATTTCTCTCGATAAATAATCAAATGCTTTTAAAATTCTTCTGGCATTTTAAATCCTTTAAGGATAACTTTCTTTATATAGGGTTCTACAAAATAATTAAACACATATAAAATATTTGGGTACTGCCAAATAGTTATTCATAAATCATAATTCAATTTGTATTTATATGTTACAACTATTTATTTGTATACCACTTGCATTACACCTTTAGCTGTTTGGACTAAGGGTGTGTTTGGTTCACGGAATGTAAGATTGTCTCTGGGAACAAGATTCCTGAAATGTAACATTACTTGACATATTACTGGGAATGCTACATTACCTCGTTTGGTTGATTTGTTAGGAATGTAAAATTATTATATTTGGTTGGAGGAATATAAGATTACTTAAAAATAAAATGTACAAAATTGTCCATATGTTATAGTTTTTTTAATATGTTAAACTTTCAATATTAAATTAAAAATATCTGCACAAAAAGTAATAGAATATATATTATTTATCATATTATTAATATAATTATTATATTAAATATTTTTAAAAATATATCTTTTATATTTATATATCTCATTACTCTCTATTAAAATATTTTTATGAATTTTTAAATGTTAAACATTTAATATGTTTAAGTTACAAAATAAATTAAAATAAATAATAAAAATAAATCTAAAATTTTAATATTTTAATATGTGTAACACCATTTAAATATTAAACAAAATATTTAATTAATTTACACCACACATATTTATTCATCTAATTAAATTCAACAAATGATTCATATGAACAAAATTGACTAACTTATGGGCAATATGGTCCAAAGGGGTGGGAATTGACAAATACTTAAGAAGCTCAAGAATCACATTCCCTCCATTTAATGAAAAAAATGTTACTGTTGGGAAAACAATATTACCCCAGAGGGAATGTTCCCAAACCAAACTTAGGTATCAGAAAAGATTGTTTTTCTGGTAATGATCTTTTTCGCGAACCAAACGTCCTTTGATGGTTCAAAAACTTCATTCCAAAAGTTCAAAGCGTCTTGAACAAAAAAATAAATATATGTAATATATATAAAAATTAATATATAGGCAATGTTTGGTAAACAACGATTTAAACCAAAATTAAAAATTTGAGTTAAAATTAGAGGTTTGACTGGTCAAATCCGCTAATTTGGATATGTGGTGAATAGCGAATTGGGGTAAAACTTCTAATTTTTTTTAAAAAAAACTGTTAATACGAGCTTTTTGAAATTCGAGATTTTGACATATGAGTTATAAAGACCATTTTACCTTTAACCATTATAAAAAATCTCCAAATAACCTAAATTTAATCTTTTTCTATCTTAATTTTTTACCCTCACGTATTTACATAATGACATTTGTAAACTAATATTTTTTTATTTATTTTGTTTAACTCTAACACATTTATATTTGTATTTAAATTTAATAATTAATTAAATTGTATCAAAAATAATAATAACATATATAATAAGTTAATATATAGATTTTTTAAATATGTTTAGTAATGTTATATTAAAAATCATTTTTTATAATGTAGTTAATATTGATAGATACAAAATATTGATAACTAATAAGCTATTCAAACAAGTATCGAATATAATTATATCTTTATATATCATTTTGCTTGTTTATATATCAAACAATTGTTTGTTATTAATTAATTTTACCAAACACTTTTATACAGTCAACTAATACAATCCGCTAGTCAAATAAGCTAATGTAATTCACTATCAGTTAGTTGCCAAACAGGGCAATAATAATTTCGGTTAACAATCCGCTAGTTAAATCAACTAATGCAACCAGCTATCAGCTAGTGTAATTCGCTATAAGCTATCAGCTAATTGTCAAATATGATCATAATAATTTCAGATAATTCAGTTAACCGATAGATTTGGAACAAAATTAATTAATAATTGAAATTTGAAAAATATCTTAATTAACGATTACATATAAACTTAATCAAGCAATTAATTGTCGAACAAAATTTCTTCAATCAGTTAATTTAGTTAAAATCTAAGTATGCACGTCCCGGTAACAGTGGTGGAGCGAGTAGTTGCAAGAAATGTTCTCTACAAAGGAAAACCGAAACAGTAGTAAGTTCTGAAGGGTTAATCCATGGAGCCATACATCATTATTCCGTAGGGGGGAAAAAACGGAAACCCTGAGTGATCCAAAGAGAAACAAAGGTACTCAAGGGTTGAGATAAGTTGTACAGGGCAGCAGCTGAGTGAGCCTGAGAGCAAGGCTAGACCCCAAAGCTCACATCCTATATATTCCTATTCCAATTCTAATTCAATCCAATGCTTGCTGTTGTTGATGCTGCTTGCTTCATCCTCCCTTTATTCATTTTAGTCCCCCAATTTTGTTAATCGGAGAAGGATGGGCTCAACCACCGCATTTCCTTCTTCTCTCTTCATCTCCTCCGAAGCCCCATCCTTTCTTCTTCGCCGTGGCAGCGGCCTCTCCTTTACATATCCAACTTCATTTGTCTGCGATCCCAGATCCTCCAACTCCCGAATTCTCCGTGTCCCTGCTTCTCTTCAGCACCCAGGCGTCGACATTTCTTGGTTCCCTCCCGACCCCAATTCTCCACCGGACAACTATGGCGGTTGGACCGTTGTTCAAGCTCCTCCGACTCACAAAACAAAGAAAAAAGCTTTCTTTCTTTCTTTGTATCAGAGTTGTTCTTTGTATCAGAGTTGGGTCGAATCAGAAATGCGTTCTTGCTGTTCTGCAGGGTTTTCTTCTATTTTTGTTGGGAGTGTTATTGGGTCTTCACTCGCTACTGCAATTGCCATTGCATACTTTTTATTCTACAGAAAAGCTGGGTTCTGTCTTTATTCAAGACTTGCAATCTCTCGACATAACAGCACTTTTTGATTTCCAAGAATGGACGCAAACGCAATGGGTATTTTTGAACTCATGTTTAGTGCATTTTGCATTGAGATTTGCAGGGTTTAAGTTTGAGTTTAGGAGACCATTAAATACTTTTCACGAGGTCTTTAGTTCTAGGGAGGCAAAAAATGATCAAACCGAAGTTAGGGATTATCTTGAATCTGATGAACAGGCTGCCGAGGCAATACTTATACCCGACTATGTACATGTTGCGGTTACCGAAATTGTTCCTTCAGGTGTGGCAGTCAATCATAGATCCTTTTTAATTCTGTGTTTTTCTTTATGTTTAAAATTTTAGATTGCTTTTGTTGGACACATAGAACAAGATGTATTATTATTTATTACAACCGAAGTTTCTAATTTTGATGTGTTCTTGAGGCATAATGTTCAGTCTATTTGATTTATTCACCAAATTCTTTGGAAAATTTTATCGTTCTTCGTTAAAACTTTCAGCACCTAGTCATTGTTGGAGTATGCCCAAAGACCAATTATGAGATGATAGTAAAAGACATACTTATTTTATCTTGTTTATTAATAAGAAGTCATTATTATTTCAATCTTATTCTGTATATCTATAAATAAACTGAATTATAATAAAGTCCTTAGAATAATATAGTTATTCTTGAATGTCCTTAGTCGAGAATTATTGTGAGCTTCGACAACAATAATGTATTAAGACTGATATGTAGTTGATTGATGACAAAGTGTTGTCATTAACATGGAAATGTCAAATTCAATACATAAGTATGTGTTAGGAAACGACATATTGGACTGACCCGCTATGAGCATGTTTCTTGGATTATTATGTGTCAGTCACAAAATTGCTCATGGTAATAACTATATGTATGATCCTCAGAATTGAGATCATCATTATTTCAACATCTTGAGTGACATATTTTGATACGGCCAAATGTATGTCGTAACTGACTACACTATAAAGATTGATATTGGATATGTCACAATCCATGTAGCGAAATATGGTTGATCAAGATAGGTTTTGTCCCTCCTACATAATAGGAGTAATATCATAGGCTACTTGATTGAGTAAGACTAAAAAAAGCATGGCCATGCTCGAATGAATTGATATGGGATATCATAGTTTTTCGTTTATAACAGTCTACTCAAGATATGAAGAAACATTAGATGGACTATACAAGTGTGACTAATCCATGACTTGCGTCTGATCTAGATATGAGGACAAAATGATGAAATACATAAAAGAAGTTAATTACGGAAAAAGGTTAAATCGAACCACGATTTCATGTAACTTAGGTAGCAATGATGTATTGCTAGATGCCACTTATTACTTATAATATTAGAATTGTTCTGGATATTACTGCTAACGTTACATGAACCTACAAGGGTCACACCCTATGATTGAAATGAACAAATATCGACTAGATAGCATGTGTACAAACTTGTTGTATACGTAATTAGTGAGAAACCAAAATTGTTAATTTCAGTTTTATACATATGTTAATATTTGATAAATTATTGCAATTATCAAATACTATATACATATATATCTTTAAAAAAACCTAATTAAAGTAGAATCAGATTCTACATATTTAATTATATTCGGTTAAATATATATTGTATATTTAAAGAATTTGAATTTAATTAGAATTGGATTTTTGAATGCTATATAAAGGCATAAGGTCTAGCATCCAAAATATGCCTTTTTCGAAAATCATCTCTAACAGTTAGAGAAGAGAAAAATTGTTCGTTTTATTCAGGTGGACTACGTAGAGGTAGGAACGCTGCTGTGACGATTCAGATTCAATTTGGATTCTCTTATACTCGTTACGGAATTCCAAATTGATTGAGGTAACGTTTTTCATCTTTTATCACCCCGAATTCATCCCTTGTATATGGATCACTGATAGATTACGCCAGATAAATTTTTTCGCTGCGCCATGGGGTGTAGCGATGTTTCTCAATAGTGGTATCAAAGCCACTTGTACGATTCGAATTCGGACTTAAATACTTGGATGATGTTTTTGTATGAGATGCATGTTTTACCTTTTCTGTTTTGATGAGTATACAATGTTTGTGCGAAACGTAGAAATTGAATCAAGTCGCGATTAATAGTTGACATGATGAACATGCGGTTAAGATAGCAGATCATTTTTGGCAGAGAAATAATGGTTGTTCTAGAGTGAAAAACCTTAAGGATTGAAAAATCCCAAAACACGAATCTGTTGATAAAAGTTATCAAATCGTGAGGTTTTCCATAGTAATCGAAGTGCCAAAATTAAAAATTTTCCAGGCATAGACGGCCCCGGATCTGCTAGACCGCTTAGGCAACAAAGGTCGTAGGAACTATTTAGGTAATCTTAATTAACAAGATAAAATATGTGTATGTTTTGGATTATATGCACGGTGTTTGAAATGCATGGTTATAGCCCAAATAACCTATTTACTTTGGTTTCATATAAATACAGCCTGCGTGTCGTGCATTTCTTTCTTCTATTGTAATTCTCTTCTCATCTTACTCCTTGTATGTAAAACGAGTTTCTGAAAAATTGTAATATTTATGAGAAAGCGTGGACCAAAGAAGTAGACTGATGGGTTGATCAAAGGTGGATTTGGTGCTTGAGAAGCAAGTTCTATCTTTAGTAATTTTGGTTCTCCCATTGACTTGGGGATGAGCCACCTTAGTTTTAAGGGCTATAACCATTACATTTATATTTACTGCTTTACATGTATGTGATACAATATATGTTTTTTTGTATGATGGTAATTGATTAGATCATAATAGAATGGTGAGATTAATATAACAAAAACCCTCCATATTTAATTAAAATTAGTCATCCAATATTAGCCATCGTTAAAACCTCGATCGGTACTATGTAGGTTTTGCCAAAGCAAAATACTTAGATCTATCTTGGTTAAACACGAAGAATAAGCAAGTGATATTCACTGGTAGTAATATTGGTTAAACAAGGTTGTTCTAATAAGACTAATGACTGTTCAAGAACTTTGGTGATTGAAAAACAATACGAAAGTGCATGTCTAAGATTGATTCTTTGAAAGACTTGGTATTTAAGCGTGCCCAGTACACCACCTTTCTTTTCATAAGTTATCTACCTGGTGCACTGCTCATTATTGTTATTTCTATTAGACCATATAAACTTTTGTTTTGGACAAATAGTTGTTCATCAAATATAGGAATTACATGATATGTAATTAGCAAGTGTTGCTTACCTAAATAATTGAATTCTAGGAGTAAAGCCAAAGCTGACTTAGAATAAAATGAAATATGGATCTTTACCCACTAGAAATACTTTTAGCAAGTTTTTCGATTTTGAGGGTTTTTAATAGTGGGAATGTTATTACTTCATAAACATGATAAAAAGGTACTTATAAAACATATTTTATCGTTGTAGATTTATTATGGCAAATTCAAACACATTATCATTGCGCTTCGTCCTTGAGAAAGATAAATTAAATGGCTTGAACTTCCTTGATTGGTTCCATAATTTGAAGATTGTCCTCAAACAAGAACAGAAACTAACAGTCATCGAAGAACCTGTCCTTAAAAAGCCAGTAGATGATGCCTTTAAAGATGAATTGGAAGCTTTTGAAAAATACTCAAGTGACATGGTAGATGTCGATTGCTTGATGCTTGCGACCATGACCCCTGAGTTTCAGAAGCAATATGAGGACATGGTTCCCTATGAGATGGTTAAAAATCTCAAGGAATTATATGAGGGGCAAGCTCGTCAAGAGAGGTATAAGACCTCTAAAGCTTTGTTTCAATGCAAGATGGTTGAGGGAACTCCAGTGGAAACTCATGTTCTCAAAACGATAGGGTATATTCAGACCCTTGAAAAATTGGGCTTCCCTCTAAGTGTTGAATTGGCTACTAATATTATCCTACAATCGTTGCCGAATAGTTTTAATCAGTTTGTTCTTAATTTCAATATAAATGAAATTAACAAATCGTTGCCCCAGTTGTTTGGTCTATTAAGAACAACATAGAACAACATAAAAAATGTTAGCTATAAACCTATTCTGATGGTCCGAAAGGATAACAGAAAAGGAAAGCCCTACACCAAGGCAAATCCAAAGCCCAAAAAAGGAAAGGTTGCATTGAAACCCAAAGGAGGAGTTGCAAAAGAAGGAAAATGTTTCCATTGCAACAATGATAGACATTGGAAGAGAAATTGCCATGTCTATCTTGAGGACATCAAGAAGGCAAGAGAGAATGAACAGTCTGGATCAGGTATTTATGTTATTGATATTAACATATCAACATCTACTTCTTGGGTATTAGATACCGGTTGTGGTTCTCACATTTGTATTTATGTACAGGGACTAAAAAGGAATAGAAAATTGGCAAAAGGAGATGTGGACCTACGAGTGGGAAATGGAGCAAGAGTTGCTGCATTAGCTATAAGAACATACACTTTGTCATTACCTAGTGGACTTGTTTTAGATTTAGAGGATTGTTATTACGTACCTAGTTTGACTAAAAACATTATTTCAATTTCTTGTTTGGACAAGATTGGTTTTGAGATTATTATTAAGAATAATAGTTGTTCTTTTTCCCTTAATAATGTTTTTTTTTGGTACGGCTCAATTAATCAATGACCTCTATATCTTAGATCAAGATAAATCCATATATAACATAAATACGAAAAGATAAAAAACAAATGACTCTAATCAAACTTATCTCTAGCATTGTCGCTTGAGTCATATAAGTGAGAAACACATATCAAAACTTCATAAAGATGGATTTTTGGATTCTTTTATTTTTGAACATTTTGATATATGTGAACCTTTATTAATGGGGAAAATGACCAAATCACCATTTTGGTAAAACGAGCAAGCAAGTGATTTATTAGGTATAATATATAGTGATGTATATGAACCAATGAATACACAAGCAAGAGGAGAGTTTCAATACTTCATTACTTTCACTGATGACTTTAGTAGATATGAGTATGTTTACCTAATGCATCATAAATCTGAAGCCCTTGAAAAGTTCAAGGAATTTAAGAATGAAGTACAAAACCAACTAGGAAAGAGTATCAAAGCTCTTCGATCAGATCGAGGAGGAGAATACTTAAGCCTAGAGTTTGATGAACTTCTTAAAGGATGTGAGATTGTCTCACAACTTACACCTCAGGTACTCCACAACACAATGGAGTCTCACGAAAGGAGAAATTGAGCGTTGTTAGACATGGTTCGATCAATGATGAGTCATGTTGATCTTCCAACTTCTTTTTGGGGACATGCATTAGAAACATCTGCTTTCACACTAAATCGTGTTCCGTCTAAATCGGTTCAAAAGACACCATATGAGATATGGACTGTGAAGCATCATAGTATGTCTTTTATGAAAATTTGGGGATGCGAAGTTTATGTTAAACATCAGATGTCTACAAAACTCGAACCTAAATCTCATAAGTGTAATTTTGTGGGATATCCTAAAGAAACTAAAGGATATTATTTCTTCAATCCACCCGAGAACAAAGTGTTTGTTGGTCGAACAAGAGTCTTCCTCGAAAGAGAATTTATTTTCAAAAAAGAAAGTAAGAGAAATATTGAACTTGAGGAAATTCAAGATCAACCATAGATCACTGAACCAGAGATTGAACAACAACAAGTTCCACAAATAGTTGAGGAACATCCAATCGTTCTTGAAACACAACCACTGCAAAAGTCTATGAGAGAACACAATACGCCTGAGAGATATGGATTTCTTGTCACATTGCATGGAGATGTTCTTCTCATAGACCAAGATGAGCTTATGACTTATTAGGAAGCAATGGAGAGCCCAGACTCTGAGAAATGGCGAGAAGCCATGAAATCTAAGATAGATTCCATGTTAAAAAACCAAGTATGGACTTTGGTTGACCCATCCAAAGGAATTAAGCCCATAGGGTGCAAATGGGTTTTCAAAGAGAAAACCGACATGGATGGCAATATACAAACATACAAAGGGCGATTGGTCGCTAAGGGATTTCGTCAAATTCATGGTATAAACTATGATGAAACTTTTTCCCTTGTTGCTATGTTTAAATCCATCCGACTATTGCTTGCAATAGCTGCATATTATGATTATGAAATCTGGCAAATAGATGTCAAAAACAACTTTCCCTAATGGAAAATTGGATGAAGATATGTACATGACACAACTTGAAGGTTTTGTCAATCCAAAAGATACCCAAAAAGTATGCAAGCTACAAAGATCCATTTATGGACTGAAGCAAGCTTCTCGAAGTTGGAATCTTCGTTTTAATGAGGCAATCAAAGAATTTGGTTTTATTAAAAATGAAGATGAGCCATGTGTTTTCAAGAAAACTAGTGGGATCACTGTCACATTCTTGGTATTGTATGTGGATGACATACTAATAATAGGAAATGACATACCTACCTTATAGTCTGTAAAGACTTAGCTAGGAAAATGTTTTTCTATGAAAGACTTAGGTGAAACAACCTACATATTAGGAGTCAAGATCTATAGAGATAGATCAAGACGACTCTTAGGACTAAGTCAAAAAACATACATAGACAAAGTACTAACAAGATTCAATATGGAAGAATCTAAAAGATGATTTTTACCTATGAGACATGGTATTTTGCTCTCGAAGGAAATGTGTCCTTCAACGCCTCAAGAGAGAGAACACATGAGTAAGATACAATATGCTTCGGTCATTGGATCTATCATGTATGCCATGCTATGTACACGTCCAGATGTATCATATTCACTAAGTATGACAAGTCGATATCAAGTAAATCCCGGTGAAGGTCATTGGGTTACAGTAAAAAACATCCTTAAGTACTTAAGAAGAACTAAGGGTACATTCTTTATGTATGGAGGTGAGGAAGAGCAAAGTATAAAAGGTTATACTGACGCAAGCTTTCAAACTGATAATGATGATTCTCGATCGCAATCGGGTTTTGTATTTTGCCTTAATGAAGGTGTTGTAAGCTGGAAAAGTTCAAAACAAGATACAATAGTAGATTCTACGACATAAGCCGAGTATATTGAAGCAAGCGATGCTGCAAAAGAGGCTGTTTGGATCAAAATGTTTATATCTGAACTAGGGGTCGTGCCTAGCATATCAAGTGCTATAGATCTACGTTGTGACAGCAACAGAGCCATTGCACAAGCAAAAGAACCCAGATCTCACCAATGATCCAAACACATACTTAGGCGTTACTATCTCATTTGTGAAATCATTGATCGGGGATGTAGAAAATGCAGTACCAACGAATGACAATATCACCGATCCATCGACAAAGCCTACGACACAAGCAAAAGAATGAGCGTCACACTAAGTCTCTTGGTATTAGATACATGAGTAATTGGTCTTAGTGCTAGTGGGAGATTGTTGGAGTATGTCCAAAGACCAATTATGAGATGGTTGTAAAAGACATGCTTATTTTATCTTGTTTATTAATAAGAAGTCATTATTATTATTTCAGTCTTATTTTGTGTATCTATAAATAAATTGAATTATAATAAAGTTTTAGAATAATATAGTTATTCTTGAATGTCCTTAGTTAAGAATTATTGTGAGCTTGGACAACAATAATGTATTAAGACTAATATGTAGTTGATTGATGACAAAGTGTTGTCATTGACATGGAGATGTCAAAATCAATACATATGTATGTGTTAGGGAACGACATCTTGGGTGACCCACTATGAGCATGTTTCTTGGATTATTATGTGACACTCACAACATTGTTCATGGTGATAACTACATGTATGATCCTCGGACTTGAGATCATCATTATTTCAACATTTTGAGTGACATATTTTGATACTGATCAAGCGTGTGTCGTGAACTAACTACACTATAAACACTAATATTGGATATGTCACAATCCATGTAGCAAAATATGGTTGATCAAGATAGGATTTGTCCTTCCTACATAATAGGAGTAATATCATAAGCCATTTGATTGAGTGAGACTAGAAAATGCATGACCATGCTCGAATAAATTGATATGGGATATCATAGTTATTCGTTTATAATAGTCTACTCAAGATATCAAGAAACATTAGATGGACTATACAAGTGTGACTAATCCATGACTTGTGTCCGGTCTAGATATGAGGACAAAAGGATGAAATACATAAAAGAAGTTAATCACGGAAAAGGTTAAATCGAACCACGATTTCATGTAACTTAGGTAGCAATGATGTATTGCTAGATGCCATTCATTTCTTGTAATATTAGAATTGTTCTAGATATTCTTGCTAACGTTACATGAACCTACAAGGGTCACACCCTATGATTGAAGCGAACAAATATCGACTAGATAGCATGTGTACAAACTTGTTGTACACATAATTAGTGAGAAACCGAAATTGTTATAATTTTTGATAATTTTGTTTTTATATTTATGTTAATATTTGATAAGTTATTGTAATTATCAAATACTATTAATATATATATATATATATCTTTAAAAGAAACCTAATTAAAGTAGAATTAGATTCTATTTATATTTAATTATATTGTATATTTAAAATATATTGTATATTTAAAGAGGTTTAGCGACCAACATAATTTAATTAGAAAATTGAGTTTTTGAATGTTATATAAAGGCATAAGGTCTAGCAATCAAAATATGCCTTTTAGAAAATTATCTCTAGATTAGTTAGAAGAGAAAAATTGTTCGTTTTATTGGATGGACTGCACGTAGAGTGTCCGGTGTTTCCCAAGGAGCTGTCGGACCCCCTTAAGGGGATCTACCCCTTAACCCCGTGGGCTGATTGATTCAATTTGGACAATTCTAAGACCTCAATAATTAACCGCATCTTTGTTATGTCTGTTATGCACAGTGTTTGAAATGCATAGTTATAGCCCAATAGCCTATTTACTTTGGTTTTATATAAATACGGCCTGCGTGTCGTGTTTTTCTTTCTTCTATTGTAATTCTCCTCTCTTCTTACTCCTTCGTATGTAAAACGAGTTTCTGAAAAATTGTAATATTTGCGGAGAAAGCGTGGACCAAATGAGCAAAATGATGGGCCAATCAAAGGTGGATTAGGTGCTTGAGAAGCAAGTTCTATCCTTAGTATTTTTGGTTCTTCCATTGGCTTGGGATGGGCCACCTTAGTTTTACGGGCTATAACCATTGCATTTATATTTACTACTTTACATGTATGTGATACAATGCATGTTTTAACATGATGGTAACTGATTAGATCATAGTAAAATGGTAAGATTAATAAAAAAAACTCTCCATATTTAATTGAAATAGTCATCCAATATTATCCCTTGTTAAAACCTCGATCGGTACTATGTAGGTTTTGCCAAAGCAAAGTACTTAGATCTATCTTGGTTAAATGCGAAAAATAAGCAAGTGATATTCAGTAGTTGTAATATTGGTTAAACTAGGTTGTTCTAATAAGATTAGAAACCTAAAGACTAATGATTGTTCAAGAACTTCGGTAATTGAAAAACAACACGAAAGTACATGTCTAGGATTGGTTCTTTATTGTTCTTTTTATTAGACCATATGAACTTTTGTTTTGGACAAACAGATGTTCATCAAATATAGGAATTACATGAGATGCAATTAGCAAGTGTTTCTTACCTACATAATTGAACTCTAGGAGTAAATCCAAAGCTGACTTAGAATGAAATGAAATATGGATCCTTACCCACTAAAAATATTTTTAGCAATTTTTTCGATTTTGAGGGTTTTTAATAGTGGGAATGTTATTACTTTATAAACATGATAAAAAGGTACTTATAAAACATATTTTATCGTTGTAGATTTATTATGGCAAATTCAAACGCATTATCATTGCGATCCATCCTTGAGAAGGACAAATTAAATGGCTTGAACTTCCTTGACTAGTTCCGTAATTTAAAGATTGTCCTCAAACAAGAACAAAAACTAACAGTCATCGAAGAACCTGTCCATATAAAGCCAGCAGATGATGCCTCTAAAGATGAATTGGAAGCTTTTGAAAAATACTCAAGTGACATGGTAGATGTCGGTTGCTTGATGCTTGCGACCAAGACCCCTAAGCTTCAGAAGTAACATGAGGACATGGTTTCATATGAGATGGTTAAAAATCTCAAGGAATTATATGAGGGGAAAGCTCATCAAGAGAGGTATGAGACCTCTAAAGCTTTGTTTCGATACAAGATGGTTGAGGGAACTCTAGTGAGAACTCATGTTCTCAGAATGATAGGGTATATTCAAACCCTAGAAAAGTTGGCCTCCCCTCTAAGTGTTGAATTGGCTATTGATGTTATCTTGCAATCGTTGTCGGATAGTTTTAATCAGTTTGTTCTTAATTTCAATATGAATGAAATTAACAAATCATTGCCTCAATTGCTTGGTCTGTTAAGAACAACAGAAAACAACATGAAAAGAGTTGGTAGCAAACCTATTCTGATGGTCCGAAAGGATAACAAAAAAGGAAAGTCCAACACCAAGGCAAAGCCAAAGCCCAACAAAGGAAATGTTGCATTGAAACCCAAATGAGGAGTTGCAAAAGAAGGAAAGTGTTTCCATTGCAACAATGCTGGACATTGGAAGAGAAAATGCATTGTCTATCTTGAGGACATCAAGAAGACAAGAGAAAGTGGACAGTCCAAATCAGGTATTTATGTTATTGATATTAATATATCAACATCTACTTCTTGGGTATTAGATACCGGTTGTGGTTCTCGTATTTGTACTTCTGTACAGGGACTAAAAATGAGTAGAAAATTGGCAAAAGGAGATGTGGACCTACGAGTGGGAAATGGAGCAAGAGTTGTTGCATTATCTATAGGAACATATACTTTTTCATTGCCAAGTGGACGTGTTTTAGATTTAGAAGATTGTATTTCGTACCTAGTTTGACGAAAAACATTATTTCAATTTCTTGTTTAGACAAGATTGGTTTTGAGATTATTATTAAGAATAATAGTTGTTCTTTTTCTCTCAATAATGTTTTTTATGGTACGGCTCAATTAATCAATGACCTCTATATCTTAGATTAAGATAATTCCATATATAAAATAAATACGAAAAGATCAAAAACAAATGACTCTAATCAAACTTATCTCTGGCATTGTCGCTTGGGTCATATAAGTGAGAAACGCATATCAAAACTTCATAAAGATAGATTTTTGGATTCTTTTGTTTTCTAACAATTTGATATATGTGAACCTTGCTTAATGGAAAAAAATGACTAAATCACCGTTTTACGGTAAAAACGAGCGAGCAAGCGATTTATTAGGCCTAATACATAGTGATGTATGTGGACCGATGAATACGCAAGCAAGAGGATGGTTTCAATACTTCATTCCTTTCACTGAAGACTTTAGTAGATATGTGTATGTTTACCTAATGCATCATAAATCTGAAGCCCTTGAAAAGTTCAAGGAATTTAAGAATAAAGTACAAGACCAACTAGGAAAGAGTATCAAAGCTCTTCGATCAGATCGAGGAGGAGAATACTTAACCCTAGAGTTTGATGAACTTCTTAAAGGATGTAGGATTGTCTCACAACTTACACCTCCAGGTACTCCACCACACAACGGAGTCTCTAAAAGGAGAAATCAAACGTTGTTAAACATGGTTCGGTCAATGATGAGTCATGTTGATCTTCCAACTTCTTTTTGGGGACAGCTGCTTTCACACTAAATCATGTTCCTTCTAAATTGGTTCAAAAGACACCATATGAGATATGGACTGGGAAGCATCCTAGTATGTCTTTTATGAAAATTTAGGGATGCGAAGTTTATGTTAAACAGTAGATGTCTACAAAACTCGAACCCAAATCTCATAAGTGTAATTTTGTGGGATATCCTAAATAAACTAAATGATATTATTTCTTCAATCTACTCGAGAATAAAATGTTTGTTGCTTGAACAAGAGTCTTCCTCGAAAGAGAATTTATTTTCAGAAAATGAAGTGGGGATATCCTAAATAAACTAAAGGATATTATTGAACTTGAGGAAATTCAAGATCAACCACAAATCACTGAACCAAAGATTGAACAACAACAAGTTCCACAAATAGTTGAGGAACATCCAATCGTTCTTGAAACACAACCACTGCGAAGGCCTATGAGAGAATGTAATGCGCCTGAGAGATATGGATTTCTTGTCACATTGCATGGAGATGTTCTTCTCATGGATCAAGATGAGCCTAGAACTTATCAGGAAGAAGTGAAGAACACAGACTCTGAGAAATGGCTAGAAGCCATGAAATCTGAGATGGATTCTATGTCAGAAAACTAAGTATGGACTTTGGATGACCCACTCGAAGGAATTAAGCCCATAAGGTGCAAATGGTTTTCAAAAAGAAAACCGACATGGATGGCAATATACAAACATACAAAGGGTGATTGGTATCTAAGGGGTTTTGTCAAATTCATGGTATAAACTATGATGAAACTTTTCCCCTGTTACTATGTTTAAATTCATCCAAATATTGCTTGCAATAGCTGCATATTATGATTATGAAATCTGGCAAATTGATGTCAAAACTATTTTCCTTAATGGAAAATTGGATGAGGATGTGTACATGACACAACTTGAGGGTTTTGTCAATCCAAAAGATGCCCAAAAAGTATGCAAGCTACAAAGATCCATTTATGGACTCAAGCAAGCTTCTCGAACTTGGACTCTTCGTTTTAATAAGACAATCAAATAATTTTGTTTTATTAAAAATGAAGAAGTCATTATTATTTCAATCTTATTTCGTATATCTATAAATAAATGAATTATAATAAAGTCCTTAGAATAATATAGTTATTCTTGAATGTCCTTAGTCGAGAATTATTGTGAGCTTCGACAACAATAATGTATTAAGACTGATATGTAGTTGATTGATGACAAAGTGTTGTCATTAACATGGAAATGTCAAATTCAATACATAAGTATGTGTTAGGAAACGACATATTGGACTGACCCGCTATGAGCATGTTTCTTGGATTATTATGTGTCAGTCACAAAATTGCTCATGGTAATAACTATATGTATGATCCTCAGAATTGAGATCATCATTATTTCAACATCTTGAGTGACATATTTTGATACGGCCAAATGTATGTCGTAACTGACTACACTATAAAGATTGATATTGGATATGTCACAATCCATGTAGCGAAATATGGTTGATCAAGATAGGTTTTGTCCCTCCTACATAATAGGAGTAATATCATAGGCTACTTGATTGAGTAAGACTAAAAAAAGCATGGCCATGCTCGAATGAATTGATATGGGATATCATAGTTTTTCGTTTTATAATAGTCTACTCAAGATATGAAGAAACATTAGATGGACTATACAAGTGTGACTAATCCATGACTTGCGTCTGATCTAGATATGAGGACAAAATGATGAAATACATAAAAGAAGTTAATTACGGAAAAAGGTTAAATCGAACCACGATTTCATGTAACTTAGGTAGCAATGATGTATTGCTAGATGCCACTTATTACTTATAATATTAGAATTGTTCTCGATATTACTGCTAACGTTACATGAACCTACAAGGGTCACACCCTATGATTGAAATGAACAAATATCGACTAGATAGCATGTGTACAAACTTGTTGTATACGTAATTAGTGAGAAACCAAAATTGTTAATTTTTGATTTTTTATACATATGTTAATATTTGATAAATTATTGCAATTATCAAATACTATATACATATATATCTTTAAAAAAACCTAATTAAAGTAGAATCAGATTCTACATATTTAATTATATTCGGTTAAATATATATTGTATATTTAAAGAATTTGAATTTAATTAGAATTGGATTTTTGAATGCTATATAAAGGCATAAGGTCTAGCATCCAAAATATGCCTTTTTCGAAAATCATCTCTAATGATTAGAGAAGAGAAAAAATTGTTCGTTTTATTCAGGTGGACTACGTAGAGGTAGGAACGCATTTCTTTGTATCGATTGATTCAATTTGGATTCTCTTATACTCGTTACGGAATTCCAAATTGATTGAGGTAACGTTTTCATCTTTTATCACCCCGAATTCATCCCTTGTATATGGATCAGCGATAGATTACGCGGATAAATTTTTTTTGCGCCATGGGGTGTAGCGATGTTTCTCAATAGTGGTATCAAAGCCACTTGTACGATTAATTCGGACTTAAATACTTGGATGATGTTTTTGTATGAGATGCATGTTTTACCTTTTTCTGTTTTGATGAGTATACAATGTTTGTGCGAAACGAGAAATTGAATCAAGTCGCGATTAATAGTTGACATGATGAACATGCGGTTAAGATAGCAGATCATTTTTGGAGAGAAATAATGGTTGTTCTAGAGTGAAAACCTTAAGGATTGAAAAATCCCAAAACACGAATCTGTTGATAAAAGTTATCAAATCGTGAGGTTTTCCATAGTAATCGAAGTGCCAAAATTAAAAATTTTCCAGGCATAGACGGCCCCGGATCTGCTAGACCGCTTAGGCAACAAAGGTCGTAGGAACTATTTAGGTAATCTTAATTAACAAGATAAAATATGTGTATGTTTTGGATTATATGCACGGTGTTTGAAATGCATGGTTATAGCCCAAATAACCTATTTACTTTGGTTTCATATAAATACAGCCTGCGTGTCGTGCATTTCTTTCTTCTATTGTAATTCTCTTCTCATCTTACTCCTTGTATGTAAAACGAGTTTCTGAAAAATTGTAATATTTGCGGAGAAAGCGTGGACCAAAGAAGTAGACTGATGGGTTGATCAAAGGTGGATTTGGTGCTTGAGAAGCAAGTTCTATCTTTAGTAATTTTGGTTCTCCCATTGACTTGGGGATGAGCCACCTTAGTTTTAAGGGCTATAACCATTACATTTATATTTACTGCTTTACATGTATGTGATACAATATATGTTTTTTTGTATGATGGTAATTGATTAGATCATAATAGAATGGTGAGATTAATATAACAAAAACCCTCCATATTTAATTAAAATTAGTCATCCAATATTAGCCATCGTTAAAACCTCGATCGGTACTATGTAGGTTTTGCCAAAGCAAAATACTTAGATCTATCTTGGTTAAACACGAAGAATAAGCAAGTGATATTCACTGGTAGTAATATTGGTTAAACAAGGTTGTTCTAATAAGACTAATGACTGTTCAAGAACTTTGGTGATTGAAAAACAATAAAGTGCATGTCTAAGATTGATTCTTTGAAAGACTTGGTATTTAAGCGTGCCCAAGACACCACCTTTCTTTTCATAAGTTATCTACCTGGTGCACTGCTCATTATTGTTATTTCTATTAGACCATATAAACTTTTGTTTTGGACAAATAGTTGTTCATCAAATATAGGAATTACATGATATGTAATTAGCAAGTGTTGCTTACCTAAATAATTGAATTCTAGGAGTAAAGCCAAAAGTGACTTAGAATAAAATGAAATATGGATCTTTACCCACTAGAAATACTTTTAGCAAGTTTTTCGATTTTGAGGGTTTTTAATAGTGGGAATGTTATTACTTCATAAACATGATAAAAGGTACTTATAAAACATATTTTATCGTTGTAGATTTATTATGGCAAATTCAAACACATTATCATTGCGTTCGTCCTTGAGAAAGATAAATTAAATGGCTTGAACTTCCTTGATTGGTTCCATAATTTGAAGATTGTCCTCAAACAAGAACTGAAACTAACAGTCATCGAAGAACCTGTCCTTAAAAAGCCAGTAGATGATGCCTTTAAAGATGAATTGGAAGCTTTTGAAAAATACTCAAGTGACATGGTAGATGTCGATTGCTTGATGCTTGCGACCATGACCCCTGAGTTTCAGAAGCAATATGAGGACATGGTTCCCTATGAGATGGTTAAAAATCTCAAGGAATTATATGAGGGGCAAGCTCGTCAAGAGAGGTATAAGACCTCTAAAGCTTTGTTTCAATGCAAGATGGTTGAGGGAACTCCAGTGGAAACTCATGTTCTCAAAACGATAGGGTATATTCGGACCCTTGAAAAATTGGGCTTCCCTCTAAGTGTTGAATTGGCTACTAATATTATCCTACAATCGTTGCCGAATAGTTTTAATCAGTTTGTTCTTAATTTCAATATAAATGAAATTAACAAATCGTTGCCCCAGTTGTTTGGTCTATTAAGAACAACATAGAACAACATAAAAAATGTTAGCTATAAACCTATTACGATGGTCCGAAAGGATAATGTAAAAGGAAAGCCCTACACCAAGGCAAATCCAAAGCCCAAAAAAGGAAAGGTTGCATTGAAACCCAAAGGAGGAGTTGCAAAAGAAGGAAAATGTTTCCATTGCAACAATGATAGACATTGGAAGAGAAATTGCCATGTCTATCTTGAGGACATCAAGAAGGCAAGAGAGAATGAACAGTCTGGATCAGGTATTTATGTTATTGATATTAACATATCAACATCTACTTCTTGGGTATTAGATACCGGTTGTGGTTCTCACATTTGTATTTATGTACAGGGACTAAAAAGGAATAGAAAATTGGCAAAAGGAGATGTGGACCTACGAGTGGGAAATGGAGCAAGAGTTGCTGCATTAGCTATAAGAACATACACTTTGTCATTACCTAGTGGACTTGTTTTAGATTTAGAGGATTGTTATTACGTACCTAGTTTGACTAAAAACATTATTTCAATTTCTTGTTTGGACAAGATTGGTTTTGAGATTATTATTAAGAATAATAGTTGTTCTTTTTCCCTTAATAATGTTTTTTTATGGTACGGCTCAATTAATCAATGACCTCTATATCTTAGATCAAGATAAATCCATATATAACATAAATACGAAAAGATAAAAAACAAATGACTCTAATCAAACTTATCTCTAGCATTGTCGCTTGAGTCATATAAGTGAGAAACACATATCAAAACTTCATAAAGATGGATTTTTGGATTCTTTTATTTTTGAACATTTTGATATATGTGAACCTTTATTAATGGGGAAAATGACCAAATCACCATTTGACGGTAAAAACGAGCAAGCAAGTGATTTATTAGGTATAATATATAGTGATGTATATGAACCAATGAATACACAAGCAAGAGGAGAGTTTCAATACTTCATTACTTTCACTGACGACTTTAGTAGATATGAGTATGTTTACCTAATGCATCATAAATCTGAAGCCCTTGAAAAGTTCAAGGAATTTAAGAATGAAGTACAAAACCAACTAGGAAAGAGTATCAAAGCTCTTCGATCAGATCGAGGAGGAGAATACTTAAGCCTAGAGTTTGATGAACTTCTTAAAGGATGTGAGATTGTCTCACAACTTACACCTCCAGGTACTCCACAACACAATGGAGTCTCTGAAAGGAGAAATTGAACGTTGTTAGACATGGTTCGATCAATGATGAGTCATGTTGATCTTCCAACTTCTTTTTGGGGACATGCATTAGAAACATCTGCTTTCACACTAAATCGTGTTCCGTCTAAATCGGTTCAAAAGACACCATATGAGATATGGACTGTGAAGCATCATAGTATGTCTTTTATGAAAATTTGGGGATGCGAAGTTTATGTTAAACATCAGATGTCTACAAAACTCGAACCTAAATCTCATAAGTGTAATTTTGTGGGATATCCTAAAGAAACTAAAGGATATTATTTCTTCAATCCACCCGAGAACAAAGTGTTTGTTGGTCGAACAAGAGTCTTCCTCGAAAGAGAATTTATTTTCAAAAAAGAAAGTAAGAGAAATATTGAACTTGAGGAAATTCAAGATCAACCATAGATCACTGAACCAGAGATTGAACAACAACAAGTTCCACAAATAGTTGAGGAACATCCAATCGTTCTTGAAACACAACCACTGCAAAAGTCTATGAGAGAACACAATACGCCTGAGAGATATGGATTTCTTGTCACATTGCATGGAGATGTTCTTCTCATAGACCAAGATGAGCTTATGACTTATTAGGAAGCAATGGAGAGCCCAGACTCTGAGAAATGGCGAGAAGCCATGAAATCTAAGATAGATTCCATGTTAAAAAACCAAGTATGGACTTTGGTTGACCCATCCAAAGGAATTAAGCCCATAGGGTGCAAATGGGTTTTCAAAGAGAAAACCGACATGGATGGCAATATACAAACATACAAAGGGCGATTGGTCGCTAAGGGATTTCGTCAAATTCATGGTATAAACTATGATGAAACTTTTTCCCTTGTTGCTATGTTTAAATCCATCCGACTATTGCTTGCAATAGCTGCATATTATGATTATGAAATCTGGCAAATAGATGTCAAAAACAACTTTCCCTAATGGAAAATTGGATGAAGATATGTACATGACACAACTTGAAGGTTTTGTCAATCCAAAAGATACCCAAAAAGTATGCAAGCTACAAAGATCCATTTATGGACTGAAGCAAGCTTCTCGAAGTTGGAATCTTCGTTTTAATGAGGCAATCAAAGAATTTGGTTTTATTAAAAATGAAGATGAGCCATGTGTTTTCAAGAAAACTAGTGGGATCATTTGTCACATTCTTGGTATTGTATGTGGATGACATACTAATAATAGGAAATGACATACCTACCTTATAGTCTGTAAAGACTTAGCTAGGAAAATGTTTTTCTATGAAAGACTTAGGTGAAACAACCTACATATTAGGAGTCAAGATCTATAGAGATAGATCAAGACGACTCTTAGGACTAAGTCAAAAAACATACATAGACAAAGTACTAACAAGATTCAATATGGAAGAATCTAAAAGATGATTTTTACCTATGAGACATGGTATTTTGCTCTCGAAGGAAATGTGTCCTTCAACGCCTCAAGAGAGAGAACACATGAGTAAGATACAATATGCTTCGGTCATTGGATCTATCATGTATGCCATGCTATGTACACGCCCGGATGTATCATATTCACTAAGTATGACAAGTCGATATCAAGTAAATCCCGGTGAAGGTCATTTGGGTTACATAAAAAACATCCTTAAGTACTTAAGAAGAACTAAGGGTACATTCTTTATGTATGGAGGTGAGGAAGAGCAAAGTATAAAAGGTTATCTCGACGCAAGCTTTCAAACTGATAATGATGATTCTCGATCGCAATCGGGTTTTGTATTTTGCCTTAATGAAGGTGTTGTAAGCTGGAAAAGTTCAAAACAAGATACAATAGTAGATTCTACGACATAAGCCGAGTATATTGAAGCAAGCGATGCTGCAAAAGAGGCTGTTTGGATCAAAATGTTTATATCTGAACTAGGGGTCGTGCCTAGCATATCAAGTGCTATAGATCTACGTTGTGACAGCAACAGAGCCATTGCACAAGCAAAAGAACCCAGATCTCACCAATGATCCAAACACATACTTAGGCGTTACTATCTCATTTGTGAAATCATTGATCGAGGGGATGTAGAAATGTGCAGAGTACCAACGAATGACAATATCACCGATCCACTGACAAAGCCTCTGACACAGCAAAAGAATGAGCGTCACACTAAGTCTCTTGGTATTAGATACATGAGTAATTGGTCTTAGTGCTAGTGGGAGATTGTTGGAGTATGTCCAAAGACCAATTATGAGATGGTTGTAAAAGGCATGCTTATTTTATCTTGTTTATTAATAAGAAGTCATTATTATTATTTCAGTCTTATACTGTGTATCTATAAATAAATTGAATTATAATAAAGTCTTTAGAATAATATAGTTATTCTTGAATGTCCTTAGTTAAGAATTATTGTGAGCTTGGACAACAATAATGTATTAAGACTGATATGTAGTTGACTGATGACAAAGTGTTGTCATTAACATGGAGATGTCAAAATCAATACATATGTATGTGTTAGGGAACGACATACTGGACTGACCCGCTATGAGCATGCTTCTTGGATTATTATGTGACACTCACAAAATTGCTCATGGTGATAACTACATGTATGATCCTCAGACTTGAGATCATCATTATTTCAATATTTTGAGTGACATATTTTGATACAGCCAAACGTGTGTCGTAACTAACTACACTATAAACACTAATATTGGATATGTCACAATCCATGTAGCGAAATATGGTTGATCAAGATAGGATTTATCCTTCCTACATAATAGGAGTAATATCATAAGCCATTTGATTGAGTGTGACTAGAAAATGCATGACCATGCTCGAATGAATTGATATGGGATATCATAGTTATTCGTTTATAATAGTCTACTCAAGATATGAAGAAACATTAGATGAAATATACAAGTGTGACTAATCCATGACTTGTGTCCGGTCTAGATATGAGGACAAAAGGATGAAATACATAAAAGAAGTTGATCACGGAAAAAGGTTAGATCGAACCACGATTTCATGTAACTTAGGTAGCAATGATGTATTGGTAGATGCCACTCATTGCTTGTAATATTAGAATTGTTCTAGATATTACTGCTAACGTTACATGAACCTACAAGGGTCACACCCTATGATTGAAACGAATAAATATCGACTAGATAACATGTGTACAAACTTGTTGTACACGTAATTAGTGAGAAACCGAAATTGTTAATTTTGGTTTTATACACATGTTAATATTTGATAAGTTATTGTAATTATCAAATACTATATATATATATATATATCTTTAAAAGAAACCTAATTAAAGTAGAATTAGATTCTATATATTTAATTATATTCGGTTAAATATATATTGTATATTTAAAGATTTCGAATTTAATTAGAATTGAGTTTTTGAATGTTATATAAAGGCATAAGGTCTAGCAATCAAAATATGCCTTTTTCGAAAATTATCTCTAACAGTTAGAGAAGAGAAAAATTGTTCGTTTTATTCAGGTGGACTACGTAGAGGTCGAAACGCTGCTGTGACGATTCAGATTCAATTTGGATTCTCCTATACTCATTGCAGAATTCCAGATTGGTTGAGGTAATGTTTTTCATCATTTATCACCCCGAATTCGTCCCTTGTACATGGATCACTGGTGGATTACGCCGGATAATTTTTTTCGCTGCGTCATAGGTGTACTGGCGTTTCCCAACAGTCATAAGCTCGAGCGCATTGTTGTAGCTGTTGTTGTGGATTCTACTCAACAAGAATCTTTGTTGGTTCTAAAGAATCTGACGGTCTGTCTCTTGAAGCTTCTTTTACGTAAAATTATCTCAGGTCCTTTTTCAAATGAACTCCATATGACTGTATCAAGTAATTAAGGCTTGCAGATCATTGAAGTTGATGCGAGACCTGATGCATTATGCACAAGAAGGGAATATGCTAGATGGCACGTTCGTACGAGTTCCTTAATAGAAAGGTAGTAGTTGTTCTCTGTGCTTATCTATTGGGAATGGTTTGAAATTGAAAGTTAGAAGGTCTAAGCGTATTCTTTTGCATGATCTGATCTGATTTGGAACCTATTATCTTGTAGGAACCCTAAGCACAGGATTGTTCCATCCATTGCATTCTCTGGGTCTGAAACTCCAGCCTTTGATGATGTTGATGCTGATGACCCAGATCTTGAGTTCATTCAAGGTAAAGTTCAATTTGACATTCTCCATGTAATTCCAAGTTTGTGGTACCCCTGAACCACACACACACGGATGACAATTAATGGTTTTTTTCTTGAAACTTTGGATTTAGCTTTGGCAGAAGCAGGTATCATTCTGAGCAAACTTTCAGACAGGAGCACTGCTTCTGATGGTTCAAAAGGAGTAGTCATCTTCTTAGTCATTCACAAAATTCATCAATTCTTGAAAAGTACTTTGTGACTCAGTGAAATATACCTGGTGTTCTAAATTCATTTCTCGGGAGGATCTTATAAACCGGAAAGCCTTGGTCGAGTATGACTTTGAGCGAGGAGTAATGGAGCAGGTACAATAAATCTCCCCGACCATCTGCTAGAATTTCTTTTATTTGCTTCTGGACTTTTAGACTGATGCTTCACCAGTCTTTTCAAAGCTCTTAAAACTTAACTTGTTGGCGTGGCCGTTTTTGAACCGAGGTGCGGAAATAACTTGACGATTAACATATGAAAATTAGGGGTTTTGTCCATTTTAATTTGATCTTAAAAATTAGGATTTTTCGTATTAAATTTGATTTCCCCTTATTTAATCTTGGAAAACAATTTGGAATCGCCACCGATCACTTTGGTAGACCGGACACCATAAAAACAACCAAAGATTCATTTTTTTTAAAATTTGAGTTCGAGAGTCGGTTACGTGTGGAGAATGATTAGAACCCCACAAACACCCGTTATCGGTACATTTTAATTTTACATGGCATTTTAACATTTCGAACAACAATTTGAATCTAATTTAACCATAATTATTAACTAAATTTTATTCCAAATAGAGATATCCTTTTACAAGAAAATACATTTTTATTTTAAATATGTGATTAAAAGCGCCCGGTTAAGAAGCACCCCATTCATATCCATAAAAATGTATTTTCAATATAAAAAGTTTCGAATGCATGATTCATTATTGTATTGTTCATTTTAAGTATTAACTTAATTAGGCTGTATTTAATTAAGGTAATTAAACTATGAATATCATTTAAATTTAAAGGCCTTTATGAGACAATACCAATTGCTTGAATATCGTCCATCTTAGAACCCCTAATTTCAAATGGCATTCACTAATTAAAATATAATTCTAATTATTTTAAGTGCTAACTTGAATAAATTAAATTAAACAACAAAAATAAATTAAACAATTAAAAACATGTGCTAAATTGAATTAAATTCTGATTTGAAGAGCCAAATTACAAAGAGAGGTGACCATATTGAAATGATTTACAAATTTAATGCCCAAACTAAGAAAAAAAGAGAAGAAGGGCGCGGGTCCTCCTTGCCCGACCCGATTTGGCTTCGCGGGTTACCCGACCTGGTTCAAAAACACGCGGGTTGAGTCCTTGACCCAATGCCAAAACGACACCATTTTGGATTGCCTATAAAAGGCCTAATTCGGGCCTAACTCAGTCATTCTGACAGAGTCACACTCTCTCTCCTCAGGAGAATGCTCATTCTCCTCTCTACGCAAACACCCAAACTACGCAGAAACCCATCCCAAGTAGATTAAAATCCATGCTTTTGGATGAGTGTTCATCCCTGTTCTTCAAGAACAAGATGAACTTCATCCTTTCCGGCAACACCCCGCCACAACAAACACCGTCAGATCCATACCTGCCACTCACCGGTCACTCTCAACCATTTGCCGGCCGCCATCTTAGAATTCCGTTCACCCCTAACCTCACTCCGACAGTCGTGAAGCGATTTTCGGTCATCGTGCTCCACCGCACCGAAACCCTAAACAACTAAAAACTTTGATTTTAAGCCCTAAACAACCTAAAAACTACTCTCAGTTTGATAGAACCACCCATATCCGACCACCTAATACTACTCTACCCATCCCGATCTCTTCAACTCGCCGATTCACTCCCTAACATGCTCCGTCCACTAAAATAATCCATCTGATTTCCTTTTCCTTTTAGATTTTTTGCTATCATTTTTATTTATACTTCTTTAAAAAAATTAACCTTACCCTTGTTTTTTGCAGGAAATCAAAAAGAAAGATGAGAATATACCTTCACAGCGGTTCAGTGATAGCCCCGATCAACATTTTCGATAATCGATCACTATTCTAACATCTTTTTAGTTTCCGACGACAGTTTAATTCCACAGTGACTCTTCAAATCCTCAACCGTTTGGCTTCCCCAGTAAAAACTCTCCCTCCCCTCTAATTATTTTTATTTAATAGGGTTATCATTATTTTAATGGTTGTCATTAATGATCCCTCTGACATTCTCTCTCTTGCGTTTTATAGGTAAGTGGGGTATGACATCATCCTGAGTCAACCAGTGACAGCCAAGCAAAAGAAAGACCATAATCCTTGTGCTATTGTTTCGAACCAATGAATGAGTGACACATGTCTGTTGAAAGGCAGATTTGGGTGGAGGAAAAAAGGTTATCATATATTTTGTGTTTGTTTGGGCTATATTTGGGTAGTAGAAAGCTGCCAAAGATTTAATTTTGGGCGGGAAACACTTGAGAAATGGGCCTTCAAGTTGTATATCAATATAATGGGCTTGGAAATTATGTAAATTGACTTTTATATTATTTATGGACTATTTATATTTATTTTTTTGGTTTTATCTATTTATTTATTTTTGTTTTATTTATAGCGAATATAGTATATATACCTATACCCGGGTAAAATTAGGGTATTACAACTACCTCTCTTTGCTCATTGCTGTGGAACGAGAATTGGGAAAAGACTGTAAAGACACTCGAACTATCTGAACACCGAAGCTTGAAGTTGTTATTCTAATTATGAAATTCTTCAACCTTCTGACAAACCGTAGAGTCCGAAGCTGTTCTTCTCATTATGAAATTCTTTATCTTCTAAGGTCTAGCATCGCTCCTTGAAATTCTTCATTTTCTGAGGTTTGAAGCTGTTCTTCTTATTATGAAATTCTTCATGCCTCACTCTTTTTCTGGTCCATCTCTCTACAAAGGCGTCGAATAAGCAAGCTTTTCTCATTATGATCTTCCTCATTGTTCAAAAAGGTCGAACTATTCTCATTAGAAGCTCTTCCTTCTTTATTGGGCGAGTTCTTCCCGTTAGGAACTCTGGGTGAACTCTTCACATTAGGAGTTCTTCATTCTTTGCTAGGCGTGCTCTTCTCATTAGGAACTCTAGGGCAAACTCTTCTCATTAGGAGTTCTGGGCGAGTTTTTCTCATTAGAACTCTGCATTCTTTGCTAGGTGAGTTCTTCTCATTAGGAACTTTGCATTCTTTGCTTGATGAACTCTTCTCATTAGGAGCTTAGGGCGAGTTCTTCTCATTATGAATTCTATATTCTTTGTTAGGAATGCCGATTCACCTCTTCTTCTGGGGAAAAACTGAACTTGCAAAAAGAAATATCATCAATTAATAAGAATTCAAATTGAAGTGGTATGGAATATCCTCAATTCTCAACTTGAAGCACTGAGATCTTTAGAGTCATTGCATTTCTATCTATGATATCTTAATCTTTCAATTCTAAAACTCATATAGGGTCTTATCTCTTGTTTTTTTCTCTGTTGATCATTTTTTTGTACTTGGAATGTATATGACTGATGAAATCCATTTTTGAAGTTCATCTCTGTAAACAGAATGTTTGTTGTGATTTGCCAAAGCAACTTTTAAAATTAGTCTCTGTGAACAGAAGATTTTTTGAAATCCGCCTCTGTACACGGAATATGTAACACCTCCTTCCCGGCCTGGTAGGAAACCAGGTCGGAAAGTGTTACCAGAAATAGATTTTGAGATTGAAAGCTTAACCGGAGTTTAGAATCTTATTCGAAGTATCTTATTACTCTTTAAGAGACTTATCAAACTAGTTTATTAATATCTTACTCAATTTGAGGCGAATTTTAAACTTTTTCAAACTTAGAGACTAAACTGTAAATTTTACAAATTAAGGGTCCTTAACTGAAATTTAGGTTATCAATCTGAATTTTAACTTTCTAATTATTATACTGTGAAATTTCATTACAGACCGAGGTAATTTACCTATCCAATTAGACCATACAATATTTAGTGACCTGTAATACCCGTACCCCAACCTAGAAAGAGAATACCAATTGAAAGTAGAGAGTCTAACTTGTCTGACAAATTGAGTTCTAAATGAGCAGAAATCTAGTTAGAAAGGCATGAGAGCATTCGAAATAAGGAGAAGCAACCACCCCAACCAGGCATCAAGAAATATCAATCTCATATGCAAGAAGCATCAATGTATGCACTTGTTAAAGTCATGCCAATTTGAACACATTGGGTATGAATAACTGTTGCGCGTAATAAGTGCTACGCAATTGTGCAAGTATACACGTTGCAAGTTATAGTATAAAAGATATCATCTCCATAGGGATTGGTGCCACTTCAAGAATCTAGTCTCTTGCACTGTAAAAAGTAAAAACACAAATAAAAGGATTATAAGAGTTTAACTAATAACTAATCTAGAAAGCAATAAAGTAAAAGAAAATATGAGATCAAATGAGAGAGAGATAGGCCAGGTTATTGTGAGTTGAGGTGTGATAGTCGATTGGATCATCTTGGTAAAAGAGTGCACGGGCAACTCAGTTGCCGTGGCAACTTGCACAACAGGGTTGCCTTGGCAACTAATCGATGGTTGCCTGGGCAACTACTTGGGCGTCTGGGCAGCAACCTTCAAGGTTCGGCAGAGCGTTCTTCAATGGTTTCTTCTTATCCCTAAGTCGAAACTCTAGCTACTTGTGCATGCCTTGATAATACATCCCTGCGTGAATCAAGAGTGAACAATAACCAATCTTGCGCTCCTCTTAGCCGTTGAAATCCTTAACTTATTCCTAAGCCGGATTAATCTTCACCATCAATAGATTGAATAAAGATCATATTCATTCGTTTCTTGAATCTAACTCTCCCGATATTAGATAAATAGATGAAATCACGAGATCCTCTCCCAATTCACTTTCAAAACAAGAATAAGAACCAAGAATGAATAAACCTTGAATAGAAAAGTGCAAACTCTTATTACCTAAACAAAATCCAATAGTTTCTCACAACCACAAAACACAATAACCATAGCCAATTAGATTTAGTTCATGGATAGGTTCCAAAGAAACACAAGATAAATAATCCCTAGCATGAACACAATCGAACAAGAAAGAAAAGGATGAAGAAGGAGGCTTGTCAAAATCCTCCTTGCCCTAGATGCTTGTCGAAAATTCTCTCCTCTTGCCCTCCTTGGAGTTGTCGAAATTCTCCTCTCTTGCTCTCTCTTGATTGTCGAAATCTCCATCTTATTTATAGGGCTAGGCCAAAGTCCTTCTTTGAGGAGGAAGTTAAGTTGGAATTAAATTATATTTAAAGAATATAATTCTTTATTATAATTGTATTCCTACTAGAACTTCTCCTATCTTCTTGGAATTTAATTCTTCTTTAATCTCTGCATGGCAATCAAATTCCTTTGGGTTTGGGCTTTGCTCCACGTCATCTTGGGCTTGTATAGTCATCAATTTCGACTACCATATCACCTTTGCTCTTGTCGGCAATTGCCATGGCAGCTGGCTCGGCGTCTCCTTCATGCATTGCCCTGGCAACTAGTTCGGCATATCCTTCATGTATTGCCCTGGCAACTAGCTCGGCATATCTTTCATGTATTACCCTGGCAACTAGCTCGGCATATCCTTCATGTATTGCCCTGGCAACTAGCTTTAGCCTTGCTTTGGCAAGTGATCCTGCATATACACACAAAACACACCAAAGCAACATCTTTTCCCACAAAAACTACCAAGTTATGTAATCAAGCTCAACGTTGGAAGGAAACATGGATTAATGCATGAATGGCTAATTATGCAACTAATATGAGCCTAAGTCTAACAATAATATGAGTAAAAAGGGTAAGAAAAATAGTACTTTTGAACACTTATCACACCCCCAAACTCGAACTATTGCTTGTCCTCAAGCAATGCAAACTCATAATTACCTGCCAAGACTTCAATTTTCACAAACTTAGCTTTGAACTTGATTTCAATTCTCTGAACCGGGGCACAAAGTATGATTGGCTTTTTATTTTTCGGAAAACTTAGGAGTTACTCAGAATCAAACTATAATGCTTGTGAGTGTGTGCAGAGTTGTGTGCAAGTTGATTTTTCGGATTCTATGCAAACAAGAGGTTTTCAAATTACTTCATTGGGTTCTTTTTAACATGTTTTAACTAGAGCCAATTTTGGGCACCTCTAGTGTTTTGTTTTTAGTTTTATTCGACTAGAGCCGGTTTCGGGCACCTCTAGTGATCAATTATTTTTAGCACATACTAGAGCCAGTTTCAGGCACCTCTAGTGATCAAAATTTTTTAGCACATGCTATAGCCAATTTCGGGCACCTCTATCATTCATCCAATTTTTATTCTAATCCCCCAATTTGTTAATTATCAACCTAAGTTTACTAGAATTCCTTAAATCAATCAAACCACAACAGTGTTTCATCAAATTTAGTATCATAGTAAAATTCTAAGTTTTTCCATGGTTATCCTAAAATAAAAATTCTATCAATTAAGTGCATTGGCAAAGTCATCATCGGATATTCATCAAATCTAAGCAATTCTTGTTCCAATTAAAGGCATGGCAAGCAATTTATGTATCCTAAATGTAATACTTAAGATGAATGTAACTAAACATGGTAACTACTAATAACAATCCCCCCAAACTCGAGTAAGGAATTGTCCTCAATGCATGCTTTAAAGAAAAATAAAACTAACGAAAAATAAAATGCATACGAGGACTTACTCCGAGAGTTCGTCATCGTAGATGATTAGTTTCCTTTTGGTCGGTGTCTTGATTCTCTTGCTTGAACGCGATGGTTGTTTTCTTGTTGCCGGTGGTGGAATCGATCCTCGTACGGGGTTATCCTCATCGTCCTCTTCATCAATGTCATTGGCTTTTCGCTTGGAGGATTCAATTGGTACGGTCTTTGTTGGTGCAATGGAGGACTCGTCCGAATCTGAAAAATCAGAAAATGATTCCGTAGGAGTTGATTCGGGCATAGGTGCTTTACCTTTGGCTTTTGCAGTGGTTTCCGGGATGTCTTTAGCTTTGGTTGCCGTGGCATCTTCAGGGTTGGTTATCGTGGCATCAGCTTGTGCGTGCACGATGTAGGTTGCCGTGGCATCATCTGTTGCGGTTGCTGTGGCGACTGCTTCATTGGTTGCCGAGGCAAGGATCTCGGCAGGAAATTTCTATAGCATAGTGGTTGTGAGTCTTGTTGTGGAAAAGAAAACAAAGAAAACCTGGAAACTAAAGATAATGAAGAAAAATAAAATATCTCCTAAAAATAAAATAAAAAGAAAAAGAAAAAGAAAATATTGAAAGGAGAGCATGCTCATGCATCTCCTAAGTTGACCACTTCTTTGTTACGTTCCACATGGGCACCATTGTAGTGCTTCAATCTTTGTCCATTAACTTTGAATTCATGGTTGTCAGAGATGAACTTGATTATCACAGCACCATGGGAGAATGGTTTGACGACTTCGAACGGTCCCGACCATCTTGATTTCAGCTTTCCCGGGAAAAGTTTTAGCCAATAATTGAATAGGAGAACTAGTTGCCCTGGCGTGAATTGCCGCGGCAATAGTTTTTTGTCGTGCCATCGCTTTGTTTTCTCCTTGTAGATTCGTGCATTGTTATAGGCGAGTGCACGAAATTCTTCTATCTCGTTGAGATCCATTAAACGCTTTTGTCCGACACTTTCCCAATCCATATTCACGCTCTTGATTGCCCAGTATGCCTTGGGTTCGATTTCCACCGGTAGATGACATGTTTTGCCATAGATAAGTCGGAAGGGGGACATACCTAAGGGTGTTTTGAATGCAGTGCGATATGCCCAAAGTGCGTCATCTAGTCTAAATGACCAATCCTTCCTAGAGGGATTTACAACTTTCTCGAGTATACCCTTCAATTCCCGGTTGGAAATTTCTGCTTGCCTGTTGGTTTGTGGGTGATATGCCGTGGCGATCTTGTGTGATATGCCAAAGCGTTGCAACATCTTGGCAATTAGTCTGTTGTCAAAATGCTTGCCTTCGTCACTGATAATTGCTCTTGGCATCCCAAACCGTGTAAATATGTTTTTCTGCAAGAATCGTTGCACGGTCTTGGAATCGTTGTTGGGAACTGTAGCTGCCTTAACCCATTTAGACACGTAGTCGACGGCAAGTAAGATGTAGAGGTTACCGAATGAAGATGGGAAATGTCCCATAAAATTGATCCCCCATACATCAAACAATTCCACCTCGATGATGTTCTGAAGCGGCATCTCATGTCGTCTAGAGATATTGCCCGTCCTCTGGCAACGATCACATTGCTTGTAAAAGTCTTGGGCATCTTTGTACAATGTTGGCCAATACAAACCGGATTGCAAAACTTTGGCCGCGGTACGAGTTCCTCCAAAATGTCCTACATAGGGTGAAGAATGGCATTGCCGGAGTACATTATGTTGCTCTTCTTCAGGGACACATCGGCGTATAACCTAATCTGTATATTGTTTAGACAAAAGAGGCTCGTCCCAAAAGTAATGCTTAGCATCATGGCGGAACCGCTTCTTCCCTTGGTGAGTAATGCCATAAGGTAAAATACCACAAACAAGGAAATTAACTAAATCCGTGTACCAGGGTATTACCGAGGCATGTGCTGCCGTGGTGACTGCTCCCAAAATTGCCGAGGCGTGCGCGTCAAAGGCTGCTGTGGCGTCGAGAGTTGCCGAGGCGTGTGCATCTATGGTTGCTGAGGCGTCGAGGGTTGCCGAGGCATGCACGTCCATGGTTGCCGAGGCAACTAAAATTTGTTCATCTGGGAATGCATCGCATATCTCTAGATCCTTGTCCTCCTCCCTGTTGCGTTCTAAAAGTGATAAGTGGTCAGCCACTTGATTTTCTGTTCCTTTCCTGTCCTTAATTTCAATATCAAATTCTTGTAAAAGTAATATCCAACGAATCAAACGAGGTTTAGCATCTTTTTTAGCAAATAAGTATTTGATTGCCGAATGGTCAGTATGAACAATTACCTTTGTACCAATCAAATAGGATCAGAACTTGTCAAATGTGAAAACTACAGCTAGTAACTCTTTCTCCGTTGTTGTGTAATTCACTTGAGCACTATTAAGAGTTTTACTAGCGTAGTATATCACATGGAAGGTCTTACCTGTGCGTTGGCCTAGGACTGTTCCTACCGCGAAATCACTTGCATCACACATGAGCTCAAAAGGTAGCGTCCAATCTGGTGGAACGACAATGGGTGCTGAGGCAAGCTTTTCCTTTAGGGTTTCGAATGCTTGGGGTGCAAGAATCATCAAAATCGAAGACTTTATCTTGTTCAAGCAAATTGCACAAGGGTTTAGTGATTTTAGAAAAATTATGAATGAACCTCCTGTAAAAACCTGCATGTCCAAGAAAACTTTGAATTTCTTTAACCGAACTTGGTGGGGGTAATCTCTCGATCACGTCCACCTTGGCTTTGTCTACTTCAATTCCCTTGGATGAAATCTTGTGGCTGAGCACTATTCTTTCATCTACCATAAAATGGCATTTCTCCCAATTGAGGACTAAATCAGTTTCTTCACATCTTGCCAACACCTTCTCTAAATTTCCGAGACAACTGTCGAAGTCATTACCAAAAACAAAAAAATCATCCATGAAGATCTCAAGGAAGTCTTCGACCATGTCTGAAAAGAGTGCCATCATGCATCTTTGAAAGGTTGCCGGGGCGTTACACAATCTGAACGACATCCTTCTGAAGGCATAAGTACCGTATGGGCATGTGAAGGTTGTCTTTTCTTGATCTTCTGATGCTATGGCAATTTGATTGTAACCTGAATAACCATCAAGAAAACAATAAAAGGGTTTACCTACAAGACGGTCAAGCATTTGATCAATAAAGGGTAATGGGAAGTGATCTTTCCTGGTGGCTTTGTTTAGCTTTCGATAATCCATACAAACCCTCCAACCGGTCACAGTCCTGGTTGGAATGAGTTCATTATTTTCATTACTTACAACTGTTATACCTCACTTTTTCGTACACATTGTACCGGACTTACCCACGTACTATCAGAGATAGGGTATATAATGCCGGCGTCAAGCCACTTGATGATTTCTTTCATTACAACCCCTTTCATGGCATGATTCAGTCTCCTCTAGGCCTCAATTGAAGGTTTGTGATCATCTTCCAACAAAATCTTGTGCATGCACACTGCCGGGCTAATTCCCTTCAAGTCGGCAATTGTCCACCCTATTGCCTTTTTGTGTAGCTTCAACATCTTGATCAGCTTCTTTTCCTGCTCAGGCTGTAACTTAAAAGAAATAATTACAGGCAATGTATTATCGGTTCCTAAGTATGCATATTTTAGTTGCTCTGGCAATTGTTTCAACTCAAGAATCGGTGGTTGTTCAATAGAGGGTTTTTCGAGTTTACCTTCCTTACCTGAGTAATCCAGTGGTTCAAAGTATGTACATGGTCGATTGACTAGCCAATTTGCCTCTTCTTGTTGTTCCTCATCGACCGGTTCTTCATACTCCTCAGGTTCCTCTTGATTGGCAATGTAGTTGCCGAGGTAACTAAATTCCTCGTCGAAGTTAAACTCTGCCGTGGCATGAAGAAGTTGGCATTCTTCTGGATCATCGGCGTGCCTTAGTGTTTGGAACACATTTAGTTTAACTTGTTGGTCATTCACCCTCATTGTGAGTTCTCCTTTTTCAACATCGATCAAGGTTCTCCCTGTTGCTAGGAATGGTCTCCCGAGAATGATGGGTGCATGCTCATCTGCTTCACAATCCAAAATAATAAAGTCAGCGGGAAAAATAAATTTATCAAATTTTACCAGTATGTCCTCGATTTTTCCCTCTGGATGCACATAGGATCTGTCTGCTAGTTGTAGCATAACTGTTGTAGGTCTTGCCTTCCCGATTCCTAGTTTCTGGAAAACCGATTTAGGCATCAAGTTTATGCTAGCCCCAAGGTCGCATAGTGCTTTCCCGACATAGTGGTTTCCAATGGAACAGAGTATTGTGAAACTTCCGGGATCCTTCAACTTGGGTGGCATACGATTGTGCAACATTGCCATGCATCCATCTGTTGCAGCAACTGTTTCAAACTCTCATAGCCTTGTTCTCTTGGACACAATGTCTTTAAGAAACTTGGCATAGTTTGGCATTTGTTCAATTGCTTCCACCAATGGCAAGTTGATGTGGACTTGCTTTAGGATATCAATAAACTTCTTGAATTGGTATTCTTGCTTTTGCCGCTTCAACCTTTGTGGGAATGGTGGTGGAAGTCGGATATCTTCGATCCTCTCATTGGTTTGGAACCTGATTGACGGTATTGTCGGGACAACTGGAGTTGCCGAGGCATTATCAATTGGGGTTGCCGAGGCATGCTTTTCACAAGTTGCCGAGGCGTCTTTATCGTCGGTTGCCGAGGCATGCTTATTGTCGGTTGCCGCGGCAATTCCTGGTTCAGCATCTGAAGCTTTGCCGCTAGGTTCATCTTGATCTTTTTGTGGAGTTTTGTTTGATGAGCGGGTTTGAGCCTTTCTAAGTTGTTGGCCACTTCTAGTGGTGATTGCCTTACATTGCTCATGGCCAGTTCCTCTTGCGACTTCAGTATCGCTAGGAAAACCTCCTTGCGGTCTAGTATTCAGATTTTGAGCAAACTGTCCGACTTGATTTTCCAATGATTTGATTGCCGCCTCTTGGTTTTGCAATCTCATCTCGGTCTTGTTAATAAAAGCATCAGTTCTTTTTATGAAATTACTATTCTCAGCCATATAAGATTCAGTTTTCATCATAAAAGCATTTAGAGAATTTTCCAAAGAACTAGATGTTGTCAGTTGTTGCTGCGGTAACTGTTGCCGTGGCATATTCTGCTGGAATCCCGATGCTTGTACATTATGAATGTTCTGGTTTAGAGTATTGTTGGGATTACTCCATGAAAAATTTGGGTGCTTCTTCCAAGCTGGATTGTATGTATTGGACATCACATTGTTGTTCCGATTGTAATTCCCCACATAGAAGTTGGATTCCGGATTCTGCATACATTCAGAAGAATTATGGTTATCACCACATAACTCACATAAAGAATCCACTACCTTGACCTCATGTGTGTTGTTTGGTTTTTGCATGTTCTGGACCATCTTGGTTAAAGTGGCCAATTGTGCCAAAATTGAATCTGATGATCCTAGTTCATGTATTGTGGCTTGGCGTCTAACTCCTCCTCTTCTAGTAGATGGGAATTGATAATCATTCTTGGCCAGCCTGTTTAAAATTTGCATTGCTTCCTCTGGCGACTTATCTAAGAGTATGCCGTTTGCCGAGGCATCTAGCATCATCCTTGTTGGTGTATTTACGACGTTGTAAAACATTGTTACTTGAGTCCACACCGGGAATCCGTGTAGGGGGCATTTGTGTAGAAGTTCTCTATATCGCTCCCAAGCCTCGTACATGGATTCATCATCTGCTTGCCAAAAAGAAGTAATGTCGTTACGAAGCTTATCAGTCAAATTTGTAGGATTAAATCGAGCAAGGAAATCACGACAAAGATCGGTCCAAGATGCTATTGATCCGGCAGGAATGCTATTCAACCATGCTTTCTCCCTATCCCTCAGTGAATAGGGGAATAATCTTAATCGTAAGACATCGGGGGTGACTCCGTGTATTTTGAACGAGTTGCAAATCTCGAGGAAAGATTTCAGATGTTGCCGTGCATCTTCAGTTGCTGAGCCGCCAAATTGACCAATTGTGTTGATCATATTAAACATTAACGGTTTCAACTCAAAGTGGTCGACATCAATTTCAGGTGCGACAACTCCTGGATTAAGTCCATCAAGATCTTCTTCAAGATAGTCTCGAATAGTTCTGTTTCGTGCAAGAATCACTCCTCCTCCTACTCGAACATCTTGATTCATATCGCCGTCTTGATTAGCCATTGCTACTCTTATCCTTCGTCTAAGTCTTTGTAAGGTTCGTTCGATTTATGGATCAAAGGGATATTATGGTCTCGCCCTGGTCATATACCAATGCAAAACCAAAGTTTGTTAGCCCTTTGAATCTTAAACAAGAAAAGTAAAAAGAAAGTGCAAGAAAATAAAAAAAAGTCGCTATTGCCAATCCCCGACAACGGCGCCAAAAACTTGTTGCGCGTAATAAGTGCTACGCAATTGTGCAAGTATACACGTTGCAAGTTATAGTATAAAAGATATCGTCTCCACAGGGATTGGTGCCACTTCAAGAATCTAGTCTCTTGCACTGTAAAAAGTAAAAACACAAATAAATGATTATAGGAGTTTAACTAATAACTAATCTAGAAAGCAATAAAGTAAAAGAAAAGATGAGATCAAATGAGAGAGAGATAGGCCAGGTTATCGTGAGTTGAGGTGTGATAGCCGATTGGATCGTCTTGGTAAAAGAGTGCACGGGCAACTCAGTTGTCGTGGCAACTTGCACAACGGGGTTGCCTTGGCAACTAATCGATGGTTGCCTGGGCAACTAGTTGGGCAACTACTTGGGCGTCTGGGCAGCAACCTTCAAGGTTCGACAGAGCGTTCTTCAATGGTTTCTTCTTATCCCTAAGTCGAAACTCTAGCTACTTGCGCATGCCTTGATAATATATCCCTGCGTGAATCAAGGGTGAAAAACAACCAATCTTGCGCTCCTCTTAGCCGTTGAAATCCTTAACTTATTCCTAAGCCGGATTAATCTTCACCATCAATAGATTGAATAAAGATCACATTCATTCGTTTCTTGAATCTAACTCTCCCGATATTAGATAAATAGATGAAATCACGAGATCCTCTCCCAATTCACTCGCAAACAAGAATAAGAACCAAGAATGAATAAACCTTGAATAGAAAAGTGCAAACTCTTATTACCTAAACAAAATCCAATAGTTTCTCACAACCACAAAACACAATAACCATAGCCAATTAGATTTAGTTCATGGCTAGGTTCCAAAGAAACACAAGATAAATAATCCCTAGCATGAACCCAATCGAACAAGAAAGAAAAGGATGAAGAAGGAGGCTTGTCGAAATCCTCCTTGCCCTAGATGCTTGTCGAAAATTCTCTCCTCTTGCCCTCCTTGGAGTTGTCGAAATTCTCCTCTCTTGCTCTCTCTTGATTGTCGAAATCTCCATCTTATTTATAGGGCTAGGCCAAAGTCCTTCTTTGAGGAGGAAGTTAAGTTGGAATTAAATTATCTTTAAAGAATATAATTCTTTATTATAATTGTATTCCTACTAGAACTCCTATCTTCTTGGAATTTAATTCTTCTTTAATCTCTGCATGGCAATCAAATTCCTTTGGGTTTGGGCTTTGCTCCACGTCATCTTGGGCTTGTATAGTCATCAGTTTCGACTACCATATCACCTTTGCTCTTGTCGACAATTGCCATGGCAACTGGCTCGGCGTCTCCTTCATGCATTGCCCTGGCAACTAGTTCGGCATATCCTTCATGTATTGCCCTGGCAACTAGCTCGGCATATCCTTCATGTATTGCCCTGACAACTAGCTCGGCATATCCTTCATGTATTGCCCTGGCAACTAGCTCTAGCCTTGCTTTGGCAAGTGATCCTGCATATACACACAAAACACACCAAAGCAACATCTTTTCCCACAAAAACTACCAAGTTATGTAATCAAGCTCAACGTTGGAAGGAAACATGGATTAATGCATGAATGGCTAATTATGCAACTAATATGAGCCTAAGTCTAACAATAATATGAGTAAAAAGGGTAAGAAAAATAGTACTTTTGAACACTTATCAATAACCAAAAGGATACTATAAGTCAATTGATACTAACAACAATCAGATTCTGTATAGATTAACTAATTCACATAGCTTTGCTTAATTCCAAATATGAATTGTGGTATATCTTTTGTCTAACTCATTCTGACCTTGACATGACATCAGTATCATTCTAACATAAAATTTACTCAGTTCAAATATATCCTTAACTAACCTATATTATCAACTATTTCCCATTTCATTTATAAATAGAATCCTAAGTTAAACTAACCGAATGATCCATCCAAATCACCCACATACGAACACAATTAGCAACCATGTTATAAGCACAAAACTTATATGCATAACCTTTTAAGTTATAACAAAACCGATTAGATACAAGCTTATTAATCAAGCTAAAAATGATATAGTTAAAACTTATAGTCTAATGCCACCCTCTAGGAGTTGCTAGCAAAATTACATAACATACTTTATGTGCTTCTGATGACCTTGCTTCAGCCTTTCAAACTTAATCTAAAAACCTACTAACCTGAGGATGAACAGGGCGAGCAGTTAGTTTGGCAACATAAAACAAATAAAATCAATATATATATATATATATATATATATATATATATATCCCAACAGTTGTATAGGTTACAAGAATTTACATCGAGGCAAGTAATACTTGAGACTATTTATATCAAATAGCAATAGCTATTCAGGACATAGGCTCAACAGTAAATCAGAATCATTCAGGCAACATACTTCAAAGATTAAAGTTATATGTCAGACAAACTTCTTGAGTTGATTAACTACACAATTTATCTATAAAACAACATAATTAACACATGCTACCTTAGTCAAATCATATACTCTTGAGAAATCCTATATAAGTTTCGGATTCTCTTATCACAACAACAGACAATGGCCATTCTTCTACCATTGACAATTTATTCTCATATACATTATCCAGGGGTACTCTTGTACCTATTAGGGGGCCTTACTCCAAATTCCAGGCTGAGCTCAGATTACTTTATTGACATGCCAATTCGACTAGACCAAGACTATACACATCTTTCTAGTGAACCTTATTAATTCTAGCTACCTTATTCACAACTCATTATATATATATATATATATCAACCAGGATGACATTTGAGCATTCAATTCATTTATCTATAACATGTTTGAATCTACCCTTAACATAAATCTTACCTTGGCATTTACCTTCCAAGGATTTTCCAGCACATACACAAGCAAGTAAGGCAATGAAGCCTTCTTGACGTTCGAATAGCTTAGAATTTATACAACAATTAAAATAATTAAACACGGGCTACACTCACGAATATTCCAAGCTAATCTTGATCATGGATTATGACTCTTTTCTTCCTTTCGCCTTCTTGATCATAATTCTTGTTGTCTAGGTATAACAAGAATTTACCAAAGTATTAGAATCGAGTTATTATTTTTTGATTGTCTAATAAGCTTTCAAGCTTAACCAAGTCTTTAAAACAAGAATTCTATAATACCTCCAAACAACACCAAAGTTCATAGCCATAATTGTAACACACACAAATTGAGGTGAAAACCCACGACTAAAACAGTCCTTATAATGTCCTGTTCGAAACAGGGCAAATTCTTGCCTACCAGAATTGTCTAATAGCCAAAAGAAAAATAACACTCCAAATGATCCTTTAATTCTACTACCTTGTTACAAACAAATTAACCATGCTTAGCATCATTCTAATTTCAATCATTCTGGTTACTCCACTTCCAAAACAGTTTCGGTGAAGACAAGATCAAACCATGCCATTTTTATGAAAGCATATAGAATCACCATGCTTCGAATAGTTTTGATTCTAACCATATGTGCCCATTAAATCTCAAATTTCCAGCATTTCTAACTAATCATAACAATCACTTTCGACAATCATGTCATCATTTTTTAACTAACATCTATAGCTCTTTTGCTAATTACAACAACCAATCTTGTAAGTAAATTTAGCACAAGATCAACAATCAATCTCTACAACATATCTCAATAAATACATTCAAAACCCCAAAATCTACTTCAAATTTTAGAGTGGGTAACAAGAAAACTTACATCCTTTTTATATAGACTCAAATCAAGCATTCAAAAGCCACCCAACTCAAGCTAACGATGAAGACCCTCTCATTCCCTCACTAGATACATTCGGCTATTCCATGAAAATGAAGATGATAAAAGATTATGTTTGATTGAAAGCTCTCAAAGAGATATCCATTCCTACGTGGCTTATAATTTTAAGCCATGTAGATTTCCATTAATCCAATTATTGCCTTAGCATGCAATCTCACAAAATTGCATTGTTATCAAACTAGTCACTTTCAATTGGCCACCTAAACTTTGTGGCTTCTACATTTCAGTCCCTTAAGGTCACAAGTAAGCACTTTTAGAGATTCGCTACAACTAACAAAAATCATTCTTTTGAGTCAATAGTTTAGGATGTTACAAATTCCTCCTCCTAAAATGGAAACCCGTCCCCAAATTTACCTTGAAAGTAGAGATGTGGATATTTTTCTTTCATGTTGGATTCAAGTTCCAGGTAGCTTCTTTACTCCCATGATTCCTCCACAGAACTTTGACAAGTGGGATTGATTTGTTCCGAAGTCTTCTTTCTTCCTGGTTAATAATTCCAATTGGTTCTTCATCATAGGTTAAATCCGAGTTTAATTCCACTTCTTCTGGCTCTAGGATGTGAGAAGGTTCAGAACGATAGTTATGCAGCATCGAAACATGGAATACATTATGCATCTTGTTGAATTCTTCTAGAAGAGCTAAACGATAGGCAACATGACTAACTCTTTTGATAATCCCGAAAGGTCCTATAAATCGAGGGCTAAGTTTCCCTTTCTTCCCAAAATGAAACACCTTCTTCCAAGGAGATACCTTAAGAAAACTTTATCCCCTACATTAAGATGTACATCCCTTCTTTTACGGTCAGCATAGGCTTTCTGCCGATCAAATGCTTCTTTCAACCATCTACAAACAATTTGCGCAATATCTTCTATTTCACGAAGCACTTGAGGTCCCAAGATTTTGTGTTCCCTCAATTCTGACCAGCAAGGGGGAGTTTTACATTTTTTCCATACAGAGCTTCAAAGGGAGCCATTTTGATAGAAGAATGGTAACTGTTGTTGTATGAAAATTCAGCCAGGGGTAAGGCCTTCTCCCAATTTTCCCGTTATCAATTATACATGCCCGAAGCATGTCCTCTAAGACTTGTATAGTTCTTTCAGACTGTCCATCCGATTGAAGATGAAATGCTGTACTGAGATTGGTTCTAGTCCCAAGGGCTTTTTGTAAGGATTTCTAGAATCTAGAAGTAAATCTAGAGTCCCGGTAAGAGATTATTGAAGTAGGAATGCCATGGAGTTTAATTATCTCTCAGATATACAGTTCGGCTAACTAGTCCAGACTCATACTTATTCGAATAGGGATGAAGTGGCCAAACTTCGAAAATCTATTTACAATCACCCAAATTGCATCATTCTTCTTAGGAGACAATGGTAGACCACTAATAAAATCCATCGTTATTTGTTCCCATTTCCATTGCGGAATTTCAATGGGTTGCAAAAGTCCCGAAGGAACTTGATGCTTGGCTTTCACCTTTTGGCATACAAAATATTTAGACAAAAAGTCAGTTACAACAAATTTTATTCCGGACCACCAATAAAGACTCTTTAGGTCCTTATACATCTTCACTGAACCGGGATGTATTGAGAAAGAACTATTGTGGGCTTCATGCAGAATTTCTCTTCTTAATTCTGGATCATTAGGAACACACATCCTATTCCTGAAATAGAGCAATCCAAACTCTTTTAGAGCAAATTTTGATTCAGAATTTTCATCTAATTTGAGCTTAATTCTGTGTAGTTCAGGATCCGATTGTTGTAACATTCAGATTCTTGATAAAATCTCAGACTGGATTCGAATGGAAGCTACGGTCCATTTCTTTATAAACATTCAAAAGTGGGCATTGATGGATGATGAAGCTACATTAGTTTACCAAGAAATATTTTAGATGACACATATAAGCCACATTTCGAATAAACTAGGGGAAGGTTGATTAAATTGAATTCTTACCTCGGGAATGTTGTCGAATGAGTGCATCAACCACAACATTGGCTTTCCCCGAATGATAATCTATGATTAAATCATAGTCTTTAAGGAGTTCAATCCATCTCCTTTGCTTGAGGTTAAGTTCCTTTTGAGTCAAAAAAAATATTTTAGGCTTTTGTGATCGGTGTACAGATAGAATCTTTCTCCGAACAGGAAATGCCGCCAGATTTTTAAAGCAAAAACTACCGCAACAAGCTCCAAATCATGAGTTGGATAGTTTAGTTCATGTGACTTTAATTGTCGGGAAGCATACACTACTACCTTGCCCCTTGCATTAGAACACACCCCAAGCCCAAATGGGATGCATCACTAAACACGATGTATTCCTTTCCCGATTCTGGTTTAGTCAAAACTGGAGCTCGGGTAAGAACTTCTTTTAGCTGATCAAAGCTCATTTCTTGTTTTTCAGACCAAACAAACGGTGTATCTTTATGGAGTAGCTTAGTCAAAGGTGCGGCTAAAATAGAAAAGCCCTTAACAAATCTTCGGTAGTAACCGGCCAAGCCAAGGAAGCTTTGAACTTCCCCAACATTCTTCTGGGATGTCCAATCGAGCATAGATTGAATCTTTTTAGGTTCAACTTTGATCCCTTCGGCTGAAATTATGTGCCCGAGAAATTAGACTTCGGGCAACCAAAATTCACACTTGTTGAATTTGGCATAAAGTCTATTTTTTCTAAGGGTTTGAAGAACAATTCTGAGATGTCTTGAATGCTCCTCTTCATCTTTCGAGTAAACCAGAATATCATCAATGAGGACCACTACAAATCTATCCAAGTAGGGTTTAAAGACTCGGTTCATAAGATCCATAAATGCAGCATGGGAGTTTGTCAGACCAAATGGCATTACTAGGAACTTGTAATGGCCATATCGAGTTCTAAAGCCAGTTTTGGGAATGCCAGACTCCTTTACTTTCATTTGATAATACCCTGGTCTAAGGCCAATCTTAGAAAATAATGAAGCACCCTTCAGTTGATCAAACAAATCTTCAATTCTCGGAAGCGGGTACTTATTCTTAATCGTAACTTGATTAAGTTGCCAATAGTCTATGCATAACCTCATTGATCTATCTTTCTTCTTGACAACGAGTACCGGGGCTCCCCATGGTGAAGAGCTTGATCGAATGAACCCATTGTCTTGCAGTTCTTGCAACTGCTTCTGAAGCTCTTTTAATTCAAACGGAGCCATTCTGTAAGGAGTAATGGATATGGGATTGATAATTGGTTGAATTTCTATCTTGAACTCAACTTCTCGATTCAGTGGCAATCCTGAAAGTTCATCAGGAAAAACATCAAGGAATTTAGATACAGTCAGGATTGAATTTATATCAGACTCAGTTTGTACATTTTCGAGCATATTGGCAAATAAAGCACTCGACCTTTTTGGCTTTTGACTAATAAGGGATATCGACTCTTTTCCTAAACCCCGTAAGTATAATTTTCTCTTATTAAAGTTTACCCAAGCCCTGTGTCTTCCTAATCAGTCTAAACCAAGAATTGAATCGAATTCACAGAAGGGCAGTACATAAAGATTAATAAGGAAAGGAATATTCTGAATATACAAAGGACAGTCCCGACAAAGAACATTTAAGGCTAGAAATTTCCCTACAGGGTCCAAAACTGGGAGTTCTTGATCAACAATTTCAGAATTCAGGTTCAACATTTCAATCAAAGGAAAAAAAATAAAGGAATGAGTAGATCCTGGATCAATTAAAGCATATACAAGACTATTATTTAGTTCAACAGTACCTGCTATAACATCAGGTGCTTCTTCATCATCACGACTTTGAATGTGATACATACGAGCAGGGGTCCGAGACTCTTGATGAGTGGTGGTAATAGCCTGACCCCGAGATCTTCCTGAGTTCCCTAATTGATCTTGTCTCGGCCCTTTTCCCTTAAGAGGGGGAACTTGATTCGAATTGGAGGCTACCTTAACCGGGGGCTTGTCAAAAGGTTGAGGACAATCTCGGACATAGTAATCCATACTTCCACATTAGAAACAAGCATTTGATTATCTCCTACACTAACTAGAATGGTAGTATTGACAGATGTTATAGTGTCGGGATTGAGGTTCCCTACCCGAGTTTCCCAAGCTATTAATGGAGATTGTTGGAGTAGAAGATTTGATTACGGTTTGAGGCTTCAGAATGAAGTTACCCCTTAGTGAAGTAACTTGGTTCGAATAGCTCCCTCATTGGCGTTTCGATTTCTTTGAAGGCCACTGAGATTTGTTATCACTTCAGGATCTTTTATCTTTCATAGAAAAATTCTCTCTTCTTTTATCAGCCGCTTTCATTCGAGACTCCGTGGCAATTACTCAATTCACAAGGTCTTGAAAATTAGTTATTCCGAGGGCTATGAACATCGGGCTCAAGTCATCATTCAATCCTTCAATAAACATCCTATATTTGTCCTCATCCTTTTTGATATATTCAGCTCCATACTTGCAATATTTACAGAATTCACTGATGTATTATTTTACAGGTCTTTCACCTTACTTGAGATGCAAGAAACGTCTTTTTCTTTTGGCTAGATATTGTTCACTCATATATTTCTATCGAAATTCCTTCAGGAAAAATTCCCAAGTGATAGAATTTTCCATAACAGTTAGGATTGTAGTTTCCCACCAGTTTAAAGCTTCATCAGCAAGTAAGGTCACCACACACTCCAATTTATGAGCATCAAGACATTGGAGTTGTTTGGTTAAGATCCCCGTGGTAGTTTCTAGGCAGTATTCCACTACTTCCGGGTTTTCTTTATCGGATCCCACAAAAGTATAGGCTCAATGCTGAGCCAATTTATAGATAGGGGCTTCCGGCTGACTCACTGTAGGTGCAGGAGGATCATTTTGTTTCATATTAGTGATGAACTGATTAAATATCTAAGTCACGCTGAGAAAACATTCCTTTTGGATTTGATTTATCCGAGGAGCCTCAGGCTGTGGTTCTGCAGCATTTTGAGGGTCTATTTGATCCTAATTCAGTCTAACAGTCCCCCTTCATTAGAGGAGCCAGCCGAGCTATTTTCATCCCAGGCCAGATATGTCTCAGACATCTGAAATTAACATTTGAAAGAGATTTAATCAAACAAGGTCATAAGCACATTTATTCAACTCCTAGGTGGCACTTTATACAGTAGATGACACAATATAAACTGGTTTAGTCCTAGGATCGACTAAACCTTAGCTTTAATACCAAATTGTAATACTCGTACGCCGGTCTAGAAAGAGAATACCAATTGAAAGTAGAGAGTCTAACTTGTCTGAAAAATTGAGTTCTAAATGAGCAAAAATCTAGTTAGAAAGGCATGAGAGCATTCAAAATAAGGAGAAGCAACCACCCCAACCAGGCATCAAGAAATATCAATCTCATATCAAGAAGCATCAATGTATGCACTTGTTAAAGTCATGTCAATTCGAGCACATTGGGTATGAATAACCAAAAGGATACTATAAGTCAATTGATACTAACAACAATCAGATTTTTTATAGATTAACTAATTCACATAGCTTTGCTTAATTCCAAATATGAATTGTGATAGATCTTTTGTCTAACTCATTCTAACCTTGACATGACATCAGTATCATTCTAACCTTGACAGGACATCAGTATCATTCTAACCTATATTATCAATTATTTCCCTTTTGATTTATAAATAGAATCCTAAGTTAAACTAACCGAATGATCCACTCAAATAACCCATGTACGAACACAAATAGCAACCATGATATAAGCACAAAACTTATATATACATAACCTTTTAAATTATAACAAAACCGATTAGATACAAGCTTATTAATCAAGCTAAAAAGGAAATAGTTAAAACTTATAGTCTAGTGCCACCCTCTAAGAGTTGCTAGCAAAATTACATAACATACTTTATGTGCTTTTGATGACCTTGCTTCAGCCTTTCGAACTTAATCTAAAAATCTACTAACCTGAGGATGAACAGGGCGAGTAGTTAGTTTGGCAGCATAGAACAAATAAGATCGAAATATATATATCCCAACAGTTGTATGGGTTACAAGAATTTACATTGGGGCAAGTAATACTTGAGACTATTTATATCAAATATCAATAGCTATTCAGGACATAGGCTCAACAGTCATTCAGAATCATTTAGGCAACAGACTTCAAAGATTAAAGTTATATGTCAGGCAACCTTCTTGAGTTGATTAACTACACAATTTATCTATAAAACAACATAATTAAGATAGACTACCTTAGTCGAATCATATACTCTTGAGAAATCCTATATAAGTTTTGGATTCTGTTATCACAAAAAGAGATAATGGCCATTCTTCTACCATTGACTATTTATTCTCATTTACATTATCTAAGGGTAATCTTGTACCTATTAGGGGACCTTAGTCCAAATTCCAGGCTGAGCCCAGATTACTTTATTAGCATGCCAATTCGACTAGACCAAGAATAGACACATCTTTCTAGTAAACCTTATTAATTCTAGCTACCTTATTCTCAACTCATTATATATATATACATATCAACCATGATGCCATTTGAGCATTCAATTCATTTATATATAACATGTTTGAATCTACCCTTAACATACATCTTACCTTGGCACTTACCTTCCAAGGATTTTCCAGCACACACACAAGCAAGTAAGGCAATGGAGCCTTCTTGACATTCAAATAGCTTAGAATTTATACAACAATTAAAATAATTAAACACGGGCTACACTCACGGATATTCCAAGCTACTCTTGATCGTGGATTACGACTCATTTCTTCTTTTCGTCTTCTTGATCACAATTCTTGTTGTCTAGGTATAACAAGAATTTATCAAAGTATTAGAATCGAGTAATTATTTTTTGATTGTCTAATACACTTTCAAGCTTAACCAAGTCTTTAAAACAAGAATTCTATAATACCTCCAAACAACACTAAAGTTCATAATCATAATTGTAACACAAACAAATTAAGGTGAAAACCCACGACTAAAACTGTCACACCCCAAAAATCGGTCTAGTTGGGGTTAAGTTCCCGGTGATCGAATATTTTGTATCAGTTAAATAATTAGCTCGATCATGTACCTAATTTGAAGAAATAAAGGTTATTCGGGCTAACCGTATAAGTTTATTATTATTATTAAAAAAGATAAAGGTCGTGGGCAATTCCACAATTGGGGATGATTTGGCACGACACAAGGGGGAGGTGGCCACCACGTGGCTCAAGCCAAAGGGCTATGCCCCAAATTTATGCCACCACTCCACCTACGTGGAGGATGAAGGCAAAGGTGGGAGCCGGCCAAATTGAATATATATAGGGGGATAATTGTGCTCAGGAAACATAAGAAACTAAGGCACAGAGAATGATTCAGTGATAGGGTGGTAAGTTCAATTTTTCTGGTTTGATAAATTCGAGTCCTTGCTATCGACTGGCTCAAGGGGTTGATACAAAACAACCGTCATCTCTTCCAAAAGCTAAGAATAAATGTGTCATTATCTGAAAGTCTTACAAACAACGGGTTGTCGAGGTGAGTGTAGTTGTGTCAAGGGATAGGCTTGGTGCCATCCCATTGCATTATTTTATGATTACGTTTGTATTTTTTTAAGGGCTCACGTAGAGCAACTATGTCAAATTTGATTGGCAAATCCGGTAAGTGCCTTGCATTGCTTTGATATATGCAAATATGACTATGATATGCTACACGTATGTGATATATGAAAATAATATGAAATGTGACATGATATGGAGCTAAGGCTCATTTTGATATTTGATATGATATGACTTGAAAAATATGGACTATGTGAATTTGTGTAATTACGGACATTGGATAAAATTGGCATGCTATAGGATTAATGAGCTCAAATAAGTAGGGGAGGACTATGGTCCAGGGCTATAGCCTATATGTGGGGGGAAATAAGGTCGGTTGTGTAAGGGATATATCTCCGGAGCTACGGCTCAAGGGCTACGGCCCACTCTCCGTTATATGCGTTGGTGTATAGGGGAATCCGTGTATCCAATGGTACTGATAAGTGTTCAAAAGTACTATTTTTCTTACCCTTTTTACTCATATTATTGTTAGACTTAGGCTCATATTAGTTGCATAGTTAGCCATTCATGCATTAATCCATGTTTCCTTCAATCGTTGAGCTTGATTACATAACTTGGTGATTTTTGTGGAAATAGATGCTGCTTTGGTGTGTTTTTGTGTGTGTATGTGCAGGATCACTTGCCAAAGCAATGCCGAGCTAGTTGCCAGGGCAATGCATGAAGGATATGCCGAGCTAGTTGCCATGGCATTTGTCGACAAAGACCAAAAGCAATATGGATGTCGAAATTCATGATTTTACAAGCCCAAGATGACATGGAGCAAGGTCCAAGCCCAAAGGAATTTGATTGCCATGCAGAGATTAAAGAAGAATTAAATTCCAAGAGGATAGGAGAAGTTCTAATAGGAATAAAATTATAATAAAGAATTATATTCTTTAAAGATAATTTAATTCCAACTCAAACTCCTCCTCAAAGAAGGACTTTGGCCTAGCCCTATAAATATCAAGGAGATTTCGACAATTCAAGAGGGAGAGCAAGAGGGAAATTTCGGCAAGTCCAAGTAGGGCAAGAGGAGAGAATTTTCGACAAGCATCAAGGGCAAGGAGGATTTCGACAAGCCTCTTCCTTCATCTTTGTTCGATTGGGTTCATGCTAGGGATTAATTATCTTGTGTTTCTTTGGAACCTAGCCATGAACTAAATTTACTTGGCTATGGTTATTGTGTTTTGTGGTTGTGAGAAACTATTGGTTTTGTTTAGGTAATAAGAGTTTGCACTTTTCTATTTCAAGGTTTATTCATTCTTGATTCTTATTATTGTTTTGAGTGAATTGGGAGAGGATCTTGTGATTTCATCCATTTATCTAATATCGGGAGAGTTAGATTCAAGAAACGAATGAATATGATCTTTATTCAATCCAATGATGGTGAAGATTAATCCGGCTTAGGAATAAGTTAAGGATTTCAACGGCTAAGAGGAGCGCAAGATTGGTTGTTGTTCACCCTTGATTCACGCATGGATGTATTATCAAGGCATGCACAAATAGCTAGAGTTTCGACTTAGGGATAAGAAGAAACCATTGAAGAACGCTCCGCCGAACCTTGAAGTTGCTGCCCAGTCGCCCAAGTAGTTGCCCAACTAGTCGCCCAAGCAACCATCAATTAGTTGCTACGGCAACCCCGTCGTGCAAGTTGCCACGGCAACTGAGTTGCCCGTGCACTCTTTTACCAAGACAATCCAATCGGCTATCACACCTCAACTCACGATAACCTAGCCTACCTCTCTCAATTGAATTCATCTTTTCTTTTACTTAATTGCTTTCCAGATTAGTTATTAGTTAAAACTTCTATAATCCTTCACTTGTGTTTTTACTTTTTTACAGTGCAAGAGACTAGATTCTTGAAGTGGCACCAATCCCTGTGGAGACGATATCTTTTATACTATAACTTGCGACGTGTATACTTGCACAATTGCGTAGCACTTATTACGCGCAACAAGTTTTTTGGCGCCGTTTCGGGATTGGCAATAGCGACTTTGTTTTTACTTTCTTGCACTTTCTTTTATTTTTCTTGTTTAAAATTCAAAGGGCTAACAAACTTTGGTTTTGCATTGGTATATGACCAGGCGAGACCGACTTCACAGAATATCCCTTTGATCCGTAAATCGAACGAACCTTACAAAGACTTAGGCGAAGGATAAGAGAAGCAATGGCAAATCAAGACGGCAATATTAATCAAGATGTTCGAGCAGGAGGAGGAGTGATTCTTGCACGAAACAGAACTATTCGAGACTATCTTGAAGAAGATCTTGATGGACTTAACCCGGGAGTTGTCGCACCGAAATTGAAGCCGACCACTTTGAGTTGAAACCGGTAATGTTTAATATGATCAACACAATAGGTCAATTTGGCGGCTCAAAGAATCGAAGATGCACGACAACATCTGAAATCTTTCCTCGAGATTTGCAACTCGTTCAAGATACACGGAGTCACCCCGATGTCTTACGATTAAGATTATTCCCTATTCACCGAGGGATAGGCGAAAGCATGGCTAAATAGCATTCTGCCGGATCCATAGCATCTTGGACTGATCTTTGTCGTGATTTCCTTGCTAGATTTAATCCTACAAATTTAATCGATAAGCCGTAACGACATTACTTCTTTCGCAGGCAGATGATGAATCCATGTACGAGGCTTGGGAGCGATATAGAGAACTTCTACACAAATGCCCTCTACACGGATTCGGTGTGGACTCAAGTGACAATGTTTTACAATGCCGTGAATACACCAACAAGGATGATGCTAGACGCCTCGGCAAACAGCATACTCCTAGATAAGTCACCGGAAGAAGCAATGCAAATTTTAAACAGGCTGGCCAAGAATGATTATCAATTCCCATCTACTAGAAGAGGAGGAGTTAGACGCCAAGCCACAATACATGAACTAGGATCATCAGATTCAATTTCCGCACAATTGGCCGCTTTAACCAAGATGGTCCAGAACATGCAAAAACCAAACAACACACATGAAGTCAAGGTAATGGATTCTTTTTGTGAGTTATGTGGCGATAACCATAATTCTTTTGAATGTATGCAGAATCCGGAATCTAGCTTCTATGTGGGGGATTACAATCGGGGCAACAACATGATGTCAAATACATACAATCCAGCTTGGAAGAAGCACCGAATTTTTCATGGAGTAATCCCAACAATGCTCTAAACCAGAACAATCAGAATGCACAAGCATCGGGATTCCACAAAATATGCCACGGCAGCGGATGCCGCAAACAACAACCGACAACATCTAGTTCTTTGGAAAATTCTCTAAATGCTTTTATGATGAAAACTGAATCTTATATGGATGAGAATAGTAATTTCATAAAAAGAACTGATGCTTTTATTAACAGACCGAGATGAGATTGCAAAACCAAGAGGCGGCAATCAAATCATTGGAAAATCAAGTCGGACAATTTGCTCAAAATCTGAACACTAGACCACAAGGAGGTTTACCTAGCGATCTTCAAGTCGCAAGAGGAACGGCCATGAGCAATGTAAGGCAATCACCACCAGAAGTGGCCAACAACTTAGAGAGGTTCAAACCCGCTCGTCAAACAAAACTCCACAAAAAGAGCAAGACGAACCTAGCGGCAAAGTCTCAGATGCTGAACCAAGAATTGCTGCGGCAACCGGCAATAAGCATGCCTCGGCAACCGATGACGCCTCGGCAACTTGCGATAAGCACGCCGCGGCAACCCGATTGGTAACACATCGGCAACTCGGATGTCCCTGTAATGCCGTCAATCAGGTTTCAAACCAATGAAAAGATCGAAGATATCCGACTTCCACCACCATTCCCACAAAGGTTGAAGCGACAAAAACAAGAATACCAATTCAAGAAGTTTCTTGATATCCTAAAGCAAGTCCACATCAACTTGCCATTGGTGGAAGCAATTGAACAAATGCCAAACTATGCCAAGTTTCTTAAAGACATTGTGTCCAAGAGAACAAGGCTAGGAGAGTTTGAAACAATTGCCATTGAGAGGGATGCATGGCAATGTTGCACAATCGTATGCCGCCCAAGTTGAAGGATCCCGGAAGTTTCACAATACCTGTTCTATTGGAAATCACTATGTCGGGAAAGCACTATGCGACCTAGGGGCTAGCATAAACTTCATGCCTAAATCGGTTTTTCGAAACTAGGAATCGGGAAGGCAAGACCTACATGATTATGCTACTGACTAGCCGACAGATCCTATGTGCATCCAGAGGGAAAAATCGAGGACATACTGGTAAAAGTTGATAAATTTATTTTTCCCGCTGACTTTATTGTTTTAGATTGTGAAGCAGATGAGCATGCGCCTATCATTCTCGGAAGACCATTCCTAGCGACAGGGAGAACTTTGATTGATGTTGAAAAGGGAGAACTCACAATGAGGGTGAATGACCAGCAGGTAAAACTAAATGTGTTCCAAACACTAAGGCATGCCGATGATCCAGAAGAATGCCAACTACTTCATGCCACGGCAGAGTTTAACCGGTGAGGAATTTAGTTGCCTCGGCAACTACATTGCCGATCAAGAGGAACCCGAGGAGTATGAAGAACCGGTCGATGAGGAACACGAGAGAAGAGGTAAATTGGCTAGTCAATCGACCCGGTACATACTTTGAACCACTGGACTACTCGGGTAAGGAAGGTAAGATTAAAAAAACCTCTATCGAAAATCCACCAATTCTTGAGTTGAAACAATTGCGAGCAATGAAATATGTATACTTAGGGATCGATAATACATTACCTGTAATTATTTCCTCTAAGTTACAGCCTGAGCAGGAAAAGAAGCTGATCAACATGTTGAAGCTACATAAAAAGGCAATAGGGTGGACAATTGCCGACTTGAAGGGAATTAGCCCGGCGGTGTGCATGCACAAGATCTTGTTGGAAGATAACCACAAACCTTCAATTGAGGCCAGAGAGAAGACTGAATCATGCCATGAAAGGGGTTGTAATGAAAGAAATCATCAAGTGGCTTGACGCCGGCATTATATACCCTATCTCCGATAGTATGCGTGGGTAAGTCCGTACAATGTGTGCCGAAAAAGGGAGGTATAACAGTGGTAAGCAATGAAAATAATGAACTCATCTCAACCAGGATGTGACCGGTTGGAGGGTTTGTATGGACTATCGAAAGCTAAACAAAGCCACTAGGAAAGATCACTTCCCATTACCCTTTATTGATCAAATGCTTGACCGTCTTGCAGGTAAACCCTTTTTACTGTTTTCTTGATGGTTATTCAGGTTACAATCAGATTGCCATAGCACGAGAAGATCAAGAAAAGACAACCTTCACATGCCCCTACGGTACTTATGCCTTCGAAGGATGCCGTTCGGATTATGTAACGCCCCGCAACCTTCCAAAGATGCATGATGGCGCTCTTTTCAGACATGGTCGAAGACTTCCTTGAGATCTTCATGGATGATTTTTCGGTTTTTGTAATGACCCGACGGCTGTCTCGGCAATTTAGAGAGGGTGTTGGCAAGATGCAAAGAAACGGATTTAGTCCTCAATTGGGAGAAATGCCACTTTATGGTAGATGAAAGAATAGTGCTCGGCCATAAGATTTCATCCAAGGGAATTGAAGTAGACAAAGCCAAGGTGGACGTGATCGAGAGATTACCCCCACCAAATTCGGTTAAAGGAATTCGAAGTTTTCTCGGACATGCAGGTTTTTACAGGAGGTTCATTCATAACTTTTCTAAAATCACTAAACCTTTGTGTAATCTACTTGAACAGGATAAAGTCTTCGATTTTGATGATTCTTGCACTCAAGCATTTGAAACCCTAAAGAAAAAGCTTGCCTCGGCACCCATTGTTGTTCCACCACAGTTGGACGCTACCTTTTGAGCTCATGTGTGATGCAAGTGATTTCGCGGTAGGAGCAGTCCTAGGCCAACGCACAGGTAAGACCTTCCATGTGATATACTACGCTAGTAAAACTCTTAACGATGCTCAAGTGAATTACACAACAACGGAGAAAGAGTTACTAGCTGTAGTTTTCGCATTTGACAAGTTCGATCCTATTTAATTGGTACAAAGGTAATTGTTCATACGGACCATTCGGCAATCAAATACTTATTTGCTAAAAAGGATGCTAAACCTCGTTTGATTCGTTGGATATTACTTTTACAAGAATTTGATATTGAAATTAAGGACAGGAAAGGAACAGAAAATCAAGTGGCCGATCACTTATCACGTTTGGAACGCAATAGGGAAAGAGGGCGGATCTAGAGATATGCGATGCATTCCCGGATGAACAAATTCTAATCGCCTCGGCAACCCTTGACGCCTCGACAGCCCATGACGCCTTGGCAACCATGGAAGCACACGCCGGCGGCAACTCGACGCCGCAGCAGTCTTCTTTGACGAGCACGCCTCGGCAATTTTGGGAGCGACACTACGGCAAAGACATGCCCGGCAATACCACGGTACGCAGATTTAGTTAACTTCCTTGTTTGTGGTATTTTTCCGTATGGCATTACTCACCAAGGGAAGAAGCGGTTCCGCCATAATGCTAAGCATTACTTTTTGGGACGAGCCTCTTTTGTTTAAACAATGTGCAGATCAGGTTATACGCCGATGTGTCCCCTGAAGAAGAGCAACAGAATGTACTCGGCAATGCCATTCTTCACCCTATGGAGGACATTTTGGAGGAACTCGTACATGCCAAAGTCTTGCAATCCGGTTTGTATTGGCCAACATTGTACAAAGATGCCCAAGACTTTTACAAGCAATGTGATCGTTGCGGAGGGCGGGCAATATCTCTAGGCGACATGAGATGCCACTCCGAACATCATCGAGGTGGAACTGTTCGATGTATGGGGATCGATTTTATGGGACCTTTTCCATCTTCATTCGGAAACCTCTACATCTTACTCGCCGTCGACTATGTGTCTAAATGGGTAGAGGCAGCTGCAGTTCCCAACGACGATTCCAAGACCGTGCAACGATTCTCGCAGAAAAACATATTTACACGGTTTGGGATGCCGAGAGCAATTATCAGCGACGGGGCAAGCATTTTGACAACATACTAATTGCCAAGATGTTGCAACGCTCGGCATATCACACAAGATCGCCACGGCATATCACCCACAAACCAATGGGCAAGCGAAATCTCCAACCGAGAGTTGAAGGGAATACTCGAGAAAGTTGTAAATCCCTCAAGGAAGGATTGGTCATTAAGACTAGATGACGACTTTGGGCATATCGCCTTTGCATTCAAAACACCCTTAGGTATGTCCCCTTCCGACTTGTCTATGGTAAAACATGTCATCTACCGGTGGAAATCGAGCACAAGGCGTCTTGGGCAATCAAGACCGTGAATATGGATTGGGAAAGTGCGGACAAAAGCGCTTGATGGATCTCAATGAGATAGAAGAATTTCGTGCACTCGCCTATAACAATGCACGAATCTACAAGGAGAAAACAAAGCGATGGCATGACAAGAAACTATTGCCACAACAATTCACGCCAGGGCAACTAGTTCTCCTATTCAATTCTCGGCTAAAACTTTTCCCGGGAAAGCTGAAATCAAGATGGTCGGGACCATTTGAAGTCGTCAAACCATTCTCCCATGGCGCCGTGATAATCAAGTCCATCTCTGACAACCATGAATTCAAAGTTAATGGACAAAGATTGAAGCACTACAATGGTGCCCATGTGGAACGTAACAAGGAAGTGGTCAATTTAGGAGATGCATGAGCATGCTCTCCCCTTTGATATTTTTATTTTTATTTTTATTTATTTTTATTTTTTGTTTTTGTCGATTATTTAATTATTTATTTTTCATTTTTTTTCCGATTATTATTTTTTATTATTTTATTATTTTGCCGATTATTAGTAGTTTTAGGATAGATTTTTTTTATTCAAGTCTAAGAATCCTATTACACATCTTTATTTATTTTCTTTATTAGTTTATCTTTAATTTTAATCCTTATTTGATTTGTTTTTGAATTGTAGGAAAGGAAGTTCAAGAGAAAGAAGGAATTCTAAACCAAGTAGGAAAACATCTTCAACAAGGAAACTAATGGGCTGAATCTAAGGCTTATATAAAGCCTCCAATTCATCCTAACCAAAACCCCTTTGTCGAAAAAATTCCTACCAAACCCTAACCCAATTGTCGATTTCCCTAATCCCACCCACCTATCTTTTCTATAAAACCCATCACCCTTAACCTATTCCTACTTTCTATCTTGCAACTTTTTAGTTTCTTTTCTTTTCTTTGTTTTTACTCACAACCAAGATCATACATGGCATCCAAGATTAAACTTTTAGTTCATCCAAGTTCCTCCAAAGAACCAAGATACAAGAAGTTTGCTACACCGTGGTTCAAGAAAGATTTCAATCAAAGTTTGAAAGCCGGAAGATTCATGAAGAACAAGGCTTTGAATACTCCAGATCTCAAGATTTCGGCCTTGAACCATTCATCTTCAAAAGGATTGCACATCAAAAGTGGCAAATCTTTTGCCATCAACCGGAACCGGGTAACATCTCATGGGTAAGAGAATTCTATGCTCACTCACCTAACCCGGATAATCCTTATGTTTTTGTTCGTGACAAGGCCATACTTATAAGTCCTGAAAGCATCAACACCTTTTACGGACTTTACATTGAGAAGGACGAACATCAAGCCTTCATTGACCAAATCAATCCCAAGCAACTCGACAAGGTGCTTCAAGAACTCACTCAACCGGGAACTCATTGGAACGACGGTAAATACAAGGGCACGGTAAATCGCCTTCGGCTTAAACCCGAGGCAAAACTATGGAATAAGTTTGTTAAAACTTCTTTAATGCCCTCCACACACAATACTACCGTTGACATACCACGTCTTTTGCTCATACATTCTATTTTGCATAATCGCATCATTAACATTGGAAAAATTATTTGCGATGAGATTTTTGTATGCAGCTCAAAAGATAAGGGTTATCTTTTCTTCCCTTGCTTAATTTCCAATCTTTGCAAGGAGATGCATGTCCCGAGTGAGTCCACCGATGAAAAGGCCCTACCCAAGTCTGGTTGGAATCAAACACTAATCCGGAAGCTAATGGGAGAGGCACCGGGAGATTCTTCAAGGCCTCCAATTGCCACGGCAACTCCGCCGCCGCGGAAATCCCTAATGCCCAAGCACCTAACGCCAGGGGCAACTCGGCCATTAATCCCGGGACACTTTGAAGCACTTTTGCACCCATTGGAAAGCCGCCTAAGGCAAATTGAAGATCGGCAACTAATGTTCATGCGGTACATGAAGGAGCACAACAATGCCATCACCCAAGTCATCCTAGAAAAGTACCCGGACAACCGTGTGCCGTTCCCAATATTTCCCGCCGATATCCTTGCCACGGCAACCAAGGAAGCTTACGCCACGGCAACCAACTCTGGACAATGCCCCGGCAACCACTGAAAAAGCCAAAGGTAAAGCACCTATGTCTGAATCAACTCCTACGGAATCATTTTCTGATTTTTCAGATTCGGACGAGTCCTCCATTGAACCAATAAAGACCGCACCAATTGAATCCTCCAAACGAAAAGCCATTGACATTGATGAAGAGGATGATGAGGACAACCCCGTACGAGGATCGATTCCACCACCGGCAACAAGAAAACAACCATCGCGTTCAAGCAAGAAAGTCAAGACGCCAACTAGAAGGAAACTAATCATCTACGATGACGAACTCTCGGAGTAAGTCCTCGTATGCATTTTTATTTTTATTGTTATTTTTCGTTATTATTATGCATGCATTGAGGACAATGCCTCACTCGAGTTTGGGGGGGATTGTTATTAGTAATTACCATGTTTAGTTACATTAATCTTAAGCATTGCATTTAGGATACATAAATTGCTTGCCATGCCTTTAATTGGAACAAGAATTGCTTAGATTTGATGAATATTCGATGATGACTTTGCCAATGCACTTAATTGATAGAATTTTTATTCTAGGATAACCATGGAAAAACTTAGAATTTTACTATGATGCTAAATTTGATGAAACACTATTTGTGGTTTGATTGATTTAAGGAATTCTAGTAAACTTAGGTCGATAATTAATAAATTGGGGATTAGAATAAAATTGGATGAATGCTAGAGGTGCCCGAAATTGGCTCTAGCATATGCTAAAAAAATTGATCACTAGAGGTGCCGAAACTGGCTCTAGAAGGCGTAAAAAAATTTAACTAGAGGTGCCCGAAACCGGCTCTAGTCGATTAAATTAACTTAAGAAAACTAAAAATAAAACACTAGAGGTGCCCGAAATTGGCTCTAGTTAAAACATGTTAAAAAGAACCCAATGAAGTAATTTGAAAACCTATTGTTTGCATAGAATCCGAAAAATCAACTTGCACACAACTCCGCACACACTCACAAGCATTATAGTTTGATTCCGAGTAATTCCTCAGTTTTCTGAAAAATAAAAAGCCAATCATACTTTGTGCCCGGTTCAGAGAATTGAAATCAAGTTCAAAGCTAAGTTTGTGAAAATTTGAAGTCTTGGCAGGTAATTATGAGTTTGCATTGCTTGAGGACAAGCAATAGTTCGAGTTTGGGGGTGTGATAAGTGTTCAAAAGTACTATTTTTCTTACCCTTTTTACTCATATTATTGTTAGACTTAGGCTCATATTAGTTGCATAGTTAGCCATTCATGCATTAATCCATGTTTCCTTCAATCGTTGAGCTTGATTACATAACTTGGTGATTTTTGTGGAAATAGATGCTGCTTTGGTGTGTTTTTGTGTGTGTATGTGCAGGATCACTTGCCAAAGCAATGCCGAGCTAGTTGCCAGGGCAATGCATGAAGGATATGCCGAGCTAGTTGCCATGGCATTTGTCGACAAAGACCAAAAGCAATATGGATGTCGAAATTCATGATTTTACAAGCCCAAGATGACATGGAGCAAGGTCCAAGCCCAAAGGAATTTGATTGCCATGCAGAGATTAAAGAAGAATTAAATTCCAAGAGGATAGGAGAAGTTCTAATAGGAATAAAATTATAATAAAGAATTATATTCTTTAAAGATAATTTAATTCCAACTCAAACTCCTCCTCAAAGAAGGACTTTGGCCTAGCCCTATAAATATCAAGGAGATTTCGACAATTCAAGAGGGAGAGCAAGAGGGAAATTTGGCAAGTCCAAGTAGGGCAAGAGGAGAGAATTTTCGACAAGCATCAAGGGCAAGGAGGATTTCGACAAGCCTCTTCCTTCATCTTTGTTCGATTGGGTTCATGCTAGGGATTAATTATCTTGTGTTTCTTTGGAACCTAGCCATGAACTAAATTTACTTGGCTATGGTTATTGTGTTTTGTGGTTGTGAGAAACTATTGGTTTTTGTTTAGGTAATAAGAGTTTGCACTTTTCTATTTCAAGGTTTATTCATTCTTGATTCTTATTATTGTTTGCAGTGAATTGGGAGAGGATCTTGTGATTTCATCCATTTATCTAATATCGGGAGAGTTAGATTCAAGAAACGAATGAATATGATCTTTATTCAATCCAATGATGGTGAAGATTAATCCGGCTTAGGAATAAGTTAAGGATTTCAACGGCTAAGAGGAGCGCAAGATTGGTTGTTGTTCACCCTTGATTCACGCAGGATGTATTATCAAGGCATGCACAAATAGCTAGAGTTTCGACTTAGGGATAAGAAGAAACCATTGAAGAACGCTCCCGCCGAACCTTGAAGTTGCTGCCCGGTCGCCCAAGTAGTTGCCCAACTAGTCGCCCAAGCAACCATCAATTAGTTGCTACGGCAACCCCGTCGTGCAAGTTGCCACGGCAACTGAGTTGCCCGTGCGCTCTTTTACCAAGACAATCCAATCGGCTATCACACCTCAACTCACGATAACCTAGCCTACCTCTCTCAATTGAATTCATCTTTTCTTTTACTTAATTGCTTTCCAGATTAGTTATTAGTTAAAACTTCTATAATCCTTCACTTGTGTTTTTACTTTTTACAGTGCAAGAGACTAGATTCTTGAAGTGGCACCAATCCCTGTGGAGACGATATCTTTTATACTATAACTTGCGACGTGTATACTTGCACAATTGCGTAGCACTTATTACGCGCAACAGGTACCTAATATGATATGTGCCTATGAATTATGTTACGACATTATGATTTACGAATTATGCTACGACATTATGATTTATGAATTGCGCTATGACAATATGATTATGATATGACTATGTGTCACGTAATATGTGAATATGAAAGCATGAGAATATGTGTAATAAGCATGAATTGTGCATAGTATAATATGACTACTTGTATATTTGATTATGATGCATTTCATTGTAAATGTTATAACTACCTCACTAGGCTATGTAAGCCTAACATGTGTGTCTCATGCATTTTCAGGACCTTGATCAATTCTGAGCCTTGATGGGTTAATCTGAATAACAAAACAGTTTTAAACAGTTTACAAAATGGTCACTAAATATTGTATCGTCTAATCAGATAGGTAAATAACCTCCGTTAGTGATGAAATTTCACAAGTTAATATTTAGTAATATTAATTTTAGTATGATAACCTAAATTTCGACTAAGGACCCTTAATTTGTAAAATTTACAATTTAGTCCTTAAGGTTAAGAGAAGTTTAAAATTGATCTAAACTCCGATTAAGTTTAGTAACAAACAAAGTGGATAAGTCTTAGGAATAATCAATATGATACTTAGATTAGGTTTTAAAGTCTGAACCCTTTTTCGAACCTTCGATTAGTCTTCCGATAACACTATCCGACCCGGATCCCTACCAGACTGGGAAGGAGGTGTTACAATTGTGGTATCAGAGCCTATGTTTAGTTGATTCTAGGACTAACCAGACATCCGTTATGAGTCTGTGTCTACATATGTCACCTAGGAGTTTATCTGTATATGTTATCTATGAGTTACAACTTATATGATTTAAATTCTTTCTGTATAATTAGATCTGAAAAATTGCAACACGTCCAGGCTCTACGTATCCCTTTATTAGTGAACCGTTGATTAAAAGAGTATGATCTAGAATCTGAACCAGTTACTTCTAAGGTTATTGTCACTAACCCAGTAGGACACAGTGTGGTTATATGATTGGTCTGTAAAGCTTGTCCTTGAGGATCCAATGAATCCCATTTCTGACCAATTTGATGGCCTTACTTTTCCATGAGTTTGATCTTATCCAAGGCCTTGATTGGCTAGCTGAGCATCAAGCCTGAGTAGACTATTTGAAGAAATTATATCTCCGTGGACTTGGTAAGAAGAGCATAACCCTGATGAAGTCCGAACCCGAGCCTAAAAAGAGTCTCATGTATGTCATGAAGTCTAAGAAAGATTTGAAAATTGAAGACGTACCCATGGTGAAAAAAATTCCTAATGTGTTCTCCGATGAACTTCCAGGACTCCCTCCCACCCGTGAAGTTGAGTTCGGTATAGAAGTACAACCTGGAACTACTCTGATCTTCACTACTCCGTATAGAATGGCTCCGGTAGAGTTGAAGGAGTTAAAAGTTCAAATTTAAGACCTTCAAGATAAGATATTCATCCGACTGAGTTCCTCACCCTAGGGAGCACCAATTTTTTTCGTAAAAAAGAATGATGGATCGATGCGTCTATGCATTGACTATCGTCAATTGAATAAAGTGACGATCAAGAAAAAATACCCACTTCCGAGGATAGATGACCTCTTTGATCAGTTGAAAGATGCTTTTTTCTTTTCCAAGATAGATCTTCGATCCGGATACTACCAAATGTTGGTGAAAGAGTCTGATGTTCCAAAGACTCCCTTTCGCACTAGATATGGTCACTATGAATTTCTAGAGATGCCTTTTGGGCTCACAAATGCACCTGCAGCCTTCATGGACCTGATGAATCATTTATTTCGGCCCTATCTCGATAAGTTTGAGGTTTTCTTTATAGACGAAATTCTGATCCATTCTAAAGACTCAGCTTCTCATGAAGAACATCTCTGGATCGTGCTTTAGACCCTACGGAAAAAACAACTCTACGCCAAGTTCAGTAAATGTGAATTCTGGTTATCCAAAGTATCATTCATTGGCCATGTAATCTCATCTGCGGGAATTCAAGTGGACCCAAAGAATATTCAAGCAATCATTGATTGGACTCATCCGAAGAATGTGGGAGAAGTTCATAGTTTTTTGGGCCTTGTAGGCTATTACCTTAGATTCATTAAGGGATTCTCATTGCTTGCAGCACCTTTAACGAAGCTTCTCTGCAAGGATACTCCTTTTGCATGGACCGTTGATTAGCAAAGGAGTTTCAACTAGCTCAAGCAAGTCCTTACTCATGCCCCTGTGTTAGTGCAACCTGAGTCGGGAAAAGATTTCACCGTGTACATCGATGCGTCCCACCTGGGATTAGGCTATGTTCTGATGCAAGAAGGTAAACTCATAGCTTATGCCTCATGTCAAATCAAGCCTCACGAGCTAAATTACCCTACTCGTGATCTAGAACTCATCGCAGTTGTGTTTGCTTTGAAAATTTGGTGGCATTATCTCTATAGTGAGAAGTGTTACCTATACACTGATCACAAAAGCCTGAAGTACCTCATGACCCAGAAAGAGTTAAATCTTCGTCAGCGCCGATGGATGGAGCTATTGAAAGATTATGATTTAGTCATTGACTACCATCCCGGTAAAGCCAATGTGGTGGCTGACGCTCTTAGCCGGAAACCCACTTCTTCCTTAAAATGCTTGAATGCTCACTTTCGGCTCAAGAAGCATGGTAAATTGCTAGCCAAGTTAAGATTTCATTCGACCATTGTGTCTCGAATTAAGACACTCCAAGAAACTAATGAGGAGTTGTAACCCCTTATTTCTAAGGTCAAGGATAGCTCAAATCCTGACTTTTCTTTGAATTCTGAAAGATTACTGGTTTCCGCAACCGCATTTGTGTTCCCGATGATGATGATCTTTAGAATCAAATCCTAAGTGAAGCTCATTCTAGCCATTTCTTTGTTCACCCTGGGACATTCAGCAACCGCATTGGTGGTCCAGTATGAAGAATGAAATCACAGACTACGTAGCTAGGTGTTTGACTTGCCAACGGGTCAAAGCCGAGCACAAGGTACCTACGGGTCTTCTGCAGCCCATTGAACATCCGCAATGGAAATGAGAGTGTATCACGACGGACTTCGTAAGTGGCCTACCTTTGACTCCGTTCCAGTCTACCCACTCCATTCCAGTGAGAATGGATTTCAGCTTGCCTAAGCTCGTAGAGTTGTACATCTGTGAAGTCATTCGTTTACATGGAATTCTGATATCTATTATCTCTGATCGTGACCCACGATTTATGTATCAGTTTTGGAGGACCTTACACGAGGCCTTGGGAACGCGAGTGCATCTTAGCACTGCTTCCCATACTCAAACTGATGGCCAATCTGAAAGAGTTATTCAGGTAACTCTAAACCATTCTCTAAGTTATGTGAATACATATTTGTACAAGTCATGATTCTTCCTTGTAGATTCTAGAAGATATGCTCCGAGCCTGTGTCATTGACTTTGGGAATACGTGGGAGAAATCCTTACCCTTGGTCGGGTTTGCTTACAACAACAGTTACTAGGCTTCAATTCAGATTCGATGAACGAATTTTCTTAAGGGGGAGAGTTGTCACACCCTGAAAACCGGTCTAGTCGGGGTTAAGTTTCGGTGACTGAATATTTTGTACCGGTTAAATAATTAGCTCAATCCTGTACCTAATTTGAAGCAATAAAGGTTATTTAGGCTAACCGTATCAGTTTATTATTATTATTATTATTAAAAAATGATAAAGGTCGTGGGCAATTCCACAATTGGGGATGATTTGGCTCGGCACAAGGGGGAGGTAGCCACCACGTGGCTCAAGCCAAAGGGCTATGCCCCAAATTTATGCCACCAATCCACATACGTGGAGGATGAAGGCAAAGGTGGGAGCCGGCCAAATTGAATATATATAGGGGAAAATTGTGTGCAAGAAACATAAGAAACTAAGGGACAGAGAACGATTCAGTGATAGGGTGGTAAGTTCGAGTTTTCCAGTTCGATAAATTCGAGTCCTTGCTATCGACTGGCTCAAGGGGTTGATACAAAACAACCGTCATCTCTTCCAAAAGCTAAGAATAAAGGCACCGTTATCTGAAAGTCTTACAAACAACGAGTTGTCGAGGTGAGTGTAGTTGTGCCAAGGGATAGGCTCGGTGCCATCCTATTGCATTATTTTATGATTTCGGTTGTATTTGTTTAAAGGCTCACGTAGAGCAACTATGTCAAATTCGATTGGCAAATCCGGTAAGTGCCTTGCATTGCTTTGATATGTGCAAACATGACTATGATATGCTACACATATGTGATACATGAAAATAATGTGAAATGTGACATGATATGGAGCTAAGGCTCATTTTGATATTTGATATGATATGACTTGAAAAATATGGACTATGTGAATTTGTGTAATTATGGACATTGGATACAATTGGCATGCCATTGGATTAATGAGCTCAGTTAAGTAAGGGAGGACTACGGTCCAGGGCTACGGCCTATATGTGGGGGAAATAAGGTCAGCTGTGTAAGGGATATATCTCTAGAGCTACGGCTCAATGGCTACGACCCACTCTCTGTTATATGTGTTGTGTATAGGGGAATCCGTGTATCCAATGGTACCTAATATGATATGTGCCTATGAATTATGTTACGACATTATGATTTACGAATTATGCTACGACTTTATGATTTATGAATTGCGCTATGACAATATGATATGACTATGTGACACGTAATATGTGAATATGAAAGCATGAGAATATGTGTAATAAGCATGAATTGTGCATAGTATAATATGACTACTTATATATTTGATTATCATGCATTTCATTGTAAATGTTATAACTACCTCACTAGGCTATGTAAGCCTAACATGTGTGTCTCATACATTTTCAGGACCTTGATCAATTCTGAGCCTTGATCGTGTTATTGCGGTTGCAACTCACGCCTCTGCCATATATGTATGTTATCTTTTGCTATGAACTCCTAGTGAAGTGGCATATGGACCAACTTGTTTTGTATAATCATTTCTAGATATATATGATGACTTGGTAAAATGATTTTGTTGTATGCTTAGATTTGGATAGGTTAAAATGGTTAAAAGGTGCCTAAGGTGAAAACTTGGTAAATGGATTCCAAACGCCCTAAAATTTAACGTACCAATAAGAACATGATTTGTAAGTGTACTGGTAAAATTTGGAAAGGTTTGGTAATCACCCGATAGGTTAATCCGAATAACAAAATAGTTTTAAACAGTTTACAAAATGGTCACTAAATATTGTATCGTCTAATCAGATAGGTAAATAACCTTCGTAGTGATGAAATTTCACAGGTTAATAATTAGTAAGATTAATTTTAGTATGATAACCTAAATTTAGATTAAGGACCCTTAATTTGTAAAATTTACAATTTAGTCCCTAAGGTTAAGAGAAGTTTAAAATTGACCCCAACTTCGATTAAGTTTAGTAACAATCAAAGTGGATAAGTCTTAGGAATAATCAATATGATACTTAGATTAGGTTTTGAACTCTGAACCCTTTTCCGAACCTTCGATTAGTCTTCCGATAACACTATCCGACCCAAATCCCTACCAGACCGGGAAATGGGTGTTACAAAAACAATCCTTATAATGTTCTGTTCGAAACAAGGCAGATTCTTGCCTACCAGAATTTTCTAATAGCCAAAAGAAAAATAACACTCCAAATGATTCTTTAATTCTACTACCTTGTTACAAACAAATTAACCATGCTTAGCATCATTCTAATTTCAATCATTCTGGTTACTCCACTTCCAAAACAGTTCCGGTGAAGACAAGATCAAACCATGCCATTGTTACAAAAGCATATAGAATCACCATGCTTCGAATAGTTTTGATTCTAACCATATGTGCCCATTAAATCTCAAATTTCCAGCATTGCTAACTAATCATAACAATCACTTTCAACAATCATGTCATCATTTTTTAACTAACATCTATAGCTCTTTTGCTAATTACAACAACCAATCTTGTAAGTAAATTTAGCACAAGATCAACAATCAATCTCTACAACATATCTCAATAAATACATTCAAAACCCCAAAATCTACTTCAAATTTTAGAGTGGGTAACAAGAAAACTTACATCCTTTTACATAGACTCAAATCAAGCATTCAAAAGCCACCCAACTCAAGCTAACGATGAAGATCCTCTCCCTCTCTCACTAGATACATTCGGCTATTCCATGCAAATGAAGATGATAAAAGATTATGTTTGATTGAAAGCTCTCAAAGAGACATCCATTCCTACGTGGCTTATAATTTTAAGCCATGTGGATTTCCATTAATCCAATTATTGCCTTAGCATGCAATCTAACAAAATTGCATTGTTATCAAACTAGTCACTTTCAATTGGCCACCTAAACTTTGTGGCCTCTATATTTCAGTCCCTTAAGGTCACAATTAAGCACTTTTAGAGATTCGCTACAACTAACAAAAGTCATTCTTTTGAGTCAATAGTTTAGGATGTTACATGACCATTTTGTAAATTATTCAAAACTGTGTTCAAAGTCTTTTAACAGAATTAAATACCTCTGTATCGATACCCTTTGGGGTCGTATCGATACGGGTACACACAAATCACATCTTCCTTTGACTCTACCTAAATCTTGTATCGATACGCCATCACCTGTATCAGTATAGGTTGACCAGTTTCGATACACCTTAAACCAGTATCGATACAATTTATTTCCCAGACCTCACTGCCAGGATCTGTATTGATACACCCCATTTTGTGTATCGATACGCCATTACCCGTATCAATACAGCTTGACCCGTATCGATACGTTTGTCTTGTAATGACATATTTTATCTGGTTTTTATTCGAATTAACCTATTTAATGATGTTCGAATGTCATGAGATTTTACCAGCGAGTTATTGATCCATAATTCTAATAACATACTAAATTTTAGAGCATTTTGAATCCATTTACTAAGTTTTTAACATTTAGTGTCCTTAGGCACAATTTAACTAGTTTTACTAACTTGCAAACACACAATTTAACTAGTTTTAATAAGTTTTTACTAATAACATACCAAATTTTAAATCCTTAATCATTCTCCACCTCACCCTTAGACAATGGGAAGTTTTCCCTTAGCAAAGGGCTTGCTTAACCCATTAATTAATACATTTCTCAATCTTTTCCAAATTTTGACAATTGATGACCAATTGTCATCTTTTTTGATCAATCTCACGTGGATAAGTGATAATCTAGTAGGTGACTCAACCCTATGCTTTCAATCTTTACAAATTGGTCACAAAAATAATTTTTGACAGGGAACTATATCGATAAACCTTATGGCCGTATCAATACAGCTAAACTGAATTGGGTAAGTTAGTTAGAAACAGTTAGGCCGTACCGTTACAAGCCCTACCGTATCGATACGCCTTGCCTAGATTCAACATTTTTAGCATTTCCAATGGAACCCCTAACTTCCATTTCTTACAAAAAGGCCCAACAACTTCAATTAAGCCCCAATAACTTTCATTACTTCAAAATTGGGTACAAGATTCAGCAATTACATCATTCGGACATATCCGGTACAAAATTCTCGATCGCTAGAACTTAATTCTGACTAGACCGATTTTTGGGGTATGACAATCTCCTCCCTTAATAAAAATTCGTCCTCAAATTTTTACTCTAACCGAAAAGATGAGGATACTGCTTCTGCATCGTTTCCTCTGGTTCCCATGTTACTTCTTCTACTGAGTGACTTCTCCAAATGACTTTTACTAGGGGCACGAACTTGTTTTGAAGTCTCTTGACTTCTCGTGCGAGGATCTACACTGGTTTCTCCTCGTACGTCAAGTTGGACTGAATCTCCACAAACTCCGGCTCGATCACATGGGAAGGATCGGACTGATACTTTCGTAGCATAGACACATGAAAGACATTATGTATACGACTTAACTCTTCAGGAAAAGCCAGTCGGTAGGTAACAGGTCCAACTCTCTTAATTACCTCGAATGGGAAGATGAAACGAGGACTAAGCTTCCTTTTTTTGCTAAAACGAAAGATCTTCTTCCATAAAGACACTTTAAGGAAAGCTTTCTCACCAACATCGTATTGAATATCTCTTATTCTGAAATCGGCATAGGCTTTCTGCCGGTCAAACGTAGCCTTGAGCTAGTCACAAATGATGGTTACCTTTTTTCGGTTTCCCGAAGTAAGTCAAGGCCTAACACCCTGCATTCTCATAGCTCAGTCCAGCAAAGAGGAGTTCTACATCTTCTCCCGTAAAGAGCTTCATAAGGAGCCATTTGAATCGGGGCTTGATAACTGTTGTTGTACGCGAACTCCACCAATGGTATGGACTTTTCCCATGTATTCCTGAAATCAATAACACAGGCTCGTAGCATATCTTCCAGAATCTACAAGAAATAATCGAGATTGGTACAAAATACTTATATACACGGATATAAGAAATATAAGGTTACCTGAATAATCTTTTCGGATTGACCATCGATTTGAGGGTGGAAAGCAGTGCTTAGGTGCACTCGAGTCCTTAAAGCCTCATGTAAGGTTCTCCAAAACTGGGATGCAACACACGGATCACGGTTGGAAATAATGGACACAGGAACTTCGTAAATAGATGACTTTACGAATATACAACTCAGCAAGTCTGGGCAAGCTGAAGTCTATCCTTACCAGAAGGAAATGAGCAAACATAGTGAATCGATCTACAATAACCCAAATAGCATCATTTTTCTTTAGATTTATTGGCAGACCACTTACGAAATTCATTGTAATACGTTCCCATTTCCATTGTGGAAGCTCAATAGGTCTCAAGAGACCAGTAGGCACCTTGTGCTCGGCTTTAACCCGTTGACAGGTCAAACATCTAGCCACAAAGTCTGTGATCTCACCTTTTATACTAGACCACCAATACAGCTCCTTCAAGTCTTTAAACATCTTGATAGCTTCAAGATGAACAGAAAAAGGACTCGAATGAGCTTCGCTCAGAATTTGATTTCGAAGATCATCATCATCAGGCACACAAATACAGTTTGAAAAATATAGCAATCCTTCGAAATTCATAGTAGAGTCAGGATCCGGCTTACCCTTGAGCTTAGCAATACGAATCTACAACTCCTCATCAGTCTCTGTGAGTACTTTAATTCGAGACACGATGGTTGAGAGAACTCTCAATTCAGCCAATATCTTACCATGCTTCTTGAGCCGAAAGTGAGCATTAAAACATTTTGGGGAGGGAGTGGGCTTCCGACTAAGGGATTCAGCCACAACATTGGCCTTACCGGGGTGGTAATCAATGACCAAATCATAGTCTTTCAAAAGTTCCATCCACCAATGTTGACGAAGATTCAACTCTTTCTGAGTGGGAAGATACTTCAGGCTCTTGTGATCAGCGTACAAGTAACACTTCTCACCATAAAGATAATCCCTCCAAATCTTTAAGGCAAACACAACCGTAGCTAGCTCTAAATCATGCATCGGATAGTTTAGCTCGTGAGTTTATGCTGATGTGAGGCATACAATGACTTTTCCTTCTTGCATAAGCACACAGCCTAACCCTAGGTGGGATGCATCACTGTATACTGTGAAGTCCTTGCCTGACTAGGGTTGCACCTGTTGGTGTATGCCTAAAAACCAATTATGAGATTGTTGTAAAATACATACTTATTTTATCTTGTTTATTAATAAGAAGCCATTATTATTATTTCAGTCTTATTCCGTGTATCTATAAATAAACTGAATTATAATAAAGTCCTTAGAATAATATAGTTATTCTTAAATGTCCTTAGTCGAGAATTATTGTGGGCTTGGACAACAATAATGTATTAAGACTGATATGTAGTTGATTGATGACAAACTGTTGTCATTGACATGGAGATGTCAAGATCAATACATAAGTATATGTTAGGGAACAACATATTGGTCTTATCCGCTATGAGCATGTTTCTTGGATTATTATGTGACAATCATAACATTGCTCATGGTGATAACTACATGTACGATCCTCAGACTTGAGATCATTATTATTTCAACATATTTAGTAACATATTTTGATACGGTCAAACATGTGTCATAACTGACTACACTATAAAGACTGATATTGGATATGTCACAATCCATGTAGCGAAATATGGTTGATCAAGATAGGATTTGTCCCTCCTACATAATAGGAGTAATATCATAGACCACTTGATTGAGTGAGACTAAAAAATGCATGGCCATGCTCGAATGAATTGATATAGGATATCATAGTTATTCGTTTATAATAGTATACTCAAGATATCAAGAAAAATTAGATGGACTATACAAGTGTGACTAATCCATGACTTGTGTCCGATCTAGATATGAGGACAAAATGATGAAATACATAAAAGAAGTTGATCACAGAAAAAGGTTAAATCGAACCACGATTTCATGTAACTTAGGTAGCAATGATGTATTGCTAAATGCCACTCATTGCTTGTAATATTAGAATTGTTATAGATATTACTACTAACGTTACATGAACCTACAAGGGTCACACCCTATGATTGAAACAAACAAATACCGACTAGATAGCATGTGTACAAACTTGTACACATAATTAGTGAGAAACCGAAATTGTTAATTTTGGTTTTATACATATGTTAATATTTGATAAGTTATTGTAATTATCAAATACTATATATATATCTTTAAAAGAAACCTAATTAAAGTAGAATCAGATTCTATATATTTAATTATATTCGGTTAAATATATATTGTATATTTAAAGAATCCGAATTTAATTAGAATTAGGTTTTTGAATGCTATATAAAGGCATAAGGTCTAGCAGCCAAAATATGTCTTTTTCTGAAAATCATCTCTAACAGTTAGAGAAGAGAAAAAATGTTCATTTTATTTGGGTGGACTACGTAGAGGTCGGAACACCGCTGTGACGACTCAGATTCCATTTGGATTCTCCTATACTCGCTGTAAAATTCTAGATTGGTTGAGGTAATATTTTTCATCCTTTATCACCCTGAATTCATCCCTTATACATGGATCACTGGTGGATTACGCTGGATAATTTTTTCGCTGCTATGAGGTGTACCGACGTTTCCCAACAACACCAAGACATGGGCATGCGTTAAAAATTGCTTAAGCTGATCAAAACTCATTAGTTGATCCATCGTCCATACAAAGGGAGTTTTTTTTTGTGGAGAAGCTTCGTCAAGGGTACAACAATCTTTGAGAATCCCTTAACGAATCTATGGTAGTAGACTGCAAGGCCCAGAAAGCTACGAACTTCTCTTACATTCATAGGAGGAATCCAATCAAGAACTGCTTGAATCTTCTTTGGGTCAACTTGAATTCCTACAGAAGAGGTCACATGTCCCAAAAAGGATACTTTAGATAGCCAGAATTCACATTTACTGAACTTAGCGTACAATTATTTCTCTCAGAGAGTCTGTAGCTCAATCCAGTGATGTTCTTCATGAGTGGCAGTGTCCTTAGAATAGATCAAGATGTCATCTATGAACACAACCATGAATCTATCTAGATAGGGTCAGAACACACGATTCATCAAGTTCATGAAGGCTGTAGATGCATTGGTAAGCCCAAAGGCATTACCAGGAACTCGTAGTGGCCATATCTGGTTTGGAAGGCAGTCTTTGGAACATCAGACTCCTTCACTAACATTTGGTAGTATCCGGATCGTAGGTCTATCTTAGAGAAGACAAAAGCATCATTCAACTGATCGAAAAGGTCACCGATCCTCGATAACGGATACTTGTTCTTAATTGTTACCCTATTCAATTAACAATAATCAATGCATAGTCGCATCGATCCATCTTTCTTCTTGACAAAAAAAACCGGTGCTCCCCAGGGTGAGGAACTCGGTCGGATAAACCCTTACCCAAAAGATCTGAATTATACTTCTCGGGTCAGAGGGAGTCCCAAAAGTTCTTCGGGAAACACATTAGGGAATTCTTTCACTACTGGTACATCTTCAAGCTTTATATCCTCTTTAGATTTTATAGAACACACGATGGCTTCATTAGACTCGGATTTAGTTTTTATCAGGGTTATGCTCTCCTTGCCGAGTCTACGGAGATATAGCTTCTTCTTCGAACAATCTACCCAGTCTTGATGTTTAGCTAACCAATCAAGGCCTAGGATAAGATCGAACTCATGGAAAGGCAAGGCCATCAAATTGGCCGGAAATGGGATCCTTTGGATCCTTAGAGGGCAAGCTTTACAGATCAACCGTATAACCATACTATCTCCTAGTGTATTAAAAACCACTATCTCAGAAGTAACTGGTTCAGGTTCTAAGGCATACTTCTCGATCAATGGTTTACTAATAAAGGAATGCATGGAACTAGGATCTACCAAAGCATAAACAAGATTAGAACATAATTCCACCATACCTACAATCACGCCAGGATAGTCTTCTTGCTCTCGACCTCGAACATGGTACATCTAAGCTGAGGTCTGAAGGTCACGTCTAACTGAAGGAAGATTTGAGTTGTGAGGTTTCCCTACTAATCTAGACTGCACTTTCTTTGCTTCTCATCCCTTAACAAAATTATTCTGAGAAGCCACAGAGGTAAGAGCATTCAGATTCTACGGACATTATCTGATAAAGTGACCAACTTCACCACAGAGGTAACAAGATCCGGCATGTCTGCGACATTTCTCGGGATGCCTCTTCTTACAAAAGCTATATAAAGAGATCTGTGAGCCTATTCCAAAACCACCCATACTATCAACCGAAGCCGTACGAGTAATAGATGTTCTCGAAGTTTGGAATTATGGCACATATCTCATCTTTGACAGCTGCTAAAAGGTGTCAGGCTTCTGGTCCCACTGTCTATTCTTCTTCTAAGGCATGAGAGGTTTGGAATCATCTTGGAATCTCTTGTCGAATTTAGCTTGGTTCCACTTCCTTCTTTCATAAGCCTTCTAGGAGGTTTCAATAACAATAGCTCGGTTGACCAAGTTCTGAAAGTCCTCTAAGTCCAAAGTAGTAAAGAGATGACGTAATTCATCACAGAGGCCATCAATAAACATTCTGCATTTCTCCTTTTCAATGCGTATAATTTCGGCACCATACCTCAAGTATTTGTAGAAGTAGTGGATATACTGCTCCACGGGTTGTCTTCCTTATCTCAAATGGAGAAACTTTTGCGCCTTTCAACAATATAGTGTTCACTAATGTACTTCTTGTGGAACTCTTGAGGAAATAAGTCCCATGTAACTCTATGCTCAGGTACGGTGAGTGTCACGGTGTCCCACCAGCTCTGATCCTCTTCAGAGATCAACGCCATAACGCACTCTAGCTTATGTTCATCAAGATATTTCATTCGCTTATTTAGGACTTTTAGAGTGTTCTTTAGCCAATACTCTGCTATTTCATGGTTGTCTTGTTCTTGGCCGATGAAGGTGTAAACCAGATACTATATGAGCTTATCAATAGGGGCTCTCAAAATAGATGAAGGTGCTTCAATAGTCTGAGGTGGTGGCTCTTGCCTAAGTGACACGACCATTTGTTTGATTATCTCAGCTAGGGACATCAAATATTCCTGCTGAGCGGGAGGCATCGGAAGGGGGATTAGACGGGTCGTTCTGTCCCACCTGTTCAGGCCAAACTTCAGCTTCAAGATTGTCCACCTGTGTCAAGGAGGAGCCGGGATGTGGTCCCATTTCGATACGTTTGTCGTTGGGTGCCAACATTCTTAAATCTAATCAAACAAGAAAGGTTAAATCGTGTCAGTTGCAAGTCAAATATAACATATACAAATAAACTCTTATGTGTTATTGTAGTGATGTCTCTGATTCGCTAAAAAACAGGGTTTTCGAAGTGTTTGTGGTTTTTTGGATAGAAAATGTTTATTCCGTGGGGGTTTTAAAAATACCGTATTTTATTTTAAAAGGAGGAGTCGCCATCGGCCATTTAGGTAGGCCGGACACCATAAAAACTAGAGATTTTGAAAACTTTGGGTTTGAGAGTCGGTTACGGATGGGGAAGGATTAGCACCCCCTACACCGCCCAAAATTGGTACTTTAATAATTACCGCTTTATTAATATTAAACTTTTCGGATTAAAGTGACGATTAATTTAAAAGTTGGTTATAATTGCGAGTAAATTTTAAAAGCCCCGTTATCCGAGAGCAAACGCCCAACCACTATCACTACGCCTGATACTGGCCCCGTTTGAGCTTGGATAAAAGGGCACCGCATTGACAGTTTATATATCTCGACATGCAATCTTAAAGAAGTAATTCAAAAATATACGTTTACATTTATATGGTAAAGGACAAAATAAATAATAAATACATGGATATCAAAAAATTATACAAGTATGATAAAAATACAAACATGGTAGATCATAATAGTAATAATAATAATGAAGCATGAATAAAACGTGTAGTAAAATAAAGAACCCATACTTCAAGAATACATACAATGTAACATAGCATGACATGAATGTATTATGATATTAATTTCACAAATCAAGACAACGTACTAACAAAGAAACTAATACCTAGCACATAGCTTACGACATAATTTGCATACGAAAAATAGAAACACGGTATTATACATGACAAAAGAAAACATACTAACGCATAACCTAAAAGCAAAGAGAACATACAATACATGCTAAAATACAAAACATGTCGTGTATGAGCCAACCAAAACATTAATCGAACATGTATGATACGAACGACCGAACAAGCGTATAAAAATACATAATCACCATAAACTAAACACATATATATATAAACATGAGAATACGAAACATATAAAAGAAACACGTGAGAATACAAAAGGGCCACATCAACATATAAGATCATAATAAATAAACATGAATATTTAGATACGGAAAAAGACTAAAATGAAAAAAATGAAAAACAGAAAACATAAATTAAAAGGTAATAAAATGCGATTTAGGGACGAAATTACAAATCAAACAGAACCTAAAAGGACTAAACCTATAATTGGACCAAGGGGTAAGCTCGGAGTGAAAATTTCAAAAACGCGGTGGGACTGGTGAGGTAATTTCACCATTTAAAAACTGATTCAGTTTAATACAGGGGTTGAATTGCAAGATTTTAAAATATAAGGAGCACCAGGGTTGTAAATATCCCATGCGGCAAGACAGAAATGAAAATAATGAAAACGCGGGGGGATTTATTACGGAATTTCACTATTTCACAAAATAAAAATACCTATAAACCCCCTTTTCTGGCCCGAACTCAAACTTTTCCTCATTTTTTCTTCAAAGCTAGTTTTTATAACACCACAGCCCCATTTTTCTCTCAACATAACCACCCCAAACCTTCGATGAACCCAGAAACCGGCGACCATCCGCCGCCGACCGCCACTGGCCAGCACCGACGAACCCAAAAGAAACACCCAAAACAAACCTCGCTTAAAACCGAACCCAAATCTAAACTTAGATTTACACAAAGACTCCCCCTTTTGCCTAGATCTGAGCAAATACGAAGTAAAAAAACATTTTTGTTTAACCGAAAAGAAACCGGAATGGACCTCCCTCTCCTTTCAGTTCACCATGTTCAGTTTTGGAAACTGAGGTGGCTTGTCACTGGTGAGGGGAGACCCGCTGACGACGAGGGTAACAAATCTATGCACTCCTCTCCCTTTTGTTATTATTTCTTACATTTTACTGTATATGTACGCAAGGAAGAAAGAAAAAGAAAGAGAGATTACCACTGAAACTTGGTGCTTCCTTTTTTATTTTTGTTACCCAAAAAACCTCTCTGGTCTTACACTTTTTTTGGTTTACATATATCATGTATGCTCTATCTTGTTTGGTAAAACTCGTACATAAGATATATTTTTTGGATCTGATTTTATTCTAACACTTTTCCCTTTTTTGTGTCTTTGACAAGCCCGTCCATGCTTGGTGGTTGGTACGGCCGGCATGGGGAGTGGCGTGGTAGAGATTACCGTTCGGCTGTGCAGACTGGCGTCTCGGGAGACATAACGATTATTACTGCCAGAACCGTTCCTATCCGTTGGATCAGATCTGATCCAACGGTTAAGACCGCTCAATGATCGGATGGCTGAGATAAGGCCTCGAGGATGGTGTAGCAGCTCAGGATCGTGCCACGTGGCCTGAAAAAGATGGCTAGCTCTGTATGCGTCTCACACGCGTGAGTGGATAATGCAATAGCCCGCACGTGGGCTTCATGCGGCAGATAAGGGGTCTTTATGCTTCAACCGTGGCCGTTGGATCTAGATCTGATCCAATGGCTCTCGTGCAGCTGCGCATGATAAATAGAGCATTAGGGTTCCAATATTTGATATGGGTTAGGGTTTTTTAGGGTGTGGGCCGGCTTGGCCGAATGGGCCATGTATAATTAAGCTTGGGTCTTGTAATTAAGGGCTGAATATCTATGTTGGACTTTAATATACCTTTTATCTTATTTTAATTTCAGCCCAATAGTATTAATAATAATAGTAATAATAATATTAGTAATAATAATACTATACGCAAACATACACATATAATACATGCACATACAAATTGATATACACCTGCAAACACCCACACGTATGCACACATACACGCATATTAATTAATATATTCATGCAAACGTTAATATATGTAACAAATTAACATAATATACCAACATACATGCATATATACTCATACACATGGTTTACGTACACATTAATCACACGTATAGTAATGAACATATAATATAATACGTGTACATGCAATGATAATATATTAACTAATAAACTAAAGTAGATTAACACAATACTTTATACACCAGATAAAAATGAGTGATTACAGTTGCCCATCTTTGCTTGTTCTTGTAAAACGAGAACAAAACAAAGATTATAAGCACTCATTTTTATCTGACTTCCCTGTTTGTAGCTTCGGAATCACGTGCTCTTCTGAAACTCTCCGCTTTTCCTTGGCTGAATCTTTGGGCTCGTAAATTCTTCCTATACAGAACTTTTTCATCTTCCGATCTTAGAACTACAGGTCTTTCCTATATAGAACCTTTCATTCTGGAGTCTCGAGTTATGAGTCCTTCCTATGTAGAATTCCTCACTCTGAGACTGTAGAGCTCGGAGTCCTTCCTTTATAGAGCTCTTCGCCTTCAATGCAGATTTTTCCTATATAAAATCTTCTGCGTCACAAATGGGTTTTTCGATTGGGAGTCCCTCCTATATAGAACTTCTAATCTTCAGACCCTAAAACCGCAAGTCCTTCATATATAGAACTTTTAGCTTCTGAAATCTCGGAGCTGCGGGTTCTTCCTTCATAGAACCTCTTTCTCTGAGACAGTAAAGCTCGGAATCCTTCCTATATAGGACTCTTCACCTTTAACACAACGGTTTTCCCTATATAAAACCTTATGTGTCATGGGTGAATTCCTTCGGCTGAGAGTTCTTCCTATATAGAACCGCTAGTCTTTACCCTGGAGCTGCAAGTCTTTTCTATATAAAACTTTCAGCTCTTGAAGCATCGGAGCGGCGGGTCCTTCCTATATAGAACCTCTCACTGCGGGCCTTTGAAAATATAGGCCCTTCCTATATAGAACCTTTATCTTCACATTTGTGATTCACGCCGAAACGGCTACCGATGCTTATTTGAAATTACAGATACCTGTCTAGAATAAGACAAAATGCTATGACAAATGAATTAGCATGCTCCTAATCCTAGGGATGTCTAACTATTCATGATGCATGAGTGTCAGTATCTTGATGGGCCTGCTTTAGTCCTCAGTCAATCTCAACCTTATGTTGCTTGCTTTCTCCTTTTTTTTTTCTTCTAGCGGTGATACCTCATTTCACTGTCAGGTTTAACCATTCCAACCTTTATTTTTCTGAATTTCTGATTCGGGGTTCTAAAGTGTCATTTCAGGTTTTCACTTTAGAGGTTTTTTCTCTTTTTTTTCTCTTTTCTTATTCTTTTTTGTTTTTTTTTTGTTTTGAGGTGCCCTTCCGGGTTTTCACATGGGAGATCTCTCATGTTGTCTCGAATGCTTTCTTTTAAACAAGCAGGGCGTGCGCCATTGGTCATCCTATCATGGTGCCTAAAGTCTTCTGCTTGCCCTATTTCAACAGATGTCATATAGGCAACTAGAGGGCAAGGTTGACATCGTTTTCTAATCACCTGCATCTTTAAGGTTAGATCACAGTAATGCTCAGAAATCTCTTGTTTATCATAAGCCTATGTTAGCTTATTTGCATGATATTAATGGTAAATAACAAGAAGGCAAAGAATGGATGCTCAAAAATGTGATTTTATTACGATTAAGGGCTTGGAACCACTTTGAGAGAGTCATGACACACATGAGGAAAGGGAAAAACCAAACATAAAATACAAGATCTCTCAGTATCTTCAGTATGAATGATACATGATCCCGTCAACCGGCGTAGAATTTTTGCCTGAAGCTCCTTCTTCACAGGGTTCAAGGGGACGACCCTTCTCTCCGGATATCCAACCTCTCAATTTATCTGAGCCGCCCTTTACGGGTTTTTGACTCGGATCCTTCCTTTGCTTCAAGACGCCCTGTTTCGGGTTTTCGCCCTGAGCTCTCCATTTTTCTTTTTTTTTCTTGTTTTTTTGTTTTTTTGTTTTTTTGTTTTTTTGTTTTTTATTTGTTTTTTTCTTTTTCAAACGTAGTATTTCTTAACAGCATCAGAATTTATAGGGCATTTCAGCTCGTCTCCATCCATTTCAGTTAAGATTAAGGCTCATCTTGAGAAGGCCTTTTTTACCACGTATGGCCCTTCCCAGTTGGGCATCCACTTTCTTCGAGAATCTTTCTAAATCGGGAGGATATTTTTGAGCACCAGATCCCCCTCTCTAAATCCTCTTGGGCGCACCTTTTTGTTGTATGCCCGCATCATTCATTTTTGGTACATTTTACCATGGCAAATGGCCTTTACTCTCTTTTCTTCAATGAGATTTAGTTGGTCGAGTCTGGCTTGCACCCATTCGAATTCTTCCAATTTTACTTCATTTAAGACCTGGAGCGACGGAATCTCCACCTCAATGGGTAGTACTGCTTTGGTACCATGAACCCCAAGAGTTTTCCAAAAGTAACGGCGAAGGTGCATTTGGCAGGGTTAAGCCTCAGCTGGTATTTTCGTAGTCTTTGGAATAGTTTTCTTAAGTTCTGTAGGTGTTCCTCTTCTGTTCGGACTTAGCGATCATGTCATCCACGTATACTTCTATTTCTTTATGCATCATGTCATAGAAAAGAGTCACCATTGCTCTTTGGTAAGTTGCCCCTGCATTCTTGAGCCCGAAAGGTATCACCCGGTAACAAAAAGTGCCCCACACGGTTATGAATATAGTTTTCTCCATGTCGTTCGAGTCCATCTTTATCTGGTTGTACCCTGAAAAGCCATCCATGAATAAAAACCATGAGTGTCCCGCGGTGTTGTCAACCAGCGTGTCAATATGTGGCAGAGGGAAGTTGTCTTTAGGGCTGGATCGGTTGAGATACCAATAATCTACACACATACGGACCTTCCCGTCCTTCTTCGGTACTGGTACAATGTTTGGAACCCATTCGGGGTATTTGGCCACCTCCAAGAAACCAGCATCAAACTGTTTTTTTTACCTTTTCTCTGATCTTTAACAACATGTCTGGTCTTATTCTCCAGAGTTTTTGCTGTGTTGGTTTGCATTCCGGTTTCATTGGCAGTTTGTGCACCACTATGTCAGCATTCAAACCTGGCATATCTTGATAAGTCCAGGCAAAAACATCATTGAATTCCTAAAGTATGGTTATCAGTTCGTGCCTGGTTTTTGAGGAAAACGTCGTCCCTATTTTTACTTCTTTTCTCTCTTCTTCTGTCCCCAAGTTTACAACTTCTATTTCTTCTTGGTGGGGCATGATTTGCCTTTCTTCGTTGGCCACCATTCTCCTCAACTCTACAGGGACCTCATATTATATCTCATTATCTTCTTCCCCAATTCCTTCTGAGATCTCGGGGCATTCAAAATTCACTCCGAGATTGGGTCCGGCATCATTCATATAGTCAATCATGGGAGACTTGCATTAAATGAGAATGAATGTATTGGGAAGAGAATGTCTTTATATGAAGTGAGTGAACATGAAGAATGAATGAATGAAATAAATGAAATGTTTGCCATTTAAGAAAATGGGGAAGATATTTTCATTTCAACTAAAAGTTAACATAGGTGCCCTATACAAGAGATCCCCATTGTTTATGGGCAAAAACAAAAAGGTTGATTCGGAGCATTACTCTGATCTAGTCCTAAAAACCATAGGTAGATTAATGTGGCTCCAGTTATCAAGAGTTTCCCCGGGATGGCAGGGGCGGATGTTGGTCAACATATTGCTGACTTGGCCCTTTCCAGCTATCATGTTGATGGACATCCCCTCAAGTGATTCATTAAATATTTCCTCCTTGTTGAGTACGTCATTTTCCTTAATTGCCTCTTCAACCTTCTGTCCTGGCTGGCAAAATCCTCTGGAGACAAAAGTGGTTTTCAAACAAGGGAAGGATATTGGTCTCCATAGAACGTCTTCTCCCTTAAATCTAGCTTTTCTCTGTTCTTCTTTTCTCTTGTATTCTTCCTTTCTTTGTTGGACACTTGGTTTGTAACCCAACCCAAAACGGTCATTCTTGGTTATCGTACTTTTGGCTCGCAGACTCCCTTGCAATCTCTTCCCTAGCCCTCTTCCTGCTTTGGCTCCTCGGCCCAATGTTTCAGCAACGGTCATCTTGGTACAATTAGATAACCTGGGATAGGGGATCCAACTTCCCTCCGCGACGAATGTGGCATTCACTAGCTCTAATGCTCGAAAAGAGCATTCTGCAGCATCCTCGTCATTTTGAATGTAGGGGGCATCTGATGTCACTGAAGCAATAATTTTCTGCCCGGCCTCTACTGTGACCAATTTGCCTTCGGTTACGAATTTTAATTTCTGATGTAGTGATGAGGGGACAACTCCTGCGGAGTGGATCCATGGCCTTCCCAATAAGCAACTGTAAGATGGTTTTATGTCCATTACCACAAAATCAATCACGTACTCAGTCGGCCCGATCAATAGAGGCACCTCAATTTTTCCCATTGTTTCTCTTTGTGTGCCGTCAAAGGCTCTCACGGAGTTATGGCAGGGCTTTAGGTGAGAACCATCTATTGGTAGCTTTTGCAAGGTCACCATAGGCAGTACGTTCAGTGCTGACCTGTTGTCAATCAGTACCCCCTGTACCACATACCCTTTGCAGTGAGTTGTGATGTTAAAGCTTTGGTGGACCTCATTCCGCCCTCGGGGATCTCGTCATCACTGAATGTTATATGGTTATAAGCAGTGATATGCCCCACTATCCTGTCCAGTTTTGCCACAGAAATGTCCTGGGGCACAAAAGTCTGGTTTAGTACTTTTAATATTACCTCACGGTGTCTTTCTGAACTCAAGAGCAACTCTAGCACTGTGATCCTAGCCGGTTTCTTTCGTAGTTGTTCCACTACGCCGTACTCGCTATGTCTCAGGAACTTTAGAAATTCTTTGGCCTAAACCTCGGTTACTGGCTCATTTATCTTTGGAAGAGGTTCTTCACCGAATATCTACGCGGGGGTAACCGATGTATCATTTCCTTTATCTTTGGCCGCTTCAACAGCCCTCAAGGTCTCAGATGAGTAACATCTGCCACTCATCGTGAAATGGCCCACCTCACCGACATTCACATCACTCTTGCCTTGCTCGTCTTTCAGTGTAAGCTCTTTTACCTCACCAGATTCTGGCTTTTCTGGCGTGGTCACATTTACAGCATAGTTCCAGGGAGTTTGACACATATCCTTGAATGGGAACGAGGATGGTGCTGAGATGATGATCTTGGGATTTATCTTAGTGGTTTCTCCTTTGGAGGCACCTGCACTCCCCGGCCTGAAGGAGATGATAAGAGGTCTATCTCTCATATATTTAATGTTGGGGTTGTCCGTCATATGTACGTTTGACCCCTTCTTTCTTGTGGGCTCTTCAAAGAATTCTATTTGCTTTTCATTCATCAATTGTTGTACCAATCTCTTAAACTCGTGGCACTTTTGGGTGTCGTGTCCTTCATCCTGATGGAATTCGCAATACACTTCACATCCCTTCTGTATTACTACCATGCCTTTGTCGATCACATGGGCCATGCATAATTACTGAAATACCCACCGCAAAGGAGATTTGATTTCCGACACATCATCCTTAATCTTCCTGGTAAAGCATTCCTCAATAACATTTACTCCCCTGTTCCCATGATTAGGCAATGGGTTAGTAGCTACACTTGGTTCTTCAAACTTCAATATCCCAGAATCAATTAAGTTCTGCACAAGTTTTTTGAAAGCAAGGCAGTTCTCGGTGGGATGACCAGGGGCACCACTGTGATAGTCGCAATGCGCGTTCGGGTTATACCAGGACGGAAACAGCAGTTTGAATGGAGTAATGTAATATAGACGGACCAGGTCTGCTTCATACAACTGAGAGTAAAGCTCTGAGTACGGGACAGGTAGTGGAGTAAAAGTTTGCCTCTCTTTCTCTTTTCTCGGGGTTCTCTCCTCTCTTTGATTCGATTTTTACGTTTTCCCAACAGGTTCTTGTGGCTGTGAGACTGTAAAATTCTTTGGGGCCCGTGTAAGTACTGGCGGCGTTTACTTCATTCTTCTTGTTGTACTTTCGAGATCCTTCCCTGCTATCAATTCTACCGCTCTTAATTGCCAATTCAAGGGACTCCCCAGTCCTAATCAAATCAGCAAAACTCTGTGTCATGTTTTTAATGAGGCGATCAAACAGTGTCCCCTTTCAAAGTATTAACGAATAATGGCGTAATTTCATGTTCCGTGAGGGGTGGCTGAATTTGGGCAGCCACTTCCCGCCACCTCTGAGCATACTGTCGTAGACTTTCATTGGACTTCTGCCCCATATTTTCCAAGATAATTCTACTATGGGTCATATATGTTACGTGCTTATATTGCTTGATGAATGCTCTTGAAAGATCTTTCCATGTTTTAACATTTACCCTGCTCAACTGGGTGTACCACCGCAACGCCGCCCCAATTAGGCTGTCTTGGAAATAGTGAATCAATAGTTTTTCATCTTTAAGGTAGGCTGCCATCTTCCGCCAGTACATTGTTACGTGTGTGGAAGGACACGTGGTTCCATCGTACTTGTCCAACTCTGGCGTTTTAAATTTTGGTGGTAGGACAAGGTCGGATACTAGACTCAAGCCACTGGCATCATTTCCTGATTCTTCCATAGTTTGCAAAGTTTTAAATCTTTCCTCCATGAGGCGAAACCTCTCTTCCCACTTTTTTTTCTACCTCTGTCCTGATCCTTTCGACCAAATTCAGGTCTGGCACCTCCTCTTCATAAAGTGCTTCAGTGTCAAGGGGTTGAGTCTCGGATGCCCCTACCTGAAGATTAGCCGACATCCCCTCAGGGTCGATATATACCTTTTTAGTCAGATTCGGCGCAGCCGGTTGAACCTTATTGTGAACTGGGGTACTTTCCAATTCTTGGGCGGTTTCTCCTTCAACTCTCTTTCTGAGACTCTTAGCCAACAATGCGGTTATGTCGGATACTATCGATACTTGTGACTGAGCAATCTGGTCACTGAGGCTTCTTTGAGCCTCGTCAAATCTTGCCTCGAGCTCTCTTTGTCCATTTTCTAGACTGGTTATCTTGTCTTCCATGAGCTTGCTTTGTAATCGGGTAAGATATGGATGATGAATGATTGCGGCTTAACTTCTATTTTCACACTGCCACAATATTTATAACATTAATATGGTTGCAAGGAAAATAAATGCGTGTATAATGATGCGAATGTCATGATGCAATGCAAGAATATATGCAGATAAAGGTACTGATTCCGTTGGTAATCACCCTTTTGAACTACTTCCATGGGAATTAAAGGGTCTAACTTACAATAGAGTTCATATTACAAAATGAAGGTCCCTAATACAAAAGAGTACTAATTACGATACAGAGCCCTACAGATAAGTCCTAGCTCTATCTCCTAATTTTCCAATAGCCCTGAGCAGCTTGATGAACCTGGGAGCTTCTTCCATTTCTGGGACTACGAAAGGTCGGAGTGTTTCAGCCTCAATGGCCAAATCATTCACATGTCTGGCGACTAGTTGTATGTCTACCATCAGGTTTGCGTAATATTGGTCCCTATCCTACACCATCCGGGCAGCGTCACACAATCTCCTTTGCCAATAAATGTCCCCTCCGGCTGCAACCTCTTTGAATACTCTGATTCTTTCCTTATAATCCTCAACGGTTGCTTCAAGGGACTCAATTCGGGTTCGTAACGTGCCTACTTCGTGCTCTCTTTCTTGTAGCTCAGTGAAGCCATTCCTCTGACAGTAAGTTCGAAATGAGTGTTCTACTTTTGCCACTTTTTCTTCTAACTCGACATTCTGACTTTGGCTCTGATCCAGACTTTGGATAGTGTCGTCGTACAACCTTTGCATCTCTAACAGTCTATTCCGGCTACTTATGGACCTTCTTTTCCAAGCGGTGACGTTTTCTCTCTCATAGTTGACTGCTTGTTTTCCTTTGCTAATTTCCTGCCTGGTTCTTTCCTTTTCTTGGTCAATGGCCTTCTTGAAGGACTGCCTTTCTTCCTCAATAGCAAACCGGCAGCTTTCTATCTCATTCTCGATTGCTATCTTGCTGATTTCTCGTTCTTCTTCCACCAAACGGATACCATTTATTCTTTCATTTTCCACGGCTATCAACTGACTTCGGTCAGCTTTCTGTATCTTTGCTTGGAGTATGAGGGTATCCTTTTGGTAAAGAGTGTTCTTCTCGCTCAAATCCGCATTTAATTTCTTCAATTTCCTAATGATCCCTTCCCGTTCGTCGACCTCTAAGCTTACTTTATAAAGCTCACTCACATGCTGAGTCTGTTGGGTGTCCATTTTCCACTTAATTTCTTCGAGTTCATTCCGTTAGATATCAGTTTCAGACGGTACCACCTTTGTAAGCTCCTCAAGTGACACAACCGGTCCTTGATCGGATTCAGGAATCACATCATTAACCCTCAAACGTCTCCAAAGAACGTAGTTTGGGGTGGTCATGTGCTCGGTGTCTCCTTCCACCCTGATCCGGTAACAATGGTCCCAAGCCCTCATGATAGTCTGGACTTTTTCCTTAAACTCGCCTTTGAAAGGAAATTCAGTTCGACTTAACACGGCGGTATTGGGGATGAACTGTCGTGATCTGAATTATCGGGACACCAAAAGCGGAGCACAAGCAATCCCTCCATGCAATCCCAACATCATCAGCCAGTCGAAATCACCGCAACTGTACAAAAAGTAATTAACTCTACCGAGCCACGAGACCCTCCATACTATGTCTTCGTCTTGAATGTTCCTGAAGAAACTAGACCATTTTTTTGTTTTCAAGTTCTCTCGCCACTCTTTTGCTAAGTACTCTCGTAAGGGCGAAAAACCTTGGAAGGATATCCCTGGTAGGACCCTTGTCGGCGTCTTCCACATGTGGCTCTGAACTCATACCTGTAACAGCTATGCACACCCCCTGAAATGTCCTTCTTCGTGCTTCCGACTGGCATTTAAAGAAATGAAGGTCTCTGCCAAGATTGCTAGTACTAGATTTGCATTTCGTTTCATACGCCCGAACAGATCTAGAATGGCTACATCAATGTTTCCAAGAGTTCTTGGAAAGATCACCAACCTATATATTCCCAAGGCAAACATGTCTATCTTTTTCCCCTCATCTGGATGTGCAGGTATGATGTCTCGAATATTCTCCCATGCTAAGACTGTACTGTCTCCTCGAAGTCGAATCAGGCCATTAACCCAATCGTCACTCATTCCGGTAAAGGTTTTGAGCTTTGAAGTGTAATTCTAGTTTCTCGGAGGTTTTGCGTAGATCCAATCCTCCTGAACGTTTTTCTGATTAAGTAGGGTAGTGTATTCTTCTACTGTAGGTATCATGTCCTGTCCATTGAAGGTGAAGCAGCAAAAGGCAGGATTCCAGAACTGAAAAATAGCTCGGAGTAGGGGCTGGTTGACCCGAACGTATAACAATTGTTCAATGTCGCCATAACTATCACAGAACCTGTCTTGTAGTCTCTGGTCCCATCCTTCCCAGATACTTTGAAGATCCCATAAGTTGTTCTGTTGAAGACTCACGTAGGTGTACCCTTCTATTACGCACTCGCTCGGTAAACTGTCCCCCTGGGCCTTCTGGTTGACCTCTGACCAATGCCTGACTGACAAGTTAAGCTCTTCTTTCTTAAGACACCTTTTTTCCATGGTGAAAGACTTTCTGATCGAGCAAACCATTTGATCCAGTACCTTTATGTAATGCAAATGCAATAATGTATGAAAAAAGAAGACAAGTCAGTACCAGATAGAATTAATAAATACATAAATGAAAAGACGAATTAAATAAGGTAAACAGACAAAACAACCCTATTTATCCTGTCTAAAACACCTAAGGTTATCTGTATGGCTCTAAGGGTGGGCTTCTATGTTCTCTATATGCAGTTTTGGTTCTAGGAGGTACTCGAACTGTCCTTACTGTCCTCTACTAAGAGTAGCAAGGCCCCCGATCATCACCCATTATAGGCTCCTTTCAACCGGGTTCAATTCAGGGGACCCATTCGCTTATGCCTGCACGAAGGAACGATATCCTTACGAAAGCATAAGGTACTCGAGCCCCGAAGGTACTTGCTAGGCCTACACGGGAGAACGATATCTCCACGAAAGCATTAGCGTTTTCCCCACTTAAAAAATGAGTTTATATGCCATATTTTAAATGCGTTAAAATAAACGCGCAATTATAACCGAATGTTAATTTAATAGTCACTTTAATCCGGAACTTCTAATATTAGTAAACTGGTAATTATTTGAAAAAGCTTGACTCTCTTTTTTGTTTTTGAAAAACAAAAACGTCCCCAGCAGAGTCGCCATCTGTAGCGATGTCTCCGATTCGCTAAAAAATAGGGTTTTCGAAGTGTTTGTGGTTTTTCAGATAGAAAATGTTTATTCCGTGGGGGGTTTTAAAAATACCGTATTTTATTTAAAAAGAGGAGTCTCCACCGGCCATTTAGGTAGGTCGGACACTATAAAAACCAGAGATTTTGAAAACTTTGGGTTCGGGAGTCGGTTACGGATGGGGAAGGATTAGCACCCCCACACCGCCCAAAATTGGTACTTTAATAATTACCGCTTTATTAATATTAAACTTTCTGGATTAAAGTGACGATTAATTTAAATTTTGGATATAATTGCGAGTAAATTTAAAAGCACCGTTATCCGAGAGCAAATGCCCAATCACTATCACTACGCCTGATACTGGCCCCGTTTGCGCTCGGATAAAAGGGCACCGCATTGATAGTTTATATATCTCGACATGCAATCTTAAAGAAGTAATTCAAAAATATATGTTTACATTCGTATGGTAAATGACAAAATAAATAATAAAGACATGGATATCACAAAATTAAACAAGTATGATAAAAATACAAACATGGTAGATCATAATAGTAATAATAATAATGAAGCATGAATAAAACGTGTAGTAAATAAAGAACCCATACTTCAAGAATACATACAATGTAACATACGCATTACATGAATGTATTATGATATTAATTTAACAAATCAAGACAACGTACTAATAAAGAAACTAATACCTAGCACATAGCTTACGACATAAGTTGCATACGAAAAATAGAAACACGGTATTATACATGACAAAAGAAAACATACTAACGCATAACCTAAAAGCAAAGAGAACATACAATACATGCTAAAATACAAAACATGTCGTGTACGAGCCAACAAAAAATTAATCGAACATGTATGATACGAACGACCGAACAATCGTATAAAAATACATAATCACCATAAACTAAACACATATATATATAAACATTAGAATACGAAACATATAAAAGAAACACGTGAGAATACAAAAGGGCCACATCAACATATAAGATCATAATAAATAAACATGAATATTTAGATACGGAAAAAGACTAAAATGAAAAAAATGAAAAACAGAAAACATAAATTAAAAGGTAATAAAATGCGATTTAGGGACGAAATTACAAATCAAACGGAACCTAAAAGAACTAAACCTGTAATTGGACCAAGGGGCAAGCTCGGAGTGAAAATTTCAAAAACGCGGTGGGACTGGTGAGGTAATTTCACCATTTAAAAACTGATTCAGTTTAATCCAGGGGTTGGATTGCAAGATTTTAAAATATAAGGAGGACAAGGGTTGTAAATATCCCATGCGGAAATACAGAAAGAAAAATATCGAAAACACGGGGGGATTTATTACGGAATTTCACCATTTCACAAAATAAAAATACCTATAAAACCCCATTTTCTGGCCCGAACTCAAACTTTTCCTCATTTTTTCTTCAAAGCCAGTTTTTATAACACCCAGTCCTATTTTTCTCTCAACATAACCACCTCAAACCTTCGATGAACCCAAAAACCGGCGACCATCCGCCGTTCTCTCCACCGCCGACGAACCCAAAACAAACCTCGCTTCAAACCGAACCCAAATCTAAACTTAGATTTACACAAAGACTCTCCCTTTTGCCTAGATCTGAGCAAATACGAAGTAAAAAATGTTTTTGTTTAACCGAAACGAAACCGAAAGGGACCTCTCTCTCCTTTCAGTTCACCATGTTCAGTTTTGGAAACTGAGGCGGCTTGTCACTAGTGAGGGGAGACCCGCTGACGACGAGGGTAACAAATCTATGCACTCCTATCCCTTTTTGTTATTATTTCTTATATTTTACTGTACATGCACGCAAGGAAGAAAGAAAAAGAAAGAGAGATTACCACTGAAACTTGGTGCTTCCTTTTTTATTTTTGTTACCCAAAAAGCCTCTCTGATCTTACACTTTTTTTGTTTTACATATATCCTATCTGCTCTATCTTGTTTGGTAAAACTCGTACATAAGATATATTTTTTGGATCTAATTTTGTTCTGACGCTTTTCCCTTTTTTGTGTCTTTGACATGCCCGGCCATGCTTGTTGGTTGGTATGGCCGGTATGGGGAGTGGCGTGGTGGAGATGACCGTTCGGCTGTGCAGACAGTCGTCTCGGGAGATAGAACGATTATTACTGCCAGAACCATTCCTATCCGTTGGATCAGATTTGATCCAACGGTTAGGACCGCTCAATGATCGGACGGCTGAGATAAGGCCTCGAGGATGGTGTAGTGGCTCAGGATCACGCCATGTGGCCTGAAGAAGATGGCTAGCTCTATACGTGTCTCACACGCGCGAGTGGATACTCCAACAGCCCGCGCGTGGGCTTCACGCGGCAGATGAAGGGTCTTTATGCTTCAACCGTGGCCGTTGGATCTAGATCTGATCCAATGGCCCTCGTACAGCTGCGCATAAGAAAGAGAGCATTAGGGTTCCAATATTTGATATGGGTTAGGGTTTCTTAGGGTGTAGGTCGACTTGGCCGAATGGGCCATGTATAATTAAGCTTGGGTCTTGTAATTAAGGGCTGAATATCTATGTTGGACTTTAATATACCTTTTACCTTATTTTAATTTCAGCCCAATAGTATTAATAATAATAGTAATAATAATAGTAGTAATAATAATACTATACACATACATACACATATAGTACATGCACATACAAATTGATATACACCTGCAAACACCCACACGTATGCACACATACACGTATATTAATTAATATATTCATGCAAACGTTAATATATGTAACACATTAACATAATATACCAACATACATGCATATATACTCATACACATGGTTTACGTACACATTAATCACACGTATAGTAATGGACATATAATATAATACGTTTACATGCAATGATAATATATTAACTAATAAACTAAAGTAGATTAACACAATACTTTATACACCAGATAAAAATGAGTGATTACAGTTATATGCACATGTAGACTCAATACAAGCATCAGTTTAGTCTTAGAATCGACTAAACTCTACCTCCGATACCAAAAATGCAACAGCCCTTTCCCGACCTGGTAGAAAATCGGGTCGGAAAGTGTTACCAGAAATAGATTCGGAGATCAAAAGCTTAACCGAAGTTTGAAATCTTATTCGAAGTATCTTATTACTATTTAAGAGACTTATCAAACTAGCTTATTCATATCTTACTCAATTTGGGGTCAATTTTAAACTTTTTCAAACTTAGGGACTAAACTATAAATTTTACAAATTAAGGGTCCTTAACTGAAATTCAGGTTATCAATATGAAGTTTAACTTTCTAATTATTAGACTGTGAAATTTCATTACAGACCAACGTCGTTTACCTATCCAATTAGACCATACAATATTTAGTGACCATTTTGTAAATTATTTTAAATTGTGTTCAAAGTCTTTTAACAGAATTAACTACCTCCGCATCGATACCCTTTGGAGCTGTATCGATACAGGTACACACAAATCACATCTTCATTTGACTCTACCCAAATCTTGTATCGATATGCCATCACTTGTATCGATATAGGTTGACCAAGGTTGACCAGTTTCGATACGCCCTAAACCAGTATCGATACAATTTATTTCCCAGACCTCACTGTCAGGATCCGTATCAATACCACACCTTTTGTGTATCGATACACCTTATTTTACCTAGTCCAAATATGCAAGGCCATATCGGTACAGCTTGACCCGTATCGATACGCCTATCTTGTAATGACAGATCTTATCTGGTTTTTATTCGAATTAACATGTTGAACAATGTTCGAATGCCATGAGATTTTACCAGCGAGTTATTGATCCATAATTCTAATAACATACCAAATTTTAGAGTATTTCGAATCCATTTACTAAGTTTTTTTACCATTTAGTGTCCTTAGGCACAATTTAACTAGTTTTACTATCTTGCAAACACACCATATTCCATATTTACCACTTAGACACTTTAGGTCCTACATACACATATCAAAATGGACCACTACAACTTAACTAAACCTTATGCCACCTTACTAGGAGTTCAAAACAAAATGTAAGCATACATGGAGATTGGTGGGAGTGGCTTGCAACTTCAACAACACGGTCGAGGCACGGATTACTTCAAGGTCCTGAAATGCATGAGACACACAGATCTTAGGCCTACATAGCCTAGTGAGGTAGTTATAAAAAATGCAAACAAGTTCTTTCATGGTATGTAAGCATGCTTGAATGACGTATACACAACGTTAACATATACAATTCATGCATGACATCAACATATATTAATTTCATATATCAAATGCAAAACTCATATTCTTCATTTTCCCCTTGGACAATAGCAACCAATGGATACACAAATTCCCCTGTACGCCACACATATCGAAAATAGGCCTTAGCCTTGAGCCGTAGCTCCGGAGTCCCTTACACAATCCAACCTTTTCTCCTCACATATAGGCCGTAGCCCCGGACCGTAGTCCAATCCCTTACTTAGTGAGCTCATATAACCCTATGGCATGCCAATTGTATCCAAAGTCCACAAGTGCCTAGGGTTACACATATCATCATAAAACTCACCTTTGTGCCCTTAGGCCATATTGGATTGCAAATTGAGCCTTGGTTCCAAATAGCACATCATAACATGTTCATATCAAATTCCACTTATAAGTTCACATACAACATATTCAAATATGAAGGACTTACCATACCTATCATCAAATCCACTTACATTTGCTCTACTTGCGCCCTTACCAAGATGCAAGTTTCTAAGCACAAAACAAATGCAATCGGGATGGCAGCTAGCCAATCCCATGACACAACTACACTTACCTAGTACTCGAAGACTTCAAGGTTCACGGATAGCGATCCCCTTGCTGTTGGAAGAGTTCAGAATAGCCGATGGTGAAGATGACTTGTTTTCCACCACTTGAGCTAGTTCAAAATGAGAGGATTGTGTTAGAATCGGAACTAATGATTCATAAACATTTTTCAAGCTTACCAAAGCTTGTAGACAACATCAAAAATAAGGAAATCAACAATCTAACACATGGGCTTAGCTTGAACATTCAAGACTCAAATCTTGAAATTAAACTCTAAGGATTGATGGAATCATTAAATTGACATAAGGGGTTTTACTTACCAATTCACAAGCTTTCAATTGGTGTATTGAAATCACACAAAGGTCAAGGATTGGATCGAGGTGCTTGCTTGAGCTTGAGGAGGAAGATGACAATGGAGGTGTGTGCTTGGTTCTTTTAAAACAAAGTTGAGATTTGGTTTCGGGAGATTTAAAACAATGAAGAAGGCTTTTTCCTTGTTCTTTTCAAGGTGACTAAAGCCTTAATCATTCTCCACCTCACCCTTAGCCAATGGGAAGCTTTCCCTTAGCAAAGGGTTTGCTTAACCCATTAATTAATACATTTTCTCAATTTTTTCCAACTTTTGACAATTGATGACTAATTGCCATCTTTTTTTATCAATCTCACGAGGAGAAGTGATAAGCTAGTAGGTGACTCAACCCCATACTATCAATCTTTACAAATTGGTCACAAAAATTAGGCCGTACTGATACAGACCCTATCGTATCGATACAGCTAAACTGAATTAGGTAAGTTAGTTAGAAACAATTAGGTCGTACTGATACAGGCCTTATCGTATCGATACGCCTTGCCCGGATTCAACATTTTCAACATTTCCAATGGAACCCCTAACTTCCATTTCTACAAAAGGCCCAAAACTTCAATTAAGCCCAAATAACTTTCATTACTTCAAAATCAGGTGCAAGATTCAGAAATTACATCATTCGAGCATATCCAGTCCAAAATTTTTGATCACCAAAATATAATTCCAACTAGACCAATTTTTGGGGTGTGACAAAATATCTTGAGATCTGCTTCTGTAAATGGAATTTTTTGAAGAAATCTGCCTCTGCAAACGAAATATCTTGAGATCCGCCTCTGTAAATGGAATGATTGAAGAAATCCCCATCTGTAAACAAAATATCTTAAGATCTGCCTTTGTAAACAGAATGTTTGAAGAAATTCGTTTTTGTAAACGGAATGTTTGAAGAAATCCACCTCTGTAAACGGAATATATTGAGATTCGCCTCTGTAAATAAAGCATAATCTTTACTGTCATCTGCCTCTTCAAACATATTGAAATCTTTACTAAGATCTTTCTCTTCAAACAGATTGAAATCTTTACTTCACGAAAACGTGATTGAAATCTTTGCTAGTCTTTCCTAGATCTACTTTTCCAATCTCAAAGTTGTAGATTTGAAATATTGCTCGTTCCTTACCTATTCTTGTAAATTTCACTTGGAGGGACTCTGATCTTCGTTGCTTCTTCGTTAATCTTTCTGCTTCTGTTGCAACAATACATCTTCTCTTAAGATTTTTCTTATCAAATCTTACTTTGCTTGATCTTCTTGAGTTTGGTTTGAAACACATATTATCTTCATGCCCTAGCAAAATTTGCCCTAAAATTTTGTTGTTGAGCTCATTTTCTTTTTGAGCAGATTTTGACTTTTTTAGTGATCGACTTCTTTCAGACTCTCCATCCTCTCTTATATTTGAACTCTTATGCATAGTGATGTCCTACTAATCTCCTTGTTTTTGGCTCCAACATTTAGAATTTTCCCTACCTCATCATGTAAGGTGAACAAATACCTCAGGTTCCTAAACTTTCTTCAAGTCCTCGAACTTTCTCAAAGTTCTCGTACTTTCTTCAGGTTCATTCTTTAGACTCATTCAAAAACCCAAGGTAGAAACTTACTTCAGGTCCCTGAACTTTCTAATATGTGCATTCTTTTCCCTGATATATTGATGAAGACTAGAGCATTTGTTACGAGCTTCCTTCTTTAGTAATATTAATCCACCCTTCTGTAAAGATGTTTGAACAATTGATTTATTCTCATTAGAAACCTGAACTAACTTCTTTCATTAGGAGCTCTACAACCTCTAGGGAAGACTGAATCTGCAAAAAAAATATCAACAATTAATAAGCATTCTTCCTGAAGTAATGTGAAATATTTTTAATTTCCCACTTGATGCACTGAAATCTTTAGAGTCACGACTCATTCTGCCTAAATTGTCTTGATCTTTCAATCTGAGGCTCATATAAGATCCCTCGTTTCTTTTCCTCTGTTGGCCAATCTCCTTCTATGCTTGGAAAGTATATGAGTCCTACAAAAGCCAAATATATCATTAATCTTTCAACATTAATTATAAAGCAAATGTACAACTTGAGTAGATCATTAAGAAGCTTTAAATGTTTCAACGAGAAACTCTGAAACTTTTAACCAATTAAATTGTGCATCTTCCTCATTTGATCCCAAAGTTGATCTTTCCTTGTTTCCATCCTGGCAACATGAAACATTTTTGTTTTTTCTTTTTTTTAGGAACTGAGGACCCAAAGGATTAATGTCTTTGTCGATACCATGCCCCATTGTCTTATCGCGACTACATTCGAAAAATTCTCATCATTTTTGAAGGTGTCTGCCCGAAATACTTAACTTCATGCCCAAAGGACTTACTGATGACCCGAAGGATTTAGGATTGCAATGCACTTCCTTTCTTGTGCAAACAATCAAACATCACTCCCGAAGGACTTAACATCATGCCCGAGGGACTTACTGATGGCCCGAAGGGTTTAGAATTGTAATGTACTTCCTTTCTTGTACAAACAATCAAACATCTTTTCTGAGATCCGCCTCTTCAAATGGATTGAAATCTTTGCTTCACAAAAAGTGATTAAAATATTTGCTAGTGTTTTCCGGTTCTACTTCTCCAGTCTGAAGTCGTAGATTGAAGTATCCTCTTGTTTCTTGTTGACTCTAGTAGATTCTTTCCAAAATATACAAAAATGCTCTGAATGTATGAGTTAGCATGCTCCTATCTTATGGATGCCTACCTATATATGATGCATGAATGTTGTTAATTAAGGACCACTTGAGTGAGCTTTCATCTTCAGGGAAGCTCAAGAATTTCTTGTTTTATTTTTCATTAAAACTCATTTTTCTAACAAAATAACCCATCTCACACTCAGGTTCAATCTTCAAGATCTCTGCATCTTTTGCTCTAAAACGTCTTTTCAGATACTCACTTTAGATTGCTTTTCTCAAAGTTCATTTTCGGGTTTTCACTTTGGTTTTTGTTTTTTCTTAAAGTGCCCTTTTAGGTTTTCACCTCGGGTTTTTTCTTTTTCTCAAGGTATCATTTCATGTTTTCACCTTGGTTTTTTCTTCTTTTTTCTATTTTTTCTTTTTTCTTTTTTCTTTTTCTTTGCAATAATGTTTTCTTTTGTTCCAGACAAGGCTAATTTCAATTCTGATGGAACTCGTACTTGCCTTTCCACGGATTCAATACACAAACCCTTCTCTTGACATGTCTCACCGTGCACTTCACATCGAAAAAACTTGAGTATCGATGAAAACTCTTTTCTTGTAAAGTCACTCTTGATGCTTCTTCGTTCAGGTTTTCTGACAATATTTTTTCATGGTTCCAAAAGAGATCATCACTTCTATTCTTCAGCTTGCGGACTCTATTCACTGGAATAAGATATCTTCTTCTGTAGTGTTCTTTGTAGCATTACCCAAGTCTTGAATTCAACTATCATCTTTGTTCACTCTAATATGCACAAAGCTTTCTTGTATTGCAATGCCCTAGAAGTAAAGATCTCTGCTTTTGAATAGTGTGGACCTCTAGCGAATTGATCTGGTTGCTGCAGCTTTTGCCCCAAAAGATGGCTCATGTTCTTTCTTTGCCCCAGGGTTAACTATGTCGCTTTCTCGCAGCTTTGTTTAAATATTTCTGACACTCAGTATTGTGTCATTTTCTCAACATACTCTTTCATCATTAATCAAGTACCGAGGCCACCTCCTATTCTGCCTGCACTTAAAGGATTAGTACATCATAATAACACCCATGGAATCCTTTGCTTTTCTTGTATCTTATCGATTTATATGCAAGATGCTTGTTTAAACGGTAAGTGAAAGACTTAGAATATTATTTTTATAAATTTGTAAAGATGAAACAATTTGATAAGTCATGCCAAACCTGAGAAAACAAAACCAAAATTAGGCCCTTAAATATCAAATGCAATAGAGCCCTTGAACCAAACTGGCATAGATCAACTCAAATGTGACCCCTTCCAAATTATTACACTTCCTAGAGAAACATTTCTCATATGCCTAATTCTATCCCATTTAGGTGGCTCTCTTTTGCCTCGCTAACTCACCAACCCAATCATTCCCTCTTTTCTGATCTCAATCATGCATTAGAAGTCTGGAAATCCTTGAAGAAAGGTTAACCTTGATAAGCGGGGTGTATTCTGAAGATGAACTTTCCTTACTTCAATACTCGTATATGATCAAAATGGTCTTTTGAGGCTTGTAATAAGGCTATGGCTCACAGCTATAAAAAAAGATATATATGCTCAAATAAGTATTTAAGGGTAATGAAACCAAGGATCATTTTCCAAGGGAAATCTTAATTCTACATTCCTTGATCTAAACATGCCTGGACAAAACTCTTTCTTTTCTCTTTTTTCTTTTTTTTTTTGTGGATCGCTCTAGACTGCCCATTTATGAGTTTTCACCATAGATTTGATTTCCTCTCATCGAGTACAAGGATGATCGATCATCCACGACTCCTTCAGATAAAGATTCATTGGACTGGAAGATCTCATATGTCCCTTGCTTTTCCTTGCACTTTTTTGACTTAGTGCGTTATCTTTCAATTATTTCAACTTTCATGTCAATGATTTTCAACTTGACTCAGTTGACTTTTTTTAGAACAAACTTTCCACTTTTTCTTCTTTTTCTTTTTCTTTCTTTTGTCTTCTTTTTTAATTCAGAATTTTTTGTCCTCATTCAACATGTCTTTCTTGATCTTGTACTCAATGCATTCACCTTTGTTTCTTGCCCCTAATTCACAAGGCATCACTACCATAGCATGATCACAACCACACAGTTTACACTTGCAAACAACCTTTTATCCTCTTTGCCCCCAGTGTATGGATGATCCTTGATTTGGGTTGAATCGAAAGAAAACTATTAGGCTCAAAGGGGACAACAAGTGATATTTTTCTTATTTTCTTTCTTTGTGATATTAGGCTCAAAGGGGACAACAAGTGATATATTTCTTATTTTCTTTCCACTTTTCTTTGTCTTCTTTTCTTTTCTCTTTTTCTTTCTTTTTCTTATTTTTTAATTTAGAATTTTTTGTCTTCATTCAACTTGCTTTTCTTGCTCTTGTACTCAATGCATTCACCTTTGTTTCTTGCCCCTAATTCACAAGGCATCACTACCATAGAAAGATCACAACCACATAGTTTACACTTGCAAACAACCTTTCATCCTCTTTGCCCCTAGTGTATGGGTGATCCTTGATTTGGGTTGAATTGAAAGAAAACTATTAGGCTCAAAGAGGACAACAAATGATATTTTTCTTATTTTCTTTCTTTGTGAAAGAAGATGAAGGAATGCCAAATGTCCTCCCATATACGGATATCTTTGAAGAAAAGTAGTCTTCAGGTGATAGATGTTTTAGGTTATCACTTCATTTAAGGGCCTTAGTCAACAATGCCTGAGAGGAAAATTCACTCAGAGTTTGTATTTAGGATTTTCCCGTGATTCCTGAACACTCGTTAATGTCTTTTCATTAGCCTAAACAACTTATAAGAGGGTCACATTTTAGATTTGATCTTTGAATTTGATTCTTGATCACTCTTGCAGTGGATGTTCAAGGACCTGATAAAATGATAGTGAATATATATACATATATGTATGGGAGAACAAAAACTAACCCATGACAAAGAATAAATGAAATATTAGAAGAATCAACGAATGTAAAATGTTTGTCATTTGAGAAAAATATGTAGGAAACAAGCATCTAATACAAATAAACCAAATAACCTCCTTTACAAAGGACCCCCAATGCACGCGGGCAAAAGCGATTGGGATAGTTCAGGGTATTATTCTGTAACAGTCCTAAAACTACAGACAGATCTCCCATAGTTTAACTGTCAATCTTTGTTCAAGGAAAGCTAGAATGAATTTAAGCCTCAACAATTCTTCACTTTCCCTTGCCAGCACAAAGATATGCTTCATCTTGTTTATACTATGTTGTTCTCATCGAGCCTTGAATTAAGATCATCCTGCCAATAAGTTTTCTTGTTTCTTCAATTAATTGCTTGCTCTTTTCCATAGAATATTCAATCATTTGCATGTGGAAATTGGCAACTTCTTCTGGTCAACGCCTAAATGAACTCTGCTTTTCTTGCTCTTTGCTGGATGTGTTCAAGCTTTTAGTGGTCATGTTTGTTCGAGGTTTCTTCATTGTCAGCTGCTGATTCTCAACCGGTTTCACATTTCCCTTCATTCTTTTCTTTTCTTGATGCCTTTAGGTACTTGACTTTCGGGCATTCCAATTGCTTTGGCTCTAATCAGGTGAATACCTCTTGGGTTATAGATCTTAATGGATTGGCCATCAGTGTCGACCTCCAAAATCCCCTGATGAAACCACTGGTTATGTGTTTCAGAAACATACAATCTTCTACAGTAACTGAAATCTCCACAATAATAACTGCAAGCATTTATTATGCCATAGAAAGACTTATAAAACTTCAATGGAACCGTCATCAACAAGTGATTTCGTACTAGGTATGGCAATATATCTGAATATGGAATTGGGATCGGAATAAGTGTCTCCCTTTTCTTGCTAAACCATTCAACCTCATTCTCTTTTGTTTTCTATGCTTGTTGCCCTTTTTTTGACGGAGATAACTTTATTGTGGGAAAATTTCTAACACCAACTGAATCCTTGGTTTTCACCCCTTCAGAGAAACATTCTGGAAATGTATGTGGCTCTATAACTTTGTTGGAATCATCTTGTTCTTTATCAGTATCGCAACCCCTATACAATACAGGTATAGGGCAAACATCAAAGTTCTGTTTTTTACTCGGCCCTCCAGTATTTATGTGCCTGATAACATCCAATTTAGCTCTGTCAAATTCTATCAGCACACCAAGGCTAGGAATCATCATCTCCAAAATTTGTTTTCAAATTCTCTGAATCATTGACTGATACTCTGACTGTGCTACTCTGAACCTTTTTCGGAATTGATCCTTCATGTTGAACCCTTGTGTGAGATAAGATTTCATCCTGATCACCAATGTTGGAATTTCTATCTGGAACTTTTTCCTTCTCGACCTTCCTAATTCCAAACAATGTGGTTGATCGAGTTATCACCTCGTTCTGGGACTGATCAATCCTTTGCTCCAAGCTACCTAAGATGTCCTCAACAACCTTTTGAGATTGCCTCACCCTGTTTCTCAAAATATTGGTTTTCAGCTTTCACACTATTATATGAAAAATAATATAGTATTATTTAAACAAAATGAAATGTTATTATTATTATATTTTTTTCAAAAAAATGATGTTACTTGAAAAAAATGCAATAACTTTTCTAAAATGCAATGTATGAATGCACGAGGTATCGATTTGAAGGTCTAGTCTTTCGAGCAACATCCATTAGCCAAAAGGTCGAATACAAGAAATAGACAATCTCATTACAACAAATGTACAACCTCTGTTCCTGGATTAATCACTTCGTTTAGCATCTGAGTCGCCTGTCCCAGCTTGATATCAATAACAGGATATTGTTGCAAGTTCATGGTTTCATTGAAAAATCTGTACAAACTGGGCAATTCTCCACACTTAGCTTCTGAGGTTGATCATTTCATAATTATGCCTTTGGTTAGTCTGGGTGGCCACCTCAAGCTTGCTTTTCGGTGCCTTGTCTTCTATTTGAAATGCCCCTTCGAAATTTATAAGCTAGTCTTTCAAATTTTGTACAACACCTTCTGATTCTGTCGCTTTCTTTTTATCTCTTATTTTCTATAGGAAATCAGCTTTTCCCCCATCATAGTACCCTTTTTGAGAATTTTCTTTATTTATGAGACTCAAGATGACAATTTTGAATTCAAAGCTTGCTCTCCCTCTAATTTTTGTTTGATCCAGTTGTTTGAATCCATTAATTTTTAAATCTTTTTCCTCGCTGCTTTCTCAGTGTCTTCATAAAGCTTCTTGTAATTGTTTGCATCCTAACACATCTTTCCTCTAGATATTGCCATTTTCTTGGAATGGATCTTCTTTGACTAGGTCTACACAGTCGTATTGCTTTATCCTTGTCTATTAGACCCATCAGCCATTATGAACACTGCCTAACTTGACTAATTCTCAAATTGATACCTCTAATGAAAGCAAAAATGATGTCAGGTATTAAAAAACAAAAGAAAACAAAACAAAAAATAGTGTCAGTATGGTAAAATAATATTGAAGGCAAAAATTTAAATTAAATTGATATAGTAAAGCAGGTTATATCGAGTAGAGAGAATAACCAGAGAAATATATTTAAATCGGCAGTACATGTCATAGGTCCTTGTTTGGCTTTAGCGGGGTAGGCTTCTAAATTACAGCATGTGGGTTTTGTTCTAGACTCTAGGTACACGAACTGTCGTTATTGTCTACTACGACAGCAAGACATCGGTTCAGGAGTATAGAACCCCTTATAGCGGAGGCGAAACCCCACAATATATAAGGTTAATATACAAGAATAAAGACAAACATCCAACCACAGAGCTGAATAACTCAACATAGGATAATGTCTTGCTCCCACTTAGGGGTGAAAGCCCGGGTAGAAGGCTATGCATATATGACAGATATTTCACACAAGAAAATGCTATCTCCATTCTTTCTAAAAACTCAACCAATAATTATCATAAAAATTAAATTCAAATTACCACTCTTAAATGCCAAAATACCACGTAAAATTATTTAATTAGGCTTGACTCTCTACGTCCCCAGCAGAGTCGCCAAGTTGTCATGACCGTTTATGAACCGAGGTGTGGAAATAGCTTGACGATTAACATTTGAAAATTAGGGTTATGTCCATTTTAATTTGATCTTGAAAATTAGAGTTTTTCATATTAAATTTGATTTTCCCTTATTTAATCTTGAAAAACAATTTGGAGTCGCCACCGATCACTTTAGTAGACTGAACACCATAAAAACAACCAAAGATTCATTTCTTTAAATTTTGGGTTCGGGAGTCAGTTACGTGCGGGGAAGGATTAGCACTCACACAAACGCCCGTTATCGGTACATTTTAATTTTACGTGGCATTTTGGCATTTCGAACAACAATTTAAATTTAATTTGACCATAATTATCAACTGAATTTTATTCCAAATGGAGATATCCTTTTACAAGAAAATATATTTTCATTTCGAATATGTGATTAAAAGCGCCCTGCTAAGAAGCACCCCCATTCATATCCATAAAAATGTATTTTCAACATAAAAGGTTCCTAATTCATGATTCATTATTGTCTTGTTCATTTTAAGTATTAACTTAATTAGGCTCTATTTAATTAAGGTAATTAAACTATGAATATCATTTAAATTTAAAGGCCTTTATGAGATAATATCAATTGCTTGAATATCGACCATATCAGAACCCCTAATTTCAAATGACATTCACTAATTAAAATGTATTTCTAATTATTTTAAGTGCTAACTTAATTAAGGCACTATTTTAATTAACTAAGTGGATTTATTTAATTTTAAATTGTAATGTATATTAAATGTACATCTTTAAGACCAATTTTGAGATAATACCCCATTGCAAGCAAGTGGAGTACCACCCAAGTTTGAACCCCAAAGTTTCCATTTAAAATACATTAATTTACTATAACGATCTCCCTAGTTTAATTATTGAATTCTAATTGAACTTAGAACTAAGGCTCTAAACTACTAATTAGAACTAGGTGAATTAATTATCTAAATATTAAAACTATATGCCCAATTTAAAATATGCAATCATAAATATAAATTAAACAACAAAAATAAATTAAAAATTAAAAATATGGGCTAAATTGAATTAAATTCTGATTTGAAGAGCCAAATTACAAAAAGAGGCGGGCGTATTAAAATGATTTACAAATTTAATGCCCAAACTAAGAAAAAAGAAGAAGGGCGTGGGTCCTCCTTGCCCGACCCGATTCGGCTTCGTGGGTTACCCAACCCAGTTCAAAAATACGCGGGTTGAGTCCATGACCCAGTGCCAAAACGATATCGTTTTGGATTGCCTGTAAAAGGCCTAATCTGGGCCTAACTTAGTCATTCTTGACCGAGTCACTCTTTTTCTCTCCTCAGGAGAATGCTCCTCATTCTCTCTACGCAAACACCCAAACTACGCAGAAACCCATCCCAAATGGATTAAAATCCATGCTCTTGGATGAGTGTTCATCCATGTTCTTCAAGAACATGATGAACTTCATCCTTTCTGGCAACACCCCGCCACAACAAACACCATCAAATCCTTACCCGCCACTCACCTATCACCCTCACTCATTCGTTGGCCGTCACCTTAGAATTTCGGTCACCCCTAACCTTACTCTGGCGGTCGTAAAGCGATTTCCGGCCGCCTTGCTCTGCCGCAACCGAAATCCTATACAACTGAAAACTTCAATTTTAAGCCCTAAACAACTTAAAAATTACTCCTGGTTCGATAGAACCACCCATCTCCGACCACCTAATACTACTCTACCCATCACGACCTCTTCAACTCCGCTGATTCACTCCCTAACATGCTCCGGCCACTAAAATAATCCATCCGATTTCTTTTTCCTTTTAGATTTTTTGCTCTCATTTTTATTTATGCTTTTTTTAAAAAAAAAATTAACCTTTCCCTTGTTTTTATGCAGGAAATCGAAAAGAAAGATGAGAATATACCTTCACAACGGTTCGGTGATGACCCCGATCAACATTTCTGGTAACCAATCACTATTTCGACATCTTTTTAGTTTCTGACAACTGTTCAATTCCACGGCGGCTTTTCAAATCCTCAACTGTTCGACTTCCCCGACAAAAACTCTCTCTCTCCTCTAATTATTATTATTTAATAGGGTTATCATTTTTTAATGGTTGTCATTAATGATCCTTCTAACATTCTCTCTCTTGCCTTTTATAGGTAAGTGGGGTATGATGTCATTGTGATGTCATCCCAAGTCAACTAGTGATAGCCAAGCAAAAGAAAGGCCATAATCTGTGCTATTGTTTCGGACCAATGAATGAGTGGCACATGTCTGTTGAAATGCAGATTTGGGCGGGAAAAAAAGGTTATCATATATTTTGTGTTTGTTTGGGCTGTATTTGGGTAATAGAAAGCTGTCAAAGATTTAATTTTGGGCGAGAAACACTTAAGAAATGGGCCTTTAAGTTGTATACCAATGTAATGAGCTTGGAAATTATGTACATTGACTTTCATATTATTTATGGACTATTTATATTTATTTTCTTGGGTTTATCTATTTATTTATTTATTTATTTTATAACGAATATAGTATATATACCCATATCCGGTATGGGTAAAATTAGGGTACACTTGTGTGCAGTCCAGATATCAAGGACAAAGGTAGATTTTATGGATTTGAAGGATATCAGTCTGGATTCGTCACCAGGACTTTTTGTAGACATGTTGGCTGCGGAAAAGAGCATACACAGAAGAGTTTTTGGTACAATTCTTATTTTGGTTTGTTGCTCACATTCGTATCCAATACCCCCTTCCACTTTTCTTCTTCCCACTGCTTTAATTCCCTCCCTTTCAAGTAAGTATTTAATATGTAAATGGTAAGAATTCTCTTGACTTAAAAATTAGGAAATCATGAGTGGTTTCGTCCAAGAAAGTGTGAAGAGCTAGTGCCAAACTAACGCAAAAATAAGAATGTGAGTTATTCTTCTGATACAGTCATAGCGTAAATAAGATTCTGTGCCAAGTTAACGCAAAAATAAGAATGAGTAGAATGTGCATAGTTATTCTTGTTACACTGCAATTAACGTAAATAGGATACTGTGCTAAGTTGCTCATTTTTTATAGATTTCAAAAGAAAAACTTTGTGCTATCTTCTGTCTAAGATGGTAAATCAAGCACTGCATTCTCTTACTGTGCTTTGTACAAATCTATTCCTAAATTTTGTAGGACAAAGCAAGCGCTTTCAATCAAACAAACCTTCATCAAAACCACAAGCAGCAGTGGCTTTGACAAGTGGCAGGATGGCAGACGCAATTTCCAATGAGTTGTTGAAGCTGGAAATGGAGAGTTCTTCAAAAAGGACTGAAATGAAAGAAATCAAATCTGTGTTGCTTGAAAAGGGAGAAATACAGAGGTTTTGGAATGAAAAGTTGGATAAAGAAAGAGCCCGAGGTTCTGAGGTGGAGGAGCTTTACTTTTCGGCAGTTCAGGACCTAGAACAGGAGAAGATTGACCAAGAGAAATGTGCTGCTGAGTCTTTGAAGGAAAAGGCAGCAATGGACTGCCAGAGGCAACTGGATTCTAGTCTGAAAGAAGAGGTTGCTGAGATGTCCGAAAGGCTTGCATCTGAGAGGACCATTTATATTACCTAGCGGACTAAGTTGCTAGATATGCTCAGTGGTTTACAGTCCAAACTAGAAGGAATGGTTGATGCAAAATCCATACTGGAAGCTGAGATTGAAGCAATCAAGATTCTCAAGTAAGTGCTGAATTTGCATTCCCCCTCCACTCTTTTCCATACCATATTATAGTTAGGACTCCTTGGGCCGGACCTATCTCATTACCTTGCATTGTAGGATGTATGTACATAGTTGTACTTAGGAAAAACAATGAATCCAATTGCAGATCCTGGGTAGAAGGTGAAGCAAGAAAAAGCCAAGCCCGAGCTAAGGTCCTTAAGGAGGTGGGACGAAGATGGAAATGGGATGACCAAGCTTGATTGTCAAACATGGATTCTCAACACTTGACAGCTTGAAAATGTTGAACATAGGAAGAATACATAAGAAATTCCCAGGACATGAAGTGCAATATGAGAATCTTCATTGTTTTGTTAAGCACTGATCAGAGTGTTGATATTTGTATTTATCTTCTCATTTTTCATGTTCTGACCTTTTCGTATTTGGTTAACTGTTGAAGAATTAAATGGGATGAAAGAATTCGGGAATCAACATCTTTCATGTGTGCATTCATATTGTACCCTGTTTTATTTATTCATTTAATTTCATCAAAAAGAACACTTTTTATAGTGTTACTTGCAAGAACAAATACAATTATAATCCATACAATTCGAGCAACTTCAATCAAAATTAATGCATAATCAAACTAACTAGTTCTGTTGCCTTTATTATCATCCATATCGTATGGTATAATAAACTATTTTTTCTTTTTTAAAACAAAAGTAAGAAAGATGGATTCATACTTTGGTATTAAGCGGGAGAGTGTTCAAAAAGTTAATAAAGACTCCCGTATTGCACTTCATGTCCTTGAAACTTACGAACTTTCCCTTCTTCATTGGACACTTTCTATTTCTCTATGTTCTGTTCTGTTCGTTGCCTGTTTGTTCGGTGACAGATTAGAACCAGGTATGTTTATGTTACGGTTGGTCTATATTTCAGTTGCTGTTTTTATGTTTTCACTGTTCAACATTCTTTGAGTACGAAACTGCTGTAAAATCTTGGGTTTACTTGTATGCATATGAAAATTCCCACTTTCCTGGAAAGAAAGCCATGCACCACCTGCTGTATTGGATAATATATTGTCTGCTACTGCCAACTTGATCCCACTCAAATTTCACCATGAAAACGACTTCCCTCAGCATTTTGTTCCTCTAAACTTTGGCATTGATTAGTTAACACCAAGAAATTCCTCGGGCAGAAAAGAAAGGAACCTTCTGGGTTATATTATCCATTCCCATATATAAAGTTGTCTGCTCTCTCATCTCTCATTATCACCATATTAACAGAAACAATTGCTTATTTCCTTCTTTTTTCTTTTACCAATATAGAGTTATTTACATAATGCTACTTCAATTTTCAATTCTATGAATTTCACCAAAACCCCACCACTGGTTGACAAAAAGTTGGAAATTGGAAATTTTAAGTCTGGTATAGTTGATACATGCTTTGATGTATATTATCCATACATTCTTACAGCTGCAGATAATTTTTTTTTTTGTGGCCAAGAAAGAGAGACATGGATGTCTTCCATTTCATCAAATTTCTAAAACCTACCAAAACCTAAGGGAAAAGCCGAAAAGTTCAACCATGTCAAACACCCAAAAGTTCGGTTTTTGCTTTGGATTCACCTCTGCACTCGCTTTCATCCATTAAGCAAATGGCTGAGAATCAAGTTTCAGGCTTTACACTTCACTATGGCCTTGGGTCCATAAAGTTCCATGCCTTCCCTTTATTCTGTCAAAAGCTTGATTATTGGTGATTTAATTGGACAAAAACCTATAAATTGGTTGGAATAGTAACATTGAATTAAATGCATTAGAGACAAGAGTCCCCCCCCCCCCCTTGCTTCTTGCCCACATATTATCTCACTTGATACGTAGTCCCTAAACCAAAAGGGCAATATTCTTTGGCAAGCTTGCCTTTTTGTTCAAATTTACTGTTTCTGGTCTCTTTTTCAGCTTTGGTTATGGTCGTGTTTTTCACTGTACATCATTTTCCTCAGGAAAACCGTAAGGTTTCAGTCCTACCCTTGAGTAAATTTTCATTCTTTTCGGAAACAAAACTGGCCACTTGTTATTGGATGGTGATTGCTGTAGCTCTTAGCATGACAGGTGTTCTGGATTCTACTTAGCTTTGTGTGTACTAGAAAAGTTTTTTCATTGAAAGGTCGACGAATCTGATAACATTATAATGTTAATGGTTTAGGAACGTTTCTATCTGGATATGGCTATTATAGTTCAACCATATTTTGCTTGAATCTGCAACAGGATATCACAAAAAGTTGCTGTATTTGCATTTGAAGGATCATAATGGTTTAAGATAACAATGATGAGAAGAAGTGGACTGGGGATGTCTATGGGGTATTTTTTTCCCTGTAGATGAGTGGAGGAAGAGGGGTTTTATATACACAAATCCTACATGCTAGTTAGAGTCCTTCTTGCTGCTTCAATTGCAGCTCTTGCGGTTAAGCGGCTCAATGTCAAAAGCTCAAAGTCATCAAAACCTTCAGGTACCAACTTTTTAATCTCTTATTGTTTTTAGAATCCCAGGGCATGTTTCAATTAGCAAAAAGTGAGAGATTGCATGTTTTTTCATTGATTGGTATTTTCCCATTATAGAAATCTACTTTTTCATGGTTTATTTGAATTGCTAAGTGCTAACCTATGGTATTTGGGTTTCATTATGTTTAGTTAACCTCTTCTCTGATGACACTGTGACTCAGAAAATGAGGACAACAAGAAGCAGTTTACATATCCTAATGATGGCCTCAAAGGGAAGGATGTAAGTATATGTGTAACTTCTTCAGTCGAAATTACTGCACAAGAAATATTAGCTGGTCTTTGTTAATCATTTTCTACCAATGGTTGAGATGTGATACATATTGCAGGGTGAGGAAGAAGAGGTTAAGTTGATTAGCAGCATATTTAATCGAGCTAATGATAACCGATCGGATTTTGGTGATGAAGATTTTTTACCTGAGTTTGAAGACCTTCTCTCAGGGGAAATCGAATATCCATTACCTATTGATAAATACGACAGTGCAGAGAAGGAAATAATATATGAAACTGAGATGGCAAACAATGCGGGTGAACTGGAAAGGTTGCGTAATTTAGTAAAGGAACTGGAGGAGAGGGAAGTAAAGCTCGAGGGTGAATTGCTTGAGTACTATGGTTTAAAAGAGCAGGAATCAGATATTACTGAATTACAAAGGCAGCTCAAGATCAAGACAGTTGAAATTGACATGCTGAATATTACCATAAGAGGAGATTGCTCACGGAGCTTCTGTAAAGAAGGAGCTGGAGGTGGCAAGGAACAAAATCAAGGAGCTACAAAGGCAAATTCAACTTGATGCTAACCAAACAAAAGCTCAGTTATTGTTTCTCAAGCAGCATGTTTCTACTCTTCAAGCCAAAGAGCAAGAAGCCATCAACAGTGATGCTGAGATTGAGAAGAAAATGAAAGCTTTGAAGGAGTTAGAAATTGAAGTTGTGGAGCTTAGGAGAAAGAATAAAGAGCTCCAACATGAAAATAGGGAGTTAACTGTTAATTTGGATGCTGCTGAAGCAAAAATAACCTCCCTTTCCAACATGACAGAGGTAACTCCCACCGAAATCTCCTATGTATTGTATTCTGAACTCATGTAAATGGTTGGGAACCTTTTAGTTTGACTGTGTAAGAATTTGCTGAGTAAGAGCAACATAAGAAAATTGCAGACTGGCTGAAAACTTACATTATTGCATCGTAATTTATTCCGATGATTATTAGTCAAGCATTTGTTGATATTTCCCTACCTTTCAGAAAAAGAAAAGAAAAGAAAAGGTCAATAAGCTAGCAACATGGTTTAGAAGATTTTCAGAGAACGCTATGATACAGATCAGTCCTAGGCTGTGTGACCAGTAATAGCATAAATGTTCTAGTTTGTAGTTTTTGCTTATAGGTGATTCTTTTTTTCTTTGTCTTCTGCTATTGCAGACTGAAATTACAGCTAAGGCAAGAGAAGAGGTCAATGCTTTAAAACATGCAAATGAAGATCTGCTAAAGCAAGTGCAAGGACTTCAGATGAACAGATTTAGTGAAGTTGAAGAGCTAGTGTACCTTCGTTGGGTCAATGCATGCTTGAGATACGAACTCCGTAATTACCAGACACCTGGAAGAAAAATATCCGCTCGTGATCTCAATAAAAGTCTGAGCCCCAAGTCCCAAGAGAAGGCTAAAAGGTTACTATTAGAATATGCAGGTTCAGAACGTGGGCAAGGTGACACAGATCTTGAAAGCAACTACTCTCATCCGTCCTCTCCTGGAAGTGAGGGTTTCGATAATGCTTCCATTGACAGTTTCAACAGTAGATATAGCAGTCTCAGTAAGAAACCTAGCTTAATCCAAAAGCTGAAGAAATGGGGCAAGAGCAAAGATGATTCGAGTGCTCTTTCATCACCAGCTAGATCCTTCTCTGGTGGCTCTCCAAGCAGGACTAGCTTGAGCCTCCGCAATTGGGGTCCATTGGAATCACTGATGCTAAGGAATGCAGGTGATGGTGTTGCAATCACAACTTTTGGTAAAATGGAGCAGGAAGCCACTGATTCCCCCGATGCTTCCACTCTTCCAAACATTAGAACTCAACCTTCTGGCGACTCTTTGAATTCTGTTTCAGCATCATTCCACTTGATGTCTAAATCAGTAGACGGAATTCTAGAGGAAAAATATCCTGCTTATAAGGACCGCCATAAGTTTGCCATGGAGAGGGAGAAACAAATTAAACATAAAGCAGAACAAGCAAGGGCAGAGAGGTTTGGTGAGAAGTCAAACTTTGAGTCTAGAGCAAAGGCAAATGTAACTTTACCACCAAAACTTGCTCAAATAAAGGAGAAGGCCGTTGTTTCTGGTGACACAAGTGAGCAATCCAATGATGATAAGACTGCAGACTCCCAAACTATAAGCAAGATGAAACTTGCTCACATTGAAAAGAGAGCACCTAGGGTGCCTAGACCACCACCAAAGCCATCCAGTGGCGGTTCTGATGGCACAAATACTACTAAAACAGGACAACCTCCTGCTCCACCTCCACTACCCGGTGCACCACCTCCACCGCCTCCTCCTGGTGGACGGCCACCTCCGCCTCCTCCAGGCAGTCTACCTAGAGGGACAGGCAGTGGTGATAAAGTTCACCGAGCTCCTGAACTTGTTGAATTTTATCAGACATTGATGAAACGGGAGGCAAAGAAGGACACTTCAAGTTTGATTTCTACAACGTCTAATACATCAGATGCTAGGAGCAACATGATTGGAGAGATAGAGAATAGATCGTCATTCCTGTTAGCTGTATGTTAACGTTTTCCTTTACTTTCGTTTATCTGCTTATCTTAATATAAGTGTAGGTGTTCTTTAACCAAAATTAACATTTAACAATCAAATGAATTCATCTAGGTAAAAGCTGATGTGGAAACTCAAGGTGACTTTGTTCAGTCCTTAGCAACTGAAGTTCGAGCGGCTTCCTTCAATAACATTGAAGACCTGGTGGCTTTTGTAAATTGGCTAGATGAGGAACTTTCCTTCTTGGTATGGAATAAAATGTTCATGATATAAAATATGTATTTCTTTCGGAGGTATTCATAGCTTGAATTTGAAAGAGATCTTATTGCATGAAAGAAGCATAGATTTTGAGGTAATATTGCAGAAGTTGCATCTTGGAACTAAGCCATGGGTCTAAGACACACTCGATTTTGCTCCCTGTCTTTATCGCTATTATTTTACCACTCATCATGAAAGACTAATGTCGTTGCTTTAACTCATATTGTGTGGCAAGATGTACTTTCTATATATGAACCCTGTTGTTCATTTATCGATAGAGAGAAGTTGTCTGTCTAGTGTGTACTTTATTTGCTGAATTATCTTTCTGCACCCCTCTAGGTTGATGAACGAGCAGTTCTCAAGCACTTTGATTGGCCTGAAGGAAAGGCCGATGCAATAAGAGAGGCAGCTTTTGAATACCAGGACCTAGTGAAGTTGGAGAAGCAGGTCTCTTCCTTTGCTGACGATCCAAACCTTCCATGTGAAGCTGCTCTAAAGAAGATGTACAAGTTGCTTGAAAAGTAAGTCAATTTGGATTCATTTAATTTAATTCCCTAAGCCGTTGGCAATAGTCTACTTAAAGTAATAAAACCTAACTAGGATAGCATTTCAGTATTAATTAAGAATCTCTTAGGAAGGTAGAGATGCACTTTCTCTTGTCATATTCTAATTTCCTATTTTATCTTTTGTTTCTTCAGAGTGGAACAAAGTGTATATGCACTCTTACGAACAAGAGACATGGCTGTTTCACGATACACGGAATTCGGAATTCCTGTTAATTGGTTATTAGATTCTGGGATTGTTGGCAAGGTATGTACCATAACAATAAATTAGAAGGTTTGCTTTGGTAATTCATGCAATTGTAGTTTTTTATACATGAGACTTTCCACTGGTAAATAATATGATACATGGAACATAGCTCGACAAGTGGCTCGTTGTTATGATGAATTGATGATATAATCTCAAGTGCGGATGAAACTACCGCAAGAAACAGAAAATTAGTATGTAAATCTTTATCCTGATATACAATGTAATTATAATTATATGTTTTCTAACGCATCTTGCAGATCAAGCTTTCATCTGTACAATTGGCAAGGAAGTATATGAAACGTGTAGCATCAGAACTTGATGCATTAAATGGACCTGAGAAAGAACCAAACCGAGAGTTTATACTTCTGCAAGGGGTCCGTTTTGCATTCCGTGTTCATCAGGTATTTAGCTTTGCACTCAGTTCCCACGTTCAAGATGCCTAGCTTAATATCTTTAACACACAAATTCTGATCACGGTGTAATCAAAAGAATTACTCGTACTACATCAAGTAATGCTGTCTGAATCTTTTTTCCCTGCCAGTTTGCGGTTGGTTTTGATGCAGAGAGCATGAAGGCTTTCGAAGAACTTAGGAGCCGAGTGCATAGAACACAAATGGGAGAAGAGCATAAGTCGGAGGAGGCAGGATAAATATGTACTATTTTTGGCCTTAATTTTTTTCCCCTTTGTTTCTCCACTGCTCTGTTGTATATTGCATTTATGGTACGACTGGTACTGGAAAATATTGCATTAGAAATGACTCCATACAGAATGATATTGTACAATGAAGCTATCCAGAGACACAGACAAACGAAAGATTAATATTACCCAGAGTAGAGTATTTGTTTTAAGGCTGTGGGTCAAGTTTTATCAGCAAGCATTGTTTTAAAATGCTGGCGTGGCCCAATCGAGATTCAAATGATTGTGTCAAAACAATTAAAAAAAATTTAATTAATAGCAAAAATTCATAAAAATATTACAATATTATTTAGAAAATATAAAATTTTACAATTTCCCCCCAAATTATATGTCGTTTAAAATGTACTTAATTACTTTACAAATGATTAAAATTCATAAAATTATTAAAAAATCCTAAAAAATTCTAAAACATTTCGAAAACTCTGAAATAAGGATCTAATATTCTTTCATATATATATATATTTAAATGTAACAATTTTATTGGGCACCTAAATCTTTTTAATGATAACAACATAGGGCTAACAAGATGAGAAAAAATTTGATACACAGCCCGTGTAAACAAATGTTTACACGTGCTTTTCAAATTTAGGGGTTAGGAGTTTAGTTTAGGGTTAAAAGTATAGGGGTTTAAGTTTTAGGGTTTAGAATTTAATGTTATTGTTTGGAATTTAGGGTTTAGGATATTAGGGTTAGGAAATTAGAATTTGTGTTTTATAAGGTAAAAACACATGCTTGTGTAAAATTAGTTTTACACAGCCTGTGTATCAAAGTTTTACCCTAACAAGATAGATAAAATAAAATTTCGAGCCCCTTTAGCATCAATATTTGAACACCTGTTGAGGGCAAACATGTGATTGCTCAGAAGCAAGATTTTCCAATTGTGGCGAAACGCCATTTAGGCACAAAATCAGGTGAAAAAATGTTCAGTGCACATCTCATACTTGTTCAACATTATTTTTCCATTTGGCACTCCAACGCTCATTGGAGAAGCATTGCTGAACGTAACCAAACTGATTGAAAACAATAAAAAAACTGTAATACCCGAATTTTGTCAAAGTCTCATATATATATATATATTTACTATACGTATGACCAAATGATAATAAACAATAAAGTAGTTTATTAAATAAAAAATAATGTCCACATTAAATAAATAGTCCATGTTACATTAAATTTGTTATTTACAAATCTGAAAGGCCCAATTACAAATTCTATAGCCCAATTACAAATAGGTTCTCGCCCATTATCTGTCTTCACTAGCCCAAGAAACACAAATGTGTTTCTTGAGCCCGCCAAATTTGACCACGTGGCGCCACTGGATTGGTCCACAGCCTCAGCACATGGATAGTTGACGTCAGCTACGTCACCTGCTATAAAAGGAAGAGAGAAAGTTAGCATTCATTAATGATTATGCAATAATTGAAAGGAGAGAGAAAAGGAAAGTTGAAAAGATTACCTGAAGGGAGGGAGAGCTCGGAGAAGACGATCGGAATAGCTGCTCCACCGCCAGAGGTTCGCCGGAGCTGTCGATACTCATCCAGAGGTATATTTCTACCTCTGTTCTTTCTTTTCCTGCACTAAAGCAAACAGAAGCAACTAAAACCATGCCTCAATCTTTTAAAACAATGATGTCAGTGTCCTAAACCTAGATAAATCCTAAATCTAAAGTCAGTAACCTAAAACAACACTAGATCTAAAAACGAAAATGAAAGCAGAAAATAAAAAGGATCTCAGACACTTATCTTGAGTCTCTGCCGATATGAGTGTTGCTGGAGTCGTGATCGGAGTTGGATAAAGGATATGATTCATGGTGGAGTTGAAAATGATAGGAGATTGGTTTTGGTTTCGAGTAGGTAGCTTAAGATGAGGAAGAATGGTGATTCTGATGAATCAGGACTCAGATTAGGGTTTAGGATAGAAAATGAGCAATTTGGGAGTTTTTAGGGTTTTTTTGCAGTGGCCGAAAATCGCTCCGAATGCGGAGCACGGTGGCCGAAAAGAGGTTAAGAATGATCGAAACTAGACCAAACGGTGGCTGGAGGGATAAGGTTTATCGAAAGGGATGACCGAAGACGACGGCCAGTGGTCGGCGTCGCCTCCGGCGGCTGAGGAACATGCTAGGTTAGGGTTTGATGGTGGTTGAAGATTAAAGCTATGAAGGTTGGAAGAACTGGGGTTGAGTTCTTAGGGGAATGGAGGGCTTGATCTTGGAGAAACAAGAAATGAAAGGTGTTTATGTGTTTCTGTGGATCAAATGAAAGAAAGTATGAAGAACAAATGAAGAACATGGATGAACAATGGGGTTTCAATCGAAAATATGGTTGTTTTCTGGTTTTTTTCTGGGTTTGGGTTGAGAGAGTCTGAGGGATAGAGAGGGAAGAGAAAAAAGAGAAACTGTTATAATAACTGATTCAACTCAGAAATTGCCTATTTATGGCCGAGTCGACACGACGTCGTTTTGGATACCGGGTCAAAATGACCCGCGCGTTTTGGAAACGGGCATGGATACGGGGCTGCGGTCCGACTCAGGACCTGGTTATAACGGTTTGAGCCGTTTATGGTTTAAACCAGCCAGTTTGACTTGGTTTAGATCAGTTTTGAACCAGATTTTTAATAGGTTTAGATTTGGGCTCTTCAGTTTGTTCTGTTTTACAGATTGGTCACCAAATTCCTTGTAATTACCAATTTAATTCAATTTAGTCATGGGCAGTCTAATCTCTTTATCTTAATAGCTTTTAATTTTATTTATTTAATTGTTTGTGTGAATGCATGTTTTAAATAGTCATATAATATAGTTGTTTAGGGAATTAATCACATAGAATATTTATTTAAATAGAGCTTTTAGGAATAAGTTCTTTAATTGATTTAATTGAAATTGACCAAGAAGATCATTGTAGAAAGTAAATGAATATTAAATGATCATTTTAATGCCTTAAGTTGATTAGTTCCACATTGTAATGTGATGCTATTCAAAGGAGGAATTTTAGTGAAATATTTAATATTTCATTTAAACCTAGAATATGATAATTACATATAATTGGATAGCTAGTTCAATAAAATTCAAATTAGGATTAAGTAATTAGCATCATTAATAGTAAGAATGTTGTTATTTTTGGGGCCTAATCTGGGCAGTGCCCAATCATTTGGGTGTTATCACACAAGTCCAAAAATTAATGATATTCGTAGGATTCTAATTAATTAAATAAATTGAAGCCTTAATTAGGTTTTTACTTAAAATTGACCACAAAATAATTTGTCATGCATTTAAACCTTTTGTGTTGAGATGCATTTTTGGGTATGAATCGAAGTTTCCTAATGTAACTTGACACTTCAAAAATTCGCATTCGTTTAAAATGTATTTTTCTTACAAAAGGATATCCTCATTTGGAAAGAAATTCAATTAGCAATTAATGATCAATTTAAATCTATTTTATTACTCAAAAATGCCAAAATGCCACATGGAATTAAAAAGGTACCGATAACGGGCGTTTGTGGGGGGTGCTAATCCTTCCCCACACGTAATCGACTCCTGAACCTAAATCGTTCTGAAATGAATCTCTGATTGTTTTAATGGTGACCGGTCAACCAAAGTGACCGGTGGCGACTCCAAATTATTTTCTAAAAAAATTTAATAAAGGCTTTAATGTGGAAAAAACCTAATTTCAAGATTAATTGAATTCAAATGAACGAAAATCCCAATTTTTAAAAGAATTGATCACCGAGCAATTTTCTTACACCTTTTCTTTTTCAGGTCGCAAAAACGGTCGCGACAGCTTGGCGACTCTGCTGGGGACTTAAAAAGAGAGTCATGCCTAATTAATTAATTCCAAGTGGCATTTTGGCATTACGAGTAATAATCTGAATTAATTTTTTTTAGAATTGTTGGATGAATTTTTAGAAAAATGAGGGCAGTTTTGTGTATGGTACATCTGTCATTCATGCATAAGCTCTCGACCCGAGCTTTTTACTCTTAAGTGGGAGAAAAACATTATTCGACGTGATGCTCTCCAACTCCGAGTTCAGATCTTTGTCTTATTCTGGTATACTAACCTTATGCGTCGTGGAGTCCACGCCTCTATTGTAAGGGACCTATACTACGGAATCGATGTCTTATTGTCATAGTAGACAGTAACGACAGTTCGGGAACCCAGAGTCTAGAACTAAGCCCACATGCTGTTTTAGAAAACCTGCCCACTAGGGCCAGACAAGAACCTAAGAAAGGTGCTGCCAGCTTAAATACATTTCTTTGGTTATTTTCCTAGCTAAATATTTTTGTGCTGTTATATGATAATGTTTGCTTACTTGATTTTTGTATTAATTCACCATTACTGACACGTGTTTCTTTTTGGTTTTTGTTTTTGATAAACCATGTCATTGTTGCATTTATTTTGGCACTAGTTTAAGAAACAATTAATTAGAAGTATTCAGAATGTCTAGAGGGGTCAAGATTGAGGAGGATAACACTGCAGTTTGGACATGGCCAGAACAGACTCGACATGAGAAGGGAGATAGTTTGCGCATGGGTGATGTGTCACGAATGAAGGGTCAGTGTAAGCTAAACACCAACCAGAATGCTTGTTTGCATGAAACTAAGGAAATATGGGACCAACGGGGAAGTGAAATGAAAGAAGCATTTAAGAAGGAATTTGGAGACATAGCTTTGTTGCTAAGTGTTAAAGTGGACCAACGATTGCTCAGAGCCATGTCACAATTCTGGAATCCTGCATACAATTGTTTCACTTTTGGCCGAGTTGATATGACACCCACTCTTGAAGAATATGAAGTACTGGTAAATTGTTCAACCATTCATAGTGACAAGATATACATAAGGCCTAGAAACAATTCAGGTTTTAAAAAAAGGTTAGCATTGATCACTGGAAAGACAAAGGAATGGTGGGATACAAAAATTGCTAACAGTGACAGCACGGATCAGAATGAGGACAAACAATGAGTAAATTGTAGAGTCTTGAAATAATTGATAATTGCAAGTGAAGACGATCCAGCCAGAGCAAGAAGTTTATATGCTTTGTGCATATATGGCTAGTTATATTCCCAAGAACTTCAGAGCACGTAGATCTATCAACTGTGGGGTTATTTGAGCGACTGAAAAAAATGTGTGAATCCGGTTCTCGCTATTTTAACCGAGACATATAGGTCATTGACTGAATGCAAGAAATTGGGAGAATGAAGGTTTTGGGGATGTGCACAGCTGTTGGAGATCTGGTTCAGAGGTCACTGGTAGGACACACTATATAGAGCTGCAAGGTATCTTACCTCTTATTCATCGATATAAGAATATATGACGGGTTGTCCTTTAGAGAGAAATGATGAGAAACAGTAGGAGGAATGTTTTAAGAACTTGAAAGATAATGATATTGTATGGAGGGCACCTTGGTTGCACAAAGGGATGTCGTTCTTGTACAGATATAGGGATAGAGATTGGGTCTCATTACCTGGAATTTAGGGAGGAACAACCTATTGTCCTTTTCTTGTGTCAAGACAATTTGGTTCGAGGCAATTCATACTGGCTACGGTGGGAATGGCAAAATTCGAGTATGCCTATAAGACTAACGATTACAAATGAATTATAGTGCAAACGAGGACGACATGGGAAAAACCAAGAAGAGTTCAGCCGTATCAAGAGCTGAAAATAATGACAGGATATGAGGAGTGGAGATCAAAAGGGTGAATGATACAACATTTCAAAATATGCCAGAAAATGCAAGGCCATATGCTCGATCAGTTACAGAAGCACCATCAGCACTAGAGAAATTCAAGCATGATTAAGAGTTAGATTTAAAGAAATATGAGAAGGGGATCAATGACCTTACAGAGGAGTTAAAAAAGGCAAAGTATAAAGTGACTATTCATGAAGGGCAAGAGAAGGAGTTGATTGCACAAAATAAGAAGATTAGCCAAGATTTGAAAGAGTTACAAGAGATTCATAACGATTATAAAACTAAGCAAAAAGAAGGAACGAGTAAGACAATACGAGACTTATCAGAAAAGTTGGAAAGCATGATGAATGAACGAAATGATTATGAGAAGCTGTACAAAAAGAAATCTCGAGAAAGTGAGGAAGCAAGTAACAAGGCAAAGAAGAAGGTAGAAGAGGAACAAGCCATAAACTTTGATCTAGCAAGACATGTGACGCAACTAGAGGAATTGGTGACAATATATCACAATGAAGATAGGGTTCAGATAGAGCGTGAGAATGAAGGGTTACAGAAGAGAGTATCGGAGTTGGAAAATGAAGTGCATACATTGAAAGGAAAACTTGCAAGCTATGAAGGAGCGTTATGTCAGGACGATAGAGTATGGAAGACCAAGTATGAAGCTGCACAACGCACTGTCCACAATCAGAACAACTAGCGGGTGAATTTCAAGGAGCAAGTTAGGAGTATAGCTTCATACGTGCAGATACTCTCGAGGCAAGCTACAACTCTGCTGAAGTAACCAAACGTTGAGCTGGAGTATGGAGAGGCCATTGCGCATTTGCTGCATGAGTTGACCAACTTAGGAATTAGGGTTAGTAGCTTCTTGTAGGAGGAGTTGTTGTTATTTCCTGTATTTGAACCTTCTAATGAAAGAATGTTTCTAAGGACTGTTTCTTAAGACTTGATGCCTTGTTTGCATACATGCATACATGTATTCATGCATCTACATAATCATGCATTTATGCATTCACCTTTCAAAGTTATTTGGTTTAACAAAAGAAAGTTTTATGACAGTTTGTTTCATAAACTGCAATCATTTCGCATTCTTACGGAACTCGTTTATGTTCAAAGACTATGGTTGTTGAAGATCGAGTCGCAAGTTTGGAAAATGATCGAGCGGAAACACAAAACCATTTTGATAGAATAGAGCAATCTATAAAGGATTATTTTGCTCAGACCCAAAAAGAGATAATTAATCAACTGCCTGCTCTATTGGGGCCAAATGAGTCAAGAAAGGCTAAAATACTTGAAGGTGCTTCCAATGAAATAAATGACCAAGCAGAAACTACATCTCATGTAAGGGTGCCGCCCGAGGGACCTCCATCTGCGAAGAAGGTCCAAATTAATCTAACGGGAGCAACGCCAAACAATCTGGTGAACATTGGGGCAAATTTTGGGAGTAATGATGATATCTTTGATCTGAACACCTTGAATGAGATAAAAAAAAATTCGTGCTGAGATTGAGAAGAAATATGAAGAACGTTGTAAGGCGTTGGAAGATCGTTTGCTAGAATTGAAAAATGTAAATGAAACAGGACCTGGCGCAGCTGAAATGAGTATGGTGGCTGACCTAGTACTCCCATAGAAGTTTAAAATGCCATATTTCGAAAAGTATGATGGGACTACATGCCCAAGAGCTCATCTCACAATGTACTGTCGAAAGATGGTTGCGCATTTGACGGATGAAAAGTTGTTGATACATTGCTTCTAGGATAGTTTGACCGGTTCAGTTGCTCGATAGTACACACAGTTAAGCCGTGTAAATATCCGTTAATGGAAGGATCTTTCCGATGCTTTTGTGGAACATTATAAGCATGTTACAGAGATGGTTCCTAGTCATGTAATGTTACAGGGCATGGAACAAAAGAATAATGAGACACTTCGAAAGTACGCTCAAAGATGGAGAGATGTAGGGCACAAGTCCAACCTCCGTTGATGGAAATTGAGGTTGTTCATATGTTTGTACAGACTCTGAAGGGACCATTATTTGAGAGATTGATAAGTAATGCTACACAAAATTTTCCTGATATAGTAATGACCGGAGAATTGGTTGAAGCAGCACTCAAGAGTGGGAGGATTGAGAGTGGAGAAAGCTCTCGAAAGAATTAAAAGCGGAAAGACAATAAGGTGAATAGTACAAGTATGTATGAGGCTCCTAAGAATGTGACTATTACTTTACCAAGAGCGGCATCAGGAAATGTGCAAGGTTCAAACAAGAATGATACTCGTGGCCCGAGGAATGATAAAATAAATTTTACACCAATACCATTGTCCTATGCTGAGTTGTATCCTCAATTGTACGAAGCGGATTTGGTGAGGCCGTATTACTTAACTCTTCTATAGCCTCTCTATCCACAGTGGTATAAGCCATATGCTCATTCTGAATTTTATGCTGGGATACCGGGACATACGATTGAGACTTGTACAACATTAAAAAAAGTGGTGCAGAATCTAATCAACAACGGGATCCTGAAGTTCGATGAACCTAGCATTGTAGCAAATCTATTATCGAGCCATGAAGGGATGGGCGTAAATGCCATAGAAGAGGATGATGAAGCAAAACAGTTGAAAACTGATGTGTCAAAAGTTAAGTCTCCTTTGAAATGGGTATTTGAGCAGTTGCATAATGCCGAAATAATTGAAATGGGCATGAAAGTAGAAAAATGATACAATCTGACATATATTGTGAGTATCATCAAGATCATGAGATCCAACACTGTCTAGAGTTCCGAAGCTTCATGCAAAAGATGATGGACAATAAAGAGATCGAGTTCTTTGCAAAGTCAGGTGAGAAAAAAGTAGTGGAAGTTTGTACTTCTGAGCCATCGGGCGTCAAATATGGGATACATAAATCCATGGTTGTTACTGTTAGACCCAAAGCTGGGGGTCTTGCAGATGTGAAGCCTATCACGGCTCCTAAGGTTGTGATCTCATCTCATGCACCATTTGTCTACAAGAGCACACACAAGGTGCCCTGGAATTATGCTGCTACTATGACCATACCTGAAGAGGGCAAATTGCAGAAGAATGAAAAATTGGTGGAAGAAGTGAAGCTGATGCCAGAAGGAAGTAAAAATGATCAGCCAAATTCTAAAGTGATAAACGAGGTGGGGCACTTCACTCGAAGTGGCAGGTGCTATTATCCGGAAGTTCCCAAAGAGGTGGAGAAAGCTAAGGGGAAAGTTGTGTCTGTACCAGATAGAATTTTTGGGGAAAAACCAACACCTAAAATAAATGAGCCGATGATAGAAGAGCAGACCCAAGAATTCTTGAAGTTCTTGAAACATAGTGAGTATAATATTGTTGAGTAGTTAAAGAAGCAGCAGGCAATGATTTTATCCTATAATTGTTGTTAAGTTCAGAAGGGCATCGCAATGCATTAATGAAGGTGCTTAATTAGGCATTTGTACCAAATGACATATCCATAAGCAAACTGGACAGGATAGTGAACCATATAACTGTTGACAATTATATCACTTTCACTGATGACGAAATTCCTGAAGGAGGAATGAGATCAGTAAAGGTTTTAAATATCACCACGAATTGTAAAGGATATGTACTGCCAGGAGTGCTAATAGACAATGGTTCTGCTCTGAATATGCTGCCAATGGTAACGCTATAAAGGTTACCCATTGATGAATCACATATGAAGGTTTATAAGAATACAGTAAGGGCTTTTGATGGGACTACTCGAGAGGTGCTCAGAAAAATTGAGGTGCCATTGTTGATTGGACCGGCAGTTTACAATGTGGATTTTATGGCGATGAATATAAGACCCACGTATAATTGCTTACTAGGAAGGCCGTGGATTCATTCGGCCGAACCAATGCCGATGCCCTTACATCAGAGGTTGAAATTTGTGATTGAAGGAAAGATGGTCAGTGTGGGAGCAGCGGAAGATATTATAGCCTCAGTAACCACTGACACACCTTATATTGAAGCCAACGAGAATGCTATTGAATGTTCTTTCAGAGTATTGGAGTTTGTAAATGCTATTTTCATTGCTGAAGGTAAGCCTTTCCCGCGTATGAAGTTATTAAACTGCACCAAGATGACTGTACGAGAGACATTGGGAAGAGGTGCAAAAATAGGAAAAGGCTTAGGCAAGCGACTCCAGGGGTGTTTGCGTCCAAAATCAGTGCTTTTGAAAAAGGATTGTTACGGGCTAGGATTCAAGCCCAATATTAAGGATATGTTGAAAATTTTAAGGAAAAGAGGAGAACAGATGAAAGCTTGTCTGCTGGGATCCGAAGCCTCCTCCGAACCTATGAATTTGGTGGATTTGGCATGTATCTTTAAGTCTAGAGGGTTTGAGAACGTTGAGGAACAACTCATGGAGGTCAACCTGGAGATCGCAAGAATGCACGAAGAAGAAATCTTTGGTAATGAGCTGGAAGGGCTTCTTGTCGGAGGAATTTTTGAGGGAGCTCAACCTGGGAGATTCCTAGAGAAAATTTGTTTGTGTCTCCCTGGCGAAAAACTCGGCAATTGGAAAATTGAGGAGTTTGATGTTGTATCCAATAAGATAGAGTAAATATCAAGAACCAACTTTATACATTTGCCCGCGGGTATAGAGTGTTATCTGTAAAGGGCCACTATGTCATTTCATTTAAATAAAGATGCTTTCAATGTTGATTCAAAAATGGCGAACATGTTTCTTGCTTTCTTTTCCACATTCCTTTCAAATATATACACTATAATTTCCTTTGCAGGTTTCCAGTTGATAGCATGAATGATCCTGAACCTAATCCTAGAGTAGGTCTTGAGCAACCAGTATATCTAATGGAAATCAATGAGGTGGAAGATGAAACAAAATGTGAAATCCCTGAAGAATTATTGAGGTTGGTGGAAAAAAAAGACAAGCAAATCCTACCCCATAAAGAGGAATTGGAGGTTCTTAATTTGGGAACTGATGAAATCAGGAGGGATGTAAAAATAGGAACAACCTTCTCGCCAGAAGCTAGACAAAGGTTGATTAATATGTTGCAAGAGTTTAAAGATGTCTTTGCCTGGTCGTACCAAGACATGCCTGGATTGAATACCGTCATAGTGGTATATAAATTACCCATAAAGCCAAAGTATAAACCAGTACAACAAAAACTTAGAAGGCTAAGGCCAGAAATGGTACTGAAGATAAAGGAAGAAGTGTAAAAGCAAATTGATGCTGGTTTTCTTGAAGTATCCAGGTATCTAGAATGGGTGGCCAACATAGTTCATGTGCCAAAAAAGATGGGAAAGTAAAAATGTTTGTGGATTACAGAGATCTAAATAAGGCTAGTCCAAAGGACAATTTCCCTTTTGCCACATATAGACATCTTAGTAGATAATACTTAAGAAAATTCTTGGTTTTCTTTCATGGATAGATTCTCGGGGTATAATCAAATAAAGATGAACCCAGAAGATATGGATAAGACAACATTTATAACCTTATGGGGAACATACTGTTACAAAGTGATGCCCTTCGGGTTAAATAATACTGTGGCAACTTATCAGCGGGCAGTGGTGACCTTGTTTCATGACATGATGCACAAAGAGATTAAAGTGTATGTTGATGACATGATTGCCAAATCCCAGACTGAAGAAAAACATATTCAGAATTTGAGAAAGTTGCTTTTGAGGCTAAAAAAGTACCAGTTAAAGCTTAATCCAAATAAGTGTACTTTTGGAGTCACATCGGGAAAACTCATGGGTTTTGTTGTCAGCAGAAGAGGGATCAAAATAGATCCGGATAAAGTAAAAAAATTCCAGAACTTACCATCACCAAAAACACAAAAGGAAGTTCGAGGATTCATTGGGAGGTTGAATTATGTCTCCCGGTTCATTTCTCAACTAACCGATAAATGTGATCCAATCTTCAAATTGCTTAAAAAGAATAATCCTGGAGAATGGGATGAAGAGTGCCAGGAAACATTTTGATAAGATTAAGAGGTACTTGATGAATGCTCTGATACTAGTTGCTTCGGTTCTAGACAGGCCACTCATTCTTTACTTAATAGTTTATGAGAATTCAATGGGATGTGTGTTGGGGCAGCACGATGACACGGGGAGGAAAGAAAGGGCCACCTATTATTTAAGCAAAAAGTTTGCAAAGTGTGAAGTGTGAAACCCACCTATTCAAAAGTTTTGTTGTGCTCTGGTATGGGTAACTCGTAGACTTAGGCAATACATGTTGTATCACACCACTTGACTAATATCCCACCTTGACCCATTAAAGTTCATGATGGAGATAACAACATTGACTGGAAGACTGGCACATTGGCAGATGCTTTTGTCAGAATTTGACATCATGTATGTGAGTCAAAAAGCAATAAAATGGAGTGCTATAGCAGATTTCTTAGCAAGTCATGCTGCATATGACTATGAGCCGTTGAACTTTGACTTCCCTGATGAAGATGTGATGAATATCTCCACGGAAGAAAATAGAATCTCTGAGGATAAAACGTGAAAGTTATATTTCGATGGGGCTGTAAATGCCCTAGGGCGTGAAATTGGGGCAGTATTAATTTCCCCAAACAATGAACATCATCCCTTCACAAGTAGGCTAGAGTTCCTTTGTACCAATAACATGGCAGAATACGAAGCTTGTATCATGGGGTTGCAAGCTGCTATTGAAAGGAAAATAGAGAGTCTGAAAGTATATGGAGATTCTGCCTTGTTCATTTACCAACTTCGTGGAGAGTGGGAAACAAAGGATACTAAGCTAATTGAGTATCAGAAATTAATCTTTAAAATGATAAAAGTGTTCAAGGATATTACTTTCACATACGTCCCCGGAGAAGATAATCAGATGGCAGATGCTTAAGCTACACTGGCTTCAGTTTTCTTAGCCAATAAGCTTGAGGACATGATGACAATCCATATGCAGAGTTACAATGCTTATGCTCACTATTGTAGCATAGAATAGGAAATAGATGGAAACCCTTGGTATTACGATATCATGCAATACCTCAAGTTTCAAAGTTATCCTCTAGAAGCAAATAATAATGATAAAAGAACTATCAGAAGAATGGCTTCAAGATATGTGATGGATGGGGAAACCCTGTATAGAAGGGGCAGAGATCAGATCTTGCTGAGGTGTGTTAATGCTAATGAGGCAAGAAGCATCATGATAGAGGTACATGATGGAATATGTGGGACACATGCAAATGGTTATGCAATTGCCAGGAAAATTATGAGATATGGGTATTACTGGGCAACCATGGAAGGAGATTGTATTGAACATGCAAAGAAATGTCATAAATGTCAGATATATGCTGACAGGATCAATTCTCCACCAATGCCACTTCATGCGATGAATTCACCGTGGCCTTTTGTCGTCTAGGGCATGGATGTTATTGGGCAAATTCACCCCAAGGCTTCTAATGGTCATCGTTTCATTCTAGTGGTCATTGATTACTTCACTAAATGGGTGGAAGCAGCTTCTTATGCTAATGTCACGAGAACAACAGTAAGCAAGTTCTTAAAGAAAGAGATCATTTGTCGATATGGATTGCCAGAAAGAATTACAAAAACCAGTAAACTCTGATTCAGTAAAAAAGTATTATGCCTGAAGAATAAAAGAGAAAAAAAAGAAAAAAAACGGAGTGAAAACCCGAAAAGGGCACTTCGTAAAATAATATATTTATAGAGAAAACCTAAAAGGGCGCTATAGATACTCAAAAAACAGAAGAAAAAAGAAGAAAATGAATAAAAAATGAAGGGGTTCAAGATGAAAACCCGCAAAGGGCGTCTTGAAACCAAAGGAGGATCTGGGTTGAAAACCTGAAAAGGGCGGCCCAGATAGTTTAAGAATAGGCATCCGTTGGTTGAAACCTCTTGGACACTACCTGGTATTTCAGAAAGGATTTCACATCTGTAACCATCCAGACAACATTCGATGTCTATTGGAAAAAGGTTGAGCTCAAGACTATCTCTGGTCGATGGGGTGAATGTATCCTTTATGCTATGAATGCTCGAAAATCTGATATGGTTTCTTGATTTTATTGTTTTAATTTGACATGACTTGTTAAAAATTCTATTAAATTTGTACTAATAGATTTCAATAAATATCATGTATTCTCTTATAAGCATTTCTTTTATTCCAAAGCATCATTAAATGGTTGACATAGTGAATAAAGTAGATAATTTCTTGGTATTACTATGTTTTGAAAGATGCAGGTGAACTTTAACACTCTGGGTTATTGAAGAAGAATATATAAAATAAAAGGTACCATTGAACCTAAGAGATAGGAAGTACATAAAGGGTATCACTGAAAATCAGTCTTAGGGCACCCAGAATGACGTGATCGGTATAAAGGTCAAAGGAGCATCATTGACGTCTCAGTACTGGGAGCCTTCGTCGTCCTTCAACCTCTTGAATTGAGTCAAATAAGCATGGCTTCATGTTTTTCTGTTGAGAATGAAAATTTGATTCATTATTTTGTAAAGGCATTTGGAATTGGCAAGACTATAAATGTTAATTGGTTGAGAGCTTGTTCCATTTTCTGTAACGTTCTCAAGAAAAGAAAAAAAAGAATAAAAAAAGAAGAAAGAAAAAGAAAAAAAGAAGAAAAGAGAAAACTAAGGTGAAAACCTGAAAGGACGCCTTGAGAGAAAAAAAAGAAGAAGAAAAAGCCAAAGTGAAAACTTGAAAGGGCGTTTTGAGAAAAGCAATCTAAAGTGAAAACCCAAAAGGGCGCTTTAGAGCAAGAGGCCAGAAATGCAGGAGGGAGTTTTCGATGGTTAATCCTAAACGTGAGATGAAAGAAGAAAAGCATCAGGATAATCCCCTAGGGAGTGACAGCTGATTGATTGATCTTAATGGGATACGATTCATGCATCATATAGAAACTAAGACCATAATAACTCTCATACATGCATTTTAGTTTGTCTTAATAGGAAACGAAGATAGAACTCCTAATGAGAATAGTTCGCCCAGCAAAGATAGAGCTCCTAATGTGAAGAGTTCACCCAGAAAAGACAGAACTCCTATGTAAAGAGCTCGCCCAGTAAAGATAGAGCTCCTAATGTGAAGAGTCCGCCCAGCAAAGATAGAACCCTTAATGTAAAGAGTTCGCCCAGCAAAGATAGAACTCCTAATATGAAGAGTTCGAAGGATGTTAGCAAAGACAGAATTCCAAATGAGAAGAGTTCATCCTCAGCGAAGAAAGAATTCGTAATGAGAAGAATTCAGTAAGTGAAGATAAAGTTCTAAGTAAGAAGGCTCTCAGATAGGGAGAGGAGAAAGAAGGTTCGAATAAAGTCTTGTGGCTCAGAGCAACAGCTGACAAGGGTAGACAAAATTTGTGTCTTTTTGGACTTTGCCCTATTGCTATTTTACAGCAATGACCAAAGAGGGGCAATTGTAATACCCAAATTTTGTCTAGGTCTTATATATATATATTCACTATACGTATGGCCAAATGATAATAAATAATAAAGTAGTTTATTAAATAAAAAATAATGTCCACATTAAATAAATAGTCCATGTTATATTAAATTTGTTCTCTACAAATCTAAAAGGCCCAAATTACAAATTCTATAGCCCAATTACAAATAGGTTCCCGCCCATTATATGTCCCGCCAAATTTGACCACGTGGCGCCACTGGATTGGTCCACAGCCCCAGCACATAGATAGCTGATGTCAGTTGCGTCACCTGCTATTTAAGAAAGAGAGAAAGTTAGCATTCATTAATGATTTTGTAATAATTGTGCAATAATTGAAAGGAGAAAGAAAAGAAAAGTTGAAAAGATTACCTAAAAAGAGGGAGAGCTCGGAGAAGACGATCGAAATAGTTGTTCCACCGCTAGAGGTTCGCCGGAGCTGTCGATACTCATCCAGAGGTATATTTCTGCCTCTGTTCTTTATTTTCCTGCACTAAAGCAAACAGAAGCAACTAAAACCAGGCCTCAATCTTTTAAAACAGTGATGTCAGTGTCCTAAACCTAGATAAATCCTAAATCTAAAGTCAGTAACCTAAAACAACACTGGATCTAAAAACGGAAATGAAAGCATAAAATAAAAAGGATCTCAGACACTTATCTTGAGTCTCTGCCAATATGAGTGTTGCTGGAGTCGTGATCGGAGTTGGATAAAGGATAGGATTCATGGTGGAGTTAAAAATGATAGGAGATTGGTTTTGGTTTCAGGTAGGTAGCTTAAGATGGGGAAGAAGGGTGATTTTGATGAATCAGGGCTCAGATTAGGGTTTAGGATAAAAAAATGAGCAATTCAGGAGTTTTTAGGGTTTTTTTGCGGTGGCCGAAAATCACTCCGGAGGTAGAGCACGGTGGCCGAAAAAAGGCTAAGGATGATCGGAGCTAGACCAAACGGTGGTCGGAGGGATAAGGTTTATCAGAAAGGATGACCGGAGACGATGACCAATGGTCGGCGTTGCCTCCGATGGCCAAGGAACAAGCCAAGGTTAGGGTTTGATGATGGTTAAAGATTGAAGCTATGAAGGTTGGAAGAACTGGGGTTCAGTTCTTAGGGGAATGAGGGTTTGATCTTGGAGAAACAAGAAACGGAAGGTGTTTATGTGTTTCTGTGGATCAAATGAAGGAAAATATGAAGAGCAAATGAAGAACATGGATGGACAACGGGGTTTTAATCGAAAATGGGGTTGTTTTTTGGGTTTGGGTTGAGAGAGTCTGAGGGATAGAGAGAGAAGAGAGAGAAATCATTATAATAACTGATTCAACTTAGAAATGGCCTATTTATGGCCGAGTTGACATGACGTCGTTTTGGATATAGGGTAATGACCCGCACGTTTTGGAAACGGGCATGGATATAGGGTCGCGGTTTGACTCAGGACCCGGTTATAACGGTTCCAGCCATTTGGGATTTAAACCGGCCGATTCGACTTGGTTTAGATCAGTTTTGAACCGGATTTTTAATAGGTTTAGATTTGGGCTCTTCAGTTTGTTCTATTTTACATATTGGTCACCAAATTCCTTGTAATTCAGCCTTGTAATTACCAATTTAATTCAATTTAGTCCTGGGCAGTCTAATCTCTTTATCTTAATAGCTTTTAATTTTATTTATTTAATTGTTTGTGTGAATGCATGTTTTAAATAGTCATATAATATAGTTGTTTAGGGAATTAACCACATAGAATATTTATTTAAATAGAGCTTTTAGGAATAAGTTCTTTAATTGATTTAATTGAAATTGACCAGGAAGATCATTGTAGAAAGTAAATGAATATTAAATGATCATTTTAATGCCTTAAGTTGATTAGTTCCACATTGTAATGTGATGCTATTCAAAGGAGGAATTTTAGTGAAATATTTAATATTTCATTTAAACCTAGAATATGATAATTACATATAATTGGATAGCTAGTTCAATAAAATTCAAATTAGGATTAAGTAATTAGCATCATTAATAGTAAGAATGTTGTTATTTTTGGGGCCTAATATGGGAAGTGCCCAATCATTTGCGTGTTATCACACAAGTCCAAAAATTAATGATATTCATAGGATTCTAATTAATTAAATAAATTGAAGCCTTAATTAGGTTTTTACTTAAAATTGACCACAAAATAATTTGTCATGCATTTAAACCTTTTGTGTTGAGATACATTTTTTGGTATGAATCGAAGTTTCCTAATGTAACTTGACACTTCAAAAATTCGCATTCGTTTAAAATGTACTTTTCTTACAAAAGGATATCCTCATTTGGAAAGAAATTCAATTAGCAATTAATGATCAATTTAAATCTATTTTATTACTCCAAAATGCCACATGGAATTAAAAAGGTACCGATAACGGGCGTTTGTGGGGGGTGCTAATCCTTCCCCACACGTAATCGACTCCTGAACCTAAATCGTTCTGAAATGAATCTCTGATTGTTTTAATGGTGACCGGTCAACCAAAGTGACCGGTGGCGACTCCAAATTATTTTCTAAAAAAATTTAATAAAGGCTTTAATGTTGAAAAAACCTAATTTCAAGATTAATTGAATTCAAATGAACAAAAATCCCGATTTTTAAAAGAATTAATCGTCGAGCAATTTTCTTACACCTTTTCTTTTTTCGGTCGCAAAAACGGTTGCGACAAAAGCTAGAGTAAAAACTTCACTATAATATATGAGCTAAAATAGGTATTAAATCGGGTAAAATACTTAAACCATCACTCAATTTTGCTCTGTGACCTATTTTGGTGACTCAACTTTAAAAAAGATCAATTTTATTACTAAACTTTAAATATTGACCTATTTTGGTCACTCCACCATTAACTCGGTTAGTGAACGATAACATGGCTTTTATAATAACTTTTCAGCCATGTTAGATTTGAGTCATTTAAAAAATGATTAATGAAATAAATGAATAATATTATGGGTTATTTAAAGGGAGCAAAAGCATCTTTAACCCTAACATTTTAAACATTTGAAAGAAGGGGAGAACTGAAGGCGATGCCGATCTGTAAGTTTGGAAGATGACGTTGAAGAGATGGAGTCAATAACTGAAGAGAATGAAAATCCGGTCTGCTGGTGTGAGAAGCCGTCGACGTTGAAGATCTCTTGGTCAGATAACAACTCTGGAAGACGATTTTTTGGGTGTAGTAACCATGGTGAAAAATTTCGCAAATCCTGTAATTTTTTTCAGTGGTATGAGCCACTGATGACTCCACGTGCGAAGGTTATTATTGATGGTCTCCTAAGGAAGATCAGAAATAATGACAGGAGAAGAAGAAATGAAAAAATTGCTTGGATTCTTGTTTTGATATGTACTGTTTTAGTAACTTGTTTTTTTTCATGGATAAGAGATGAAAGTAAACAGCAATGGTAGCTGAAAATTGTCTTAGTGATCATTTAGAAGCTGAAAATTGTGTTAGTGGTCATTTAAAAGGTTAATTATTTTGTAATAGAGTATTTTAGAGGTTGAAAGTAAGTATTTACCAGTAGTGATTATGCCGAAGTGATAAATGTATGTATTGTTGGAGTATTTCTATTCAATGAAAAAAATGTTTTATGCCCAAGTGATTATGCAGTTAATCAAATTGCATGCACAAGTGATTATGCCCAAGTGATAAATGTATGTATGTTGTTAATCAAATTCAATGAAATTTACATACCACAAAAACTTTGGCAATGTTCAAACAGTAGAAACTATAAATTCAAATTGCATTAATATATCCCAAATGGGAGAGGATACAAATGAAGTTCAAGCTGTAGTTTGACAATGTTGTCACTAAAGGCAACAAATGAGAGAGGGTACAAATGACCACAAAAAATTTCCCAAAAGATGAACAATACCACAAAATGCCTAGAACAACAATTTTCACAAAATGACTAGCACATCAATTTTCACAAAATAACTAAAACAGTTTCCACATCCTATTTGTGCCTTTTTGACAAAATAACTAAAACAATTTCACAAAATGACATCCATAAGTCTCCTTTGAAGTAGACTTCTACTTTTTAGACAGAGTTTCTTGTGTTTGAGATTCTTGAACAGTGCTATGTTGTGATGGCATTCATCTGACAGTCATTGGTGGTCCCAGTGTTCTTTGACTCCGTTGTTGATGTTACCGGTTGTTAGTAGGGTGGCTAGAACTTGTTGAATTGGGCCATGTTAGTCTCCTAACCTACAATGATAGGACTTAATTAGAATTTGAGTTGAAATTTTAAAAACAAATGATATTTGTTAGTTAACATGACTTACAGGTAATTTGGAAGGTCCTTGCAATAGGCATTGTTGATGACTGTCTTGCATGTGCAGTAGGCATTGGCTCAGAGGTATTAGACCTACTAGGCCTTGTAGTCCTTCTTGGAGCCATCCTTGCCGTTCTTGTATTGCCACCAACTTGTCCCCTATAAGATCTTTTGTTGTGGCCTTTACTACCATATTTTGAACAAGTTATCTGAACACCAAGCTTACTTATTCTTTCAGTTGTTGTGACTGGCTCATCAGGCTCATTTTTTCTTTTCGTTTGAGGCATGCCAACATGCCTTTTAATGACAGGGGCAAGATAGGTTCATCTGTCTGATAATGAGTCTATTATTTTAGACCTCAAACCGGTTTAACCATATGAGAATAAATCTCCAGTTGAGTCTCTTTTCTATAGCAAGGATTAACAAAATCTTCTAGCCTAGCTCCAATGTGCAAGATTACAAAGGCAACATGTATACAACGAATTCCTACAAAATATGCATCATATACATAATATATAGGTGTCTTACATGTGCACAATACACATGCACAAAATATGCATAATATTCCTATGTCCCCACATATTTTGAAATTGCATAATATTCCCTTGTGTTCCTACATATTCACAATACACATGTTCTGAAATTGCATTCAGAATAAACAAAATTTTAAAATTTCCCACAGAATATTCAGTATACAAAAAATATGCATAATATTCCCATTCAAAATTTCAACACAATAGCCCACAAAAAATTTCAAACACATTCAATATACACAAAATTTCAAACCCATTTAGCATATACAAAATTTCAGTATACACATTCAGTAAACACACAAAAAGTAATAGATTTTTTATAGCAAAATCAAAACCACATGCTTCTGTCATACATACCATACACTAAACCCTAATTTCAGAAGCTTAAATGGAAAAAAATACGAATAACTTACCATATGACATGCTTTTCATACCCCTCGCACGCAATACACGACAATCCATTCCTCCGATTTGTAGCCACACAGTTGAATCAGTAGATTTCGTTCCACCTAACAAGAGAAAATCCCAAACCCAAATTTTCTCCCAACAAGAGAATCTCCTAAAAAGAGAAAATCTCAAACCAGTAGATTTCGTTCTCAATCAATAAAACCCTAAACTAAAAAGTTCTCTAACTCTCTAATTGAAAATAGGAACGGCTAATCTTTTGTTAACCGATACATTATGAGTGTAATAAACTCTTAGAGTCAATGCACAATCGTTTTGCTTCTTTTTTTAACTTGTACTGACGTGTATATTTCTATTATTATTTAACTAATTATATATGACACGTCATAACGGTCTTAAGCATTTAACGGTGGAGTGACCAAAATAGGTCAATATTTAAAGTTTAGTGATAAAATTGATCTTTTTAAAATTGAGTGACCAAAATAGGTCACATAGCAAAGTTGAGTGATGATTTAAGTATTTTACCCTATTAAACCTAAAAAGAATAATGGCCTCAAACATTCCAAACTATACAATTTAATTTTATTTACAAAGAGCCTCTCAAAAAATAATTTATAAAGATAGAAAATAAAAGAAAGAAGAAAAAACGAAAAAATATATAAATGAATATATTTAGTAAATTACTTATAAAATTTAACTAGTATAAAAATGACATGATTGGAATGATATTATTATTAATAATATGAGGAGTTAATTAAACTACTTTAAAATTTAAGGACCAATTAAAATATTATCTATAATTTGAGGATGTTACACGGAATTAGTCCAAAATAAAATTAAGAAAACAAAGCAATATATCAATCAATAAAGAGCCGATAATAAAGTTGGGCAAAATAACGATTCCTGGTATCCAAATCAGAAGAGAAGAAGCCAAAACGAGAAGAAATCATGGTAAGCAAAACCAGTACCCTCTAACTTTTGATTAGACTAAATAACAAAAATTGCTGCTTTGGTTCCCCCCAAAAATTAGGGTTTTGTGTTATTGAACGGTTCGTTGTAGATCTTACAATCCTTAGATGGTGATAAAGGCTTAGTTATATATAATTTTCTTGATTTCATTGATTACCCGTCCCAATTCCCCATTTTATATTGCAGAATTGATGCGTTTCTGTTGATTTCATGATTTTAATGTGGTTTAATTTCATATAGCTGAATAGGATTTGTACAATTCCTCAAAAAGAAAAAAAAAACTTTTAGAGGTATGCTTCTAGGGAAATATATTTAGGCTGATTGCTGATATAAGTTGCTCTATTAACAATTTATTTTATGGTGGCTTTGTATTAATGTCGTTTCGTTTTTCTGCTGTTCAATATTAGTCTAATGCTTGCTTTCCCCCCTCCTTCCATTGTCAAGTAATTAGAATTTAGAAAAGGGTTAACCTGCTTTCTTTGTGCTTCTGCAGTCTTCACTTGCAGCTGCTAGAGCAGATAACTTTTATTATCCTCCAGAATGGGATCCAAGTCAGGTATGCATAGTTCAGATTTATCTGCTTTCTGCATTTTTTTCGTTGGGTTTTAGGGAAATCTTTTGCTGAAGTTAGTTATGATTTATGGCATTTCTGTCTTTAAATTTTGGCACTGCTCTTCTTTTCAGGGTGGTTTGAACAAGTTTCATGGGCAACATGCTTTGCGGGAGAGGGCAAGAAAAATAGATCAAGGCATTTTGATTATAAGGTAAGATTACAGTACTTTTGGTATTATATATATGTATATATTGGCATGTTCAAAATATTTATATTAATGGGCTTCATTGTGGCTAATGATACTGTATTCTGATAAGATTAGTTGGCAACTAACTAGGCACTGGCTTGTCATTTTTCTTGACGCAAAGTTCTTTAATTATTTTCTTTACTTAAGAAAGAAATATCTCTATTCTTTTTCTTTTTTTTCTTTTTTCTTGCAAAAAGAAACAAAAAGTTCCATTCATCTCTTTGACTTGTAGCTGTGATGATCTAGCCTAAGGTGTGGCTTTATGGATTTATCGTAATGTTGAATGGTTCTAGCATGGAATTCATATGTAGGAGATAGTCAATGAGCCTTTTAACTTTATAAGTGACAGCAGACTTGTTAAGATCTAGTATTGATCTGTATATGAATGAAATCCTTAAGTTCTTTTGGTTTAAATTATCCTTGCCAAATTTACTTTTGCTGTGGAAAGTTTCTTTCTAAATGTTAAATGTGGGTCTGATTTTCATTCTTATTTTGCTTTAAGGTTCGAAATGCCTTTCAATATATGGTGTGGCGGGTGCAACTCTATGATCGCAAAAGGTGTACGGTTCAATGCTGAGAAAAAGCAAGTGGGGAATTATTATTCTACAAAGGTATCTCGGTTTTACTAATTACATAAGCTACTCAGTACAGTAGTTCATTTTTATCTGTTCTCGTGTAAATGTTTTTCTGTGATTTGGTTTCTGTTAATGGGGATATATTCTGTTAATTAATTTTTGCTCATCACTGATTTGGTATTCTTACTTGTTTCTTTTAGATATGGAGCTTTACCATGAAGTCTGCATGCTGCAAGCATGAGATAGTGATTCAGACGGACCCGAAAAATTGCGAGTATGTGATCATTAGTGGGGCTCAGCGGAAAACTGAAGTGTATGATGTTGAGGATGCCGAGACATTAGAACTCCCCGCTGAAGAAGGTATGTCGTAAGTTACATGGATTTATTAATTCTTCTAAGATAATTACTTTTAACTATAGGTCATAGGGTTGCCTTTACTTTTCTTGAAAACATAGTATTTTGGAACAATTTGCACCATTGTCAGTGAACAAACTTCTTTGGATATTGGAATAAAATTCAATTAAAAAAACCTTGAATCTCTATAACTTCCAATCAAAAGCACGGGTTGACTCACATGTCTCAATGAGAGCTGTGCATCTTGCTTACTGGGAATCAACATTTTTGTGTGTGTGTTCAGTGTTGGTTTTTACGGTTCAATTTGTTCTACAGAAAGAGGCAAGCTTGCAGATCCATTTTATCGTCTTGAACATCAAGAGGAGGATTTGCAGAAGAAGAAAGAAGCTGAACCAGTACTAGTTCGTCTTCAGCGTGTATCTGATGCCAGGCATTCAGATGACTATTCCCTCAACAAAGCCCTACGTGCCAAACTTAGAGTATGTTTCTAAGCTTAGATTGGTTTGTCAGTTACATATTGTGATGAACTTGCTTCCTAATTTTACTTCCCTGTTCTCAGAGTCAAAAGAAGAGGGTTCTTGAAGAAGAATCTGCTTCAAGGAAAATGGGCCTAAGCATTCGACTCCTGCCGGCAAGCGAAGAAGATGGTGCTTCTGCTGCAGGAGTCAAATTTTCTTCCAAGTTTGAGAGAAACACGAAAGATAAGAGAGCTTTGATTAAAGCTGCCTCAATCTTCCCCGGATCATCTGGGTCATCCTCGTCCAATAAGAAGAGGTTGGAGCTAGAGTCCAAGAGAAGAAAAATCTGTGCAGCTGCAGCTTCTAACTTGCTGACAGGGGGATTCAAGCCATCATCATGGTCACACGATGCCAAGAAGAAGACTGCATCCTCCCATGCACGGAAATTTTAGCTCGAGTTTTGATACTGCTGTTTCAATTCACATGTTTATAAGACAGCCGGGGTGGATGAATTCCAATCTCTGGTGTTTCTTCTTGTGCAAGATTGTGACGGATCGTGTACATAAGCCCACTTTGGTCAATAACAAATCAGTTAGATGTCATATAGGTGTTGTATGTGGCTTGATCATGTTAAATTGGAATGAATTGGATGTTTTTGCTCCCACTTTTACATGTATCGTTCGAGTTTATATAAACATCATGCCACTTAATTCTCTGGGCAAGACTCCTGGATCCTGTTGTTTATTCTTTAATAAGACCGAGACCGTCAGCACCAGGCTGCAATCACAATTGAAGCAAAGTTTGACTAAGCTGGGTCTTCATTTTTCTTAGTGTCCTAGCAGGTTAGGTTTCGAATCATATGATTCTCTGAAAATGACAATAATTTGGGTGGCTATAATAAATCTTCCCGACAGCGCATGGCTATATATGTACAAAATACAGAAATGGATTTATTATGCATACTGGTTAAAGTGAATGGATTATACGGTAATCCCAAAGAGGCAAAAGTACATATAATGGAGATGGGTAGTGAAAGTGAAAAAGGATTATATGGTAATCCCAAAGAGGAAAAAAGACGAGTATTGCAGTCGCAGTAGTGCTGCTGCTGCCTGCTGCCTGCTGCATGTTGATGATGATCAGTAGTACAGTAGCAGAGCCAAAGACTGATCATCGAGAGGCTTAAATTTCGGCTCAGAGCACACCTTAATTATTACTATATATATACATATGCCACTCTTAATTGTACTTGGAAAAAGCATATGCAACACTATAAGTCGTAAGATCTTCATGTCTCAGATATGTTCTGTTTCATTGTTTTTATAGCCTCCCACTTCCCCAATCCACTTTTTCTTTCTGCAGTATCAAGGGGATCCATTTGTCGAGCTTTAACAAACTAGTTTATATATGTATATAATATATCTTTTTTGCAGTCTATGACTGCCAAAAGATCACGCAAAACTGACTCAAAAACATCACCAAATCCAAGGTAACTAACCCCTTATAAGATAACACATGCATTAAACACAACATTTCTCCACTGCCTGCCATATGTTTCATCATTTTTGTCCTTTGATAAAATTATACAAGATTTCACTGTCAGTACAAAAGCCATCCATCGTTTCCATATCTCTTATATAACCCTATCCTCTGCCCCTTTCTTTATTTTCCTTTGCTTGCTTTGCTTTCCACCCTCCTATATATATTGTACTCTAGAAAAAAAAGAAACAACTAGCGTTTCTCGTTGCAGGAGTCTCTTTTCCGGGTTTGTCGCTAAAATAGTTGACCCTCATTATTACTAGTATTTATTTCCTCTGTAAGGTCTCTTTCGTTGGCTTTTCTTTTCTTTGAGTTCTTATCGTTTATTTGGCATTTTAAGGGCAGTTTGCTTTGGCTACTTTCGGGGTGTCGGTTAGTCTTAAAATCTGAAATGAATGTCTTTGACAATATAATTGATGTTTATTCATTTGCTGGTTTTCCTGTGCCACAATTTGCACTTGCTTTTCATGTTTCGTCTAATTTGGTATTGGAGCAATCGAGAAACCAGTGGGTCAAAGAAACACATCATTGCAGAAACCAAGCATCTTCAGGTCAGTTATCTTCTCTGTAAATTTGTTTCCGGGCACGCATTTACATGATGTAGTTGAAGATAGATCCAACACCCCACACTGAGAAAAATGGTGTAAGAAAGTGAGTGCTGCTGTTTCATTCAAGTAAACATGTATGGCATGTTTGCTTTTGCCATTCTTTTCTTTTTACCCAATCTGCATGAAAACGTTAGGTTTCAGATTCAGACAATTGTGTTGCTGGTATTGCTGCATGTTAAGCATGCAATGCATAGATAGCTGAAACATCGACTGTCGTACCCACCACATCTCCACAGTAGATAGATCCTCCATAGCCATAGGATCCATATTCAAAACAATGGATGCATGCAATTCAATATCATATTTTTCTCTTTTCTTCTTCCTTTCGGTCAGTACATATAGCTGTAAGCTGCCCATTGTCCTCTTCTTAAAAAATATGTTTGATAAAATTACTTTTTTTTATATTTCAAGACCTCATTTTTTCTTTTCGATATAAAATTAATGTACTCGACTCTTCATTAAATCTTTGTTTTTATCTTATTAAATCAGTCTTAATGAGATAAACAAATGATTAGCATTAATATATACCCCTTTTTATATACACAATCAGTTCTCTTGGACTCTGCAGCAAGTAATATTTAGCTCGCTCAAGTGGTTAGAATTTCGGTTGAGATTTTATTTTGATTTAAATCTCGTTTTGTTATCAATTTATTCGTATTTTACTATGGTAGGTTTTGATGATTGCTGCTCAAATGTGCACTGTTTGTAATTACAAGTTTATTAACTGTATTGAGTGTAGAGAGTTTTTAATAATTGATGTTAGTAAACTTCGAAAATGAAGAAAAAGACGTGAAATGTTGGTACCGTTAGGGGACAAAAATACTATGTTTTTTTTGTGTTTCTAACACTGAAAAATTAAATCTTAAGTTTTAACCTTAAATTTTATATTATAAATCTTTCACCATAAGTACATCATACACTCAATACTCTAAACTCTAACCTTAATTTTAAACCCTAAATATAATTTTTTGAACAAATTATTTTTTTTAAACAACTAAACATAATTTTTTAAATAATAAGCATAAATAAATTACCGAAAAGGCAAAGATAATTTCTACTCACTCTTACGAATCAGAGGACAAAGCGGGAGTAGGTAGCCCAATGACGTCGAAAATGGCCCCCACTCAGCCCACTTCTCATGAATATGTATGATTGGAGCAGGAGGATAGTCGATGTTTAGTGTGATACTTATAGAGATGTATTCGAGGCAGCAACTTATAGAGATGTATAGGAACAAAAATTATCTGTATCCTTAACCTGTCTCTTTGCGCTAAAAAAATACTTAAAATAATTAGGAATCTTAACTTTAAATTTCAAATCCTAAATCTTATATTTTTCACCTTAAAATATACACCATACCTTAAATTTCATATACTCTAACCTTATACTCTAAATCTTAATTTTAGTGTAAGAGCATAAAATAGGCATACCTAAGAGACAGACGATTTCCATCTGATGTATAGACTATAAAAGGCAAATTTGCTAAGATATTGTTTTTGAAGAAAAGAAATTTTCAAATGAGATGTATTAGAAGTTAATTCATGGAGTAGAAATGTTGCTAGAGTAAAACAGCAAAGTCGTCCACCAAAAGAGCTAACCAGTTTTGAAATCACTAGGAAAATCGGACGACTTTGGTTTTATTTTTTTGTGATCGAAGATTTCATTCGTTTAATTTTAACCAAACAAATGAACGAACACGAACAACTAAACCAACATAATTTCTTGTTTGTGTTCATTTGTTAAGGAATATAGTGTGTTCGTTTGTTAAAAATGATAAACAAACACAAACAAACGAACATAAAATGACATATGTGAATAAACTTAAACAAACATAAACGAACGAACATATGTGAATAATTTTATTTTTTAAAAACAATATTTTTTGTTATGAAAAATAATAAATATAAATGGATAAATGTGAATAAATTTAAGCAAACTTTCACGAACATAAATGAACGAACGAGCCTTTTGTTCATGTTCGTCCATTTAATTAAACGAACAAAGAATCTTGTTCATATTCGTTTGTGATAACGGTTGTCGAAGCCGTTAAAAATAAAATTTACTCAAAATAACTAGTAGAAGCGGTAAGCAGGGTCAAATCCAAAGGAAATGACAAGAGATTAATTTTATAAACATAAAAGTAAATTGAGGGGAGTTTGAATTTGAGTAGAATTGAAGAAAACAAGTTAAAGTAAATGAGAATTCTATATTGATAGGAACTCTAGTTAAGGTAGATCTCAGTGTATTAATCCAAGTTTTAGATTATCGAACTTCACAAAAGATAAACCTGCATCAATCCCAAATAGCTTGGTTATAGGTTAATTGATAATCGACAATTAAACTCAATCCATCTTACTTAATAGATAATTACTTAATAATTCATAAATGACTAACTCTTATTATCAAGATTAAAATTCTTAGATAAACCACTTAGAATTAAAACCTATCAAATAGCTTTACCGAATTAAGAGACCCTATGCACATAAACTATCAAAGCACTAATTCGTTAACTTATCAAAAATATGAATTCATACCTTCTAACCCGTTGCTTGGTTACTTACCACTTGTATCAAGAATGCCTCGATTGGTTGTTGTATATATATAATCCAATATATACGTATTGAATAAGCCCGGAAGATATAAAAATACTTGAAATAGATGAAGAAGATAGATGAAGAAGATGAAGAATAAGATATCTAACTAAAACTTTTATTAATAACTCGAATCTAAACCTTAACTAGAAAACGAGTTTAGCAACTCTTGGAGAGAAAAAATTAACAAAGAAGAAAAAAAATGAGAATTATGTGATGAATGATTTCTCTTCTCCTAATGACCCTATTTATAATAGAAGTCATTTAAATCAACTAGGAGAAGGAATTACAAAAAATATATCCAACTGAAACTTCTCTTTTAAACATGTATTATCTTTTAGCAGTCAAAATCCCTACAAAAATCAAATACTTGTTAAAATATATATTTATAGTTGGATTAAAATATTAAAATATAAATATATATGTAAAAAATATACAAATATTATACTTATTAGTTTGTTTAATAAATAAATAGATATAAATAAACTTCCCTGAACAATTCACGAACAGTTCACTGCCTTGATCCAAATATAAGCGCGTATTTTAGAATAAAAAATCAGATCGTTAAGAGGAGTTACTTTAACATTGAAGATCTTCTCATTGCATGCAAGTCAAAGGCTCCGCCACAGTGTGTTAATTTTCAAAACATTTTGAACTAATTCACATCATTCTAATTTTTACCAATTTTTTCATTTAAATTGGAGTAATTTATTGTTACACATGAGTATGAAAAACAATCTCCCCTCTCATTTTCTTTTCTTTCGCTTTTCTTACATACCATACACATTTAAGATTTATTTTCTTTTCACTCTTTCTATCCCTCTTATTTCTTCACACAACCAAACAAGACCTTGAAAGATCAGTGTGAGATAAATAAAAATTAAAGTCACTGCAGAAGAAGAAACATACAATTAAGTTAAAATTAAAGTTCAAACTCAAATTTATTATATCAAACAATTTAAACAAATGGAATTTAATTTTAAAAAATTGGATCAAACGTATTCTTAACTCAATTTCAATTTATGATGTAAACTATTTACACAATTACAACATTCTCATCTGATTACACGATAGTATCATTTTTTACTCTAGACTTTTAAAAATTCACACATCATACAAATAAGTTGTTCGAATCCAAATCTTTTAAGGAGAACAACACTCATTTTTTCATTGGGATCATTCAACGGGTTCTATTTACACAATATTTAAATTTAAGGGGAACACAATTTAACCCTTTTTTTGCTTTAATGATATAAAGTATATCAAACACAACTTTAAAACTTGTGGTAAGTGTCAACTCTTATATGAGACAACAAAACACAAAGATTAATTATTGGACTTGCTCCCGAGAAAATATTTGCTCAATCGTGGCCAAGGCACCTGCTTGGTTCGTCTTCTGTTTGCCTTTCCATGAAGAATATAAAATTATTTAAAATTATGAGTTTTACACGTTTTTTGGATCGTTGGATGGGTGAAATGAATAGTTGAGATTAACTTCTTACTTTTTTTTTCAAGTGATAATCTTCACATATTTTACTATTAATCTCAACCATTCATTTCAGCCACCCAACGATCCAAAATAATGTGTAAAACTTAAAAACTCTTACACTGGGTAAACGGATCATATCCCTATATATATGTATATCAAGTTTGTGTCACATGAGATTTAGCTCGTGGACATATGCACAATCGTCGATGTTGTTAGTATTCTTTATCAAGATTTGTCATCAATTTACTATGCAATCGTATTGATTTAAAAAACAAATCATTATATGAGCAAGTATATTTGGTTGGTTGAGCAAGTTGTTCATCTTTATTTCTTATATTCTCTTGGGTCATGAGTTCTAAACTCACTAAGAGTACCATTTTCTTCTTTTAAAGCCCCTATTCTTCTCTTCTTTAGGTGGGTTTAACTTTTTTGGGGTACATAGGGTTTAACCTTTTGATATTTTAAATAGAGAAACTAAATCATAACAGAATATGAACATTTTGAATGGACACAAAAGATATCCTAAGACGACATATAGGTTGGCCGAGGGAGACAAAAGGAGAATACCTAAAAGCACCGAATCGGAAACAGCACCACAACAGTGCGAGCAATATTACTGCTCCAACAAGCCCAATACATGGAGAATATTAGGCACTGGCAGGGTCCACAATCAAGAAGAGAATGATTGGACTCCTATTCGAGCATACGATTTGAAATTACTGTAACATATCATTTTTTGCATCACCCATACCAATTACTCCACAAAACTAAGGCCTGTTGATGTGTTAATTGACGAGGACAAGACATTCATTTAGCATTTAAGTTTTAACCCATCTGGCGGCGGCCGGTTTGGGGCACATCAATTGTCGGGTACAAGAACAAGCGCAGAACTTTAAATTAGAGGATGAACTTATAAAATTTTTTAAAAAATTTTAAATTATATAGGAATTTCAAATTTTTAAGGGGCGACTACCCCCTCCAACCCCTTAGTCCATCCCTGGTCGGATAGAGGATGGTTTATGAATGTTAAGTTGTTATCTTTCATGGGTTTTGGACTTTTGGTTTTAGAGATATGTAGTTATCAGCATTAGTTGGCAGATAATATATCACAAACCCCAGGTCCCAGAGCGGGTCGCTAGTGTTCCCCTCTCCCCCCAACAAAGGTATTCTTCTTTCCAAAGGTGCGCTATATATATTCTCCACCCAACTTTTCCACAATTCCCCCTTTTTTGTATTCTATGATATATTCTTCATGGATCAACACCAGAAACCAGAAGTTTCAACACTAGGGCAATGCCGCCTAGCCAAGTTTTTCAGAACATTCTGACATTGTTCGTTTAGACACTGGGACAAACTCAAACTCCCATACCTTGGTTTGTGGTAGGAATTTTGAACAGTGGCGAATCTAGACTTCATATTAAGTGGGTTCAAGAAAATTAAAGTTGAACGAATTAAGTGGGGTCAAGTAGGTTAAAATATATTTAATTTTCCTCCCCCCTCAAACTTTTCTATTTTTACAAGATTCTCTACAACCCAAATGGGGTCAATTGACCCCACTTAAATCCGCCTCTGATTATGAACATTGTTTGTTTTTGTTCCTGTTTTCTTTAGTCTTCACTATCACAAGGAGCTTGATATTGAAAAACAGAAGCATAATGCATTTGAGATCACATATGATGTGATAGCTGAGAAAATATCATGAAAACAAGCTGGAAAGCCATCTAACTTGACATATAGGGACAGAGCAGCTGCTATTCTTGTGGCTTGCTATTAATATACAGAAAGATTGCATATGTTGGAACTTCTGCATTAGTTGCAAAAACTTCACCTAGATCAAATATGACAGACATTGAAGATATGATTGTTTTAGTTTCTCTTCAGAGTTCAGACTTCCATATAGAGATCGAGTCGGTTGAAGTCAAATGAAAATTACCAGTTTTCCATATAGACATTGAAGATATGCTTTTACTCCTTTAGCAAAACAGTTCACTGGTAGAAATGAAAATTAACAGTGCATACCTGCCATGCAGTCTTCAATGGTATTGATGCATATGTTCCCTAACCCAACCAACCAAAGCTTCTTCGAATGACTTTTCAATGTCCTCATTTACTTTCTTGCTATGCCTATTTATGCATGGTTTCTGGATTTCTAGCTTATATAAATATGTGTGGCGTGATGGACTAACATACAGACATGGAAAAGATACTTGCTATATAAGTTTGCTCCATGTTCCATAGGGCTTCCGTGATCTTATAGCTTATAAGTGCAATACGTTTACAGCTAAAGATCAACATAATAAGGCTACAGGCAGTTGGTCAGCGGGCCAAATAAATAAAGTTGGCGCTGAAGGACCATTAAGATTGTCAGACATTAAGGTAAGGAAATAAAACTCTACTGATCAACTGTATTCATAATATTTGAAAAAAAACTCAACAGATTCTGCTATTGCTATTGCATGCAATGGTAAGTAGAATGTTTACCAAAGTATAGACCAGGCAATATAAGTCACCTGGGGTTTTCTAGCTTAACAAGAAGTTCAGAATAAATGTAAAGGAAATCTGAAGTTCACAGAAGCATGTCATGATTCGATAGTAAACAAATTTACTGCACGTAGTTTTCTGCTTTCCTGGTTTGTTCATGTGATCTTGCTACTGTAACATCACATTTACTATTACAGGTCTACCCTCATATTACCTCTGTTGTTTTCTATATCTAATGAATAGGTACAGTCAAAATTTCAGTATTAATTTGTTACGTCATGCTGTATATTGTGTTATCAAGAAAGAAAGAATTCATCAGGATAAAAGAAGATATTCTGAGAAATATAAACATTTCTATCTGTGATAACTAACAGCACGTACGCCCTTGTATATGAATTCTTGTTGCAATGCAACCTGTAATCGAGATGGTGAAAACTACATGTATAAATAGCCAAGCCTTTGTACCTAGGGATAGACGTAGGATTTTATGTAAGGAGATGTGAACTATTTAGAAAGTTATATTAAAAATGTAGGGGTACGAATTATATTATTAATAGAAAATACAAAGTAAATATCTAAACTATAAAGGAATTTAAAATTTTTAAAGGAACAACTGTACCTCCAGCACCCCTAGGTCAATTCCTGTTTGTACCTAGCACTGCACTGAATCTCCAAGAAGTTTTGGTGGTACCAATGTCTTGCTCATAGCTATCATAAGCTGCTTTAGAATAAATTAGCTCTATAGGGAAAGAAAGTGAAGAATCCCACGGCTCTAATTAAGCCTATAGCTAGTTACGGAACAGATTAAGTCCTTCCTAGGCTCCTAGCTAGCTAATGCAAAACATGCAAAATGCACCAAAAACATGAGCACTCCTTTCCTCAATGATTAATTATACATATACATATACATATACAAATAATATGAACGTTGATCTTCCTCACTAGTGGAAGATAAACATGATATACATGATTTGTCTCTGATTTAGTGGGCAACTTTATATGACAGTAACAAGAAGAAACAGTACAGAAATACTAGAATGATGACAAACCACAAAGTCAAATTCTGATAAATTTGATAGAAAAATACAACAATATTCAATCCATTCCACCATTTACTTAGCAGAGAGGATTCATCACACAGAAATCAAATTGAAAGAGGAACATTTTTTTGTTTAACACAATTAGTAAACAGGAAAGGGTTTCATGAAGCAATCTTCATTAGTAAAAACTGTGGAATTTGCTGGCAACAACAGGATTTTCTTGGTAATCTGAATGCAAGCCAATGTCTGGGGTGGACATGAGAAATGAAGTAGGGTTTCTTCCTTCACGGGCAATTGGGTCTGTCGTGAAAAGTATACTAGGGTTTTGTTCTTGGGTATTACCTGTTGAGTCCTTGAGGCTTGTCATTGCACAGTAACTGTATTGGATCTTCTCATTGCTCATGCCCCAATTTCCTGAAAAAACTGGACAATTCTCCGCTGAGTATTCTGCGATTGAGTCCGCGATGTTGTTCGAGTAATTAAACATGGATGATGATCTTGTAATGCCTAGAAATCTTTCAATGGTGCTTACATAATCCATTTGATCTTCTTCCTCGGTCACTACCTTCAGACTATTGTTTGTTTCAGTAGAGGGACCCGAATTTTCTCCAATTTCGAGAGGACTCGAGGACTGCAATTGTATCAGTTCATTAGGGTTCGACTCATCTGAAGAGTTGTTGGTTTTCTCAAGCCCTTTCATCTTCATTTTCTCTCTAGTTCTCTCCCTTGCTCTTGCTCTCGCCTTGTCCCTGGATTCTCTCGCAACATGGTTGAATGAAACTTTACGTGATTTTTTTTCCTTGGCCACTCTAGCTGTATCGGTACTTCTCATGGATTCAACTCTTGCTGCGACACCTTGCTGCTCTCCTGTATTGTCTTGACACTTGGCTGCCGATACGACTTCGCTTTCAGAGGTGGACGACACGCTCTTTCCACCCCCAGTACTGCATCCGTGCTTCAGTGCCGCCGGGAGATTCTCGGTGAGTTCCTTGATAGCAGCCTTGGATTTAGAGAAGAGCCATTCAATAGTTTTGCTCGCCTTGTCGAACCCCAACATGTCCTGGAGATCAAAAAACTTACGGGCAATCTGAAGTGACAGCCTCATCCGCCGATCTCTCGGACCATGAGCAGTATAGATCTTGCTGTGCCTGTCTTTCTTCCCGGTTCTCTTCCGAGGAGTCCCCTGCTTCGCACCTTTACCGGTACTCCTCTTCTGGTTACTCGGCACCTTTTTGGTTTCCTTAATCGGAGAAGCCGCATTGATCTCGGAATCCGGGGGTGCCATGTTGCTAGTAGATCCCAAGATCTGTTGCTGTGCTTGGGATAGAAGATGACTCATAAGCAACCCATCATCATCATCGTTATCAAAAAAGGGTGCGGGAAAGTTAATGAAAGGAGGGGCATGCTGGTGCTGCTGCTGATCCTCCATTGAAGAGCTTCCAGGCTGATAGGGACAAGGGTTGTAGCTATTGCTTGAAGGAAACATGGCAGAAGCTGATAAATCACGCAAACAGAAGGTATTTATCGGAGACAAAAGTGGTGGTTCATCTTTTTTAAAAGGAAATGGATGAAGAGGGAACAGTGGAAGTGAGTGGAGGCAGAGAAGCTATGAAAGTGAGGGTGAAAATTTGATAATTGAACATGATGTTAGTAGTAGGAAGCCCCAAGTTCCGGAATTGTGACACTTCACGTGGGTGTGGGTTAGTTGCTTGATAGCAACACTTCATACTTCTTTCTTATTCTCTTTCTTCTTTTCAGATAGAAACGTTGAAAGATGCGATGAGAGGAAGAGTATCAGAACTAACATGGCCTCCTCTAGTAAAAACCTAGCTAAGCTATCTAGCTAGGGCTACGGCAAAGCAAGCAAGAAAGACAATAATTAATTATAGCTAGCGAGGGCAATGTATTATTATATGATACGATATGATATGAATGTACAACGTAGAGATAGGGGTAGAGTCTGCTTTTACAGCCCATGAATGTGCATTTGTAAAGGGGACTTTGTTTGACTGGAAGACCAAATGTCGCTTTCCAGATTTCATTTCCCTCTGACTATTGTCATTGGGATCCTTTCTCCTTAATCAAGTTACTCTAATTATGCAGGAAACTCGTATAACTTATTTGTGTGAGCTAATTTTAACCATTTATAGATACATTAATCATGAGAAACATATCTAGTCAGAGTGGCAATTAAGTTCCCGTGCTCATCTTTCTTGCAATTGCAGCTTTGGCTTTGTACATATGCAGCCTGCAGGTTTTAGTGAGAAAAAAGAAAAGTTTGATTATTTCATTTCTACCAAATACATACATAATATATATATATATATGTCAGCATGGCTAGCTAGTAGTAGTAGTAGAATCCTGTATCCATACCAAAAACCCTAATGCACGTGGGCTGATATTTAAGCACATATATATCTATATGTATATTTCCATCTGAATAGCATCCTGATCTGCTAGTTTAAAACCAGGGCCTGCAGTACACTTTCTCAATGTTTACTTCTAGAAACGTTCCGTGAACCGGTCAGTCAAAAGTTCGTTTATTTATCAAACGATCGAATACGAACAAGATTTTTTGTTCGTGTCCGTTCATTTATTCGTTTAATTAATTGAACGAACACAAACAAATTGCTCGTTCGTTCATGAACATTCGTTTATGTTCGTTTAATTTATTCACATATGTCCATTTATATTTATTATTGTTCATGATAAAAGTATTATATTTAAAAATAAAATTTATTCACACATATCATTTTATGTTCGTACGTTTGTGTTCGTTTACGTTCGTTTATCATTTTAACGAACGAACATAAACGAACACAAACAAGCTAAATTCCTTAACAAACACACACGAGCAAGAAATTATATTCATTTAGTTATTCGTGTTCGTTCATTTGTTCGGTTAAAATTAAACGAACATACCCTCGTTTGTGTTCGTTCGTTTCGTTTACATGCCTATTTACTTCACCTCTTAATTCATTTATTTCCATTTCTAGATGAAGTTGGCTCACTCAAAATCAAGTCAAGTAGCAAACAAGCTCCATCTCTCTTGCATTGCATAACTTCTTTGTTTTTCATCAAGTAATGGGGCATTTTCTTTCCCTAATTATTGGAGCAAGCAGAAGATGACTGTGAGAATAAAATGTTGGAGGTTTATCAGATAGTGTCCAACGAAGCAATCATTTTCCTCGCAAAACCATCGGGTGAAAACGTTGCCACTTGTCTGGTTTGCGGGTGCTCTCAAATAATGGGACAGTGGCTTGGTTTCTCATAACAAGAGGCAGGGGGTAATTAAGTGTCAGGGAATAAACTACTTTGCCAACTAAAGTAAAAAAGAATTCTACAGTTCTGTGAAAATATACAGACTCAATAATTTTTCTATGCATCTCATCGCTCTACCTTTATATATACCATATTTGGCAAACACACAATGGCTGAAAATATGCTTTAAAAAATGGTATTTATGAAAGGATAAGTCTAGAACTGGGAACCGTTACCATGCATGAATCATCAAGCAAATAAAATAGCAGCTTTGTGCCCGTTGAAGTATTTGATTCAGAAACTATATAAATACAAATTAGCAATGTTGATATGGTTATACAATACAAGATTGGTGGTGGGGGTGGTGTAAGGTGTTGTCCCTTTTGGATTGATCTTTCTGTGTCCATGCACTGAAGTTTGAAGGAATTTTCATGTTTAGATCCCACCACTAATCCTGCATATATGTGTATGTATATGTGTAGCAGTTATGGATGTTCAAAACTGGCCTAATGAGTAACCAGTGACCCAATAAATTTATAATGCAAGTTATAAAAGTGGAAGGGAGGATGAAATATAATAATAATATAGTAGTGATATTGGATTTATTGGACCTCTAGGTACCCAATGAGTCGGTTTTGAACTCCCCTAAAAGCAGTAGTTTTTATTGCTTAGATTGGATTTGAAGATTACTGATCGATAGACCATATGCTTTATGAGGGAGGGGGGGAGGGGTGTTTTCCATATTGCCTACTGTCACACAAAATTGTTTCCCAAAATCAAAACAAAAGTGATGCCCCGTATAATGCAAATGATGTTTCTCCATTTATCACGGTTAACAAGTAATACTTGTCTTGATGAATTAACAAGCAAAGAATAGAGAAAACAGCCAAGTTGATGGGTAACTATACTATATACATGTCTGTTTTTTAGTTTTATTTTGCCTGGCTTATGTCCTTTTAACCCCCACAATGGAGAAATTATTAGATGGGTCCGGCTCACCACATTATTCATAGTTCATCTAATAATAGTTACCTATTTTAGCGGAACTTCCAAGTAACTACCAACTCCTTAGTTATATGTAAGATCTCACGATGTCAATTGCCAAGAAAGTGGCCATGCACTTGGGGCTGAGAAAAAACCATTCGAATAAGTTTTCTTTAATATGATTATAAAAAGCCCAACAATGGCTACATAAAAGTAAATAATGACAATACATGAAGGATCTTCAACAGCAACGCAACACCTTAAACTAACCAAAAGTTCTGCACCGAACGAAAACAACACAAAAAAGCAACTCCTTCAACATCCCAACCCTCTTAAACCCCCTCTCATCACAATTACCAGCCATAATCCAAAACACCATTAACCTCATAGGACACATACGGAGAACAATTGAGTGTTGAGACAATCCAATACCATATCATGAATAGAAGTGTTGGAACGGTTTATAGAAAACATGTTTAAAAATCGTGGTTATTTAAATCAAAGCGAATTCAATTTTTTTAGTTAATTTATAATTTATTGTTTTTATTTTACAATTGAAAAATACACGGCCTACATTTCAAATAATGAAAAGAAATTACAAATTTTATATAAGAATTATTATTATTTTATTTGAAAAAAATATTTACGTAAAAGACTTTAAAATTTTAACAAATAAATGTAAAAAACATAAAACAATATCTATATCACATAGGAAAAAACTTTGATAAACAAGTTGTATAAACCTTACTTTACACATGCCTTTTAGTTTTATGAGTTAGGGTTTTAGTTTATAGTTTAGGGGTTTAGGTTATAGGGTTTATAATTTAAGGTTTATGTTTAGAATTTAGGGTTTAAGGTAATGTAAATATGTAGACTTGTGTAAAATTAATTTTACACAGTCTGTGTATCAAAATTTTACACTACTTTATATTATCAAAATAAGTAAAAAAAATCCAAACAAATAATTAGTAAAAAACCGAGAACCGAACCAATCTAAACCGATCTATATATTGTTTTCAGTAGAATACCAGCTGATGAAAATATTACTGTTGACAGTTGGATGATAGCAACAACTCATCAGTTCGGGCTTGTGTTTTTTCCCCATCGATGTCTAGTTGCCACTACAGATGAACACTTGCTTGTAGGTTTGTTCGCGCTCTTACGAGTTCCGAATAATAACAAAATGAAAATCACCTGCACAAAACTTAGCCACTACAAAACAGAATCCTAAACAATTCGTAACTAGTGGCACATCCAAAAATATTTTTGAAGATGAGCACGCATAAAATTTCAAAATTTCAGGATGAGCACGACTTATAAATATTAAAAAAAATTAAAGACTAACTCATAAAATTTTTAAAAATTAAAGTTAAATGTGTGAAGTTTAAAAAATTTAAGGTGAACACGAGCTCACCCTAAAATGCACTTGCATCCACCACTGTCCATAATATACACTTATGGATCATTCGAATCTCAACTAATAACTCACTAAAATCCTCCTTATATCACGAATGGAGTTTCCCGCTCCAATCAAAACATTCATATATTCAAGAGAACCCTTAGTATGAAAAAAACCATTTTGTCTGGTGACCCAAAAAAAATACACATATATAAGTACATACATACTATACATAAATATGGGTCAGATTTTTATTTGATATAGTACGTATAGATTCCCTTTCAAAAAAGAACAAGTTAGGATTCAACTTGCAGTTGATTCAGATCAATTTATCTACATTTAGTTGTTGGTTGTATCTCACTTTGAGAGGGTGATGGTTATATTTCACGTTGGGAGGGTACATCCTTTGGGAAGGGTATTTAAATAGTCTTTCTTACCCTCCCTTGTTGAATGTGGTTAAACAACTCTCTCGCATGCGCATGCCACTGCCACTGTTCAGCTCGGGTCGTGGTCACACGTGTCTTTGACATGTTTGCACGCGTTCTACTTTTTTTAGGAAAATTCAGAATAATTTCTTTAGAATTGTTTTCTGAAAACTTGAATTCTTGAACCATATTTATAGGCAAATTATTAAAATCGGAATGTTTTAATTAGATGTTAATTAGAATAAAATTGAAATCAATCTGGTGATTTATTCCTAATTTTTGTCACCTAATTAACGTGTGGCTGATTTTCAGCAGTTGACCAGCTGTTAAACTCGGAAGTTAGTGTTTAAGACTGATTCAATTTATCATTTTTAACCCCTGTGTACAACCTATAAATAGAGAGGGTTTTTAAAATTCTAACGTATTCTGAATACTCTAATTAAAGTTTTTTTTATTCTTTATGTTGAGGGGAGCAATTCCACCTTTGTCCACTTTGATCTTTGGGTGTACGATTATCGGAGCTACTGTGTTAGCCTCAGGGAACGACCGCATGCTGCAGCATTACACACATCGAGCCAAAATTGTTTCTAAGGTAGTGGTTTAAACCACGACACGGTTTATTAATCTGTCTTTTATTTTTGTTTATTATTATCCAGTCAGTGCTAACGGTTTGATCTTGCAGTAATATTACCAACAATTTAGAAACGATTTCATATACTGCAATATGTCAAACCCAATGCCAAAGCTTGTTCCTGATCTTTCATAGCTTGATGCACTCGAAGGGACCAATTATCGAAGGTGATTTCAACATATAATTATATTTTTCGAGTAATATGATCTTGACTATGTGTTGCTCAAGCCGCCGCCCCAGTCACCAACGATTGAATCATCCTTAGGCGTTGCTCTCATTGCTGCTGGTGGCGACGACACTACTACCCCTACAAGTGTTGTCCTGCAGACTGCAGATGTTCGTGCTTCTGCTCAAGCGTTCATCGATAGGTACGAGAAGGACAACAAAACTGTTCGTGGTTTTTTCTTAAGTAACATGTCGAAAAAATTATTTGACATGTTTTTTTTGGAGAGAAGTGCAAAAGCCATATGGGAACGCTGGAGAAGAAGTACGGAGCCGATGATGCCGAAATAAAGAAATATGTGGTCGGCGAGTGGCTCAAATTCCAGATGTCCGACAACAAGCCAACAATGGATCATGTCCATGATTATGATAAGCTAGTTTATGACATCCTGGCTGAGGGCATGAAGATGTGCGAAGTCCTGCAAGCAAATGTCCTCATAGAGAATCTGCCCAAGTTCTGGTCCGACTACCGCAACTCTTTGAAACATAAGAAGATGGTGTTTGCAATTGAAAAGTTTGTGAGCCATATGAAGATAGAAGAAGCCAACCGACTTAAAGATAAGTTGACTCATTCTAATAATCTTTCTTTTAAGGCTAATCTGGTTGAGTCTAGGTCTGCCTCAGGGTCTAAATCTAATAAGACCATAAGAAGAGGTGGTCAGAAGTAGAAGGTCAAAACCTAGAAAATTGTCAACTTCAAGAAGCATGCGAAGGATAAGGTTCACAAAGGCCTGTTAATTGCTATGTGTGCGGACAAGCTAGACACAAAGCTTGCTAGTTCCAACAATGATCAGACCACTAGAGTGAGAACAAACCGCATCTAAATGTTGTTGAAAATGCTGACGACATCATAACAGCTGTGATTTTTAAAATCAACCTGGTGGAAAACAATGTTGAGTGGGTTGTGGACACTAGCATTTCTAGACATTTCTGCGCCAAACAAGAGTTGTTCACAGAGTTCGAAGATGTAAAGAATGGTGAACAAGCATACATGGGGAACTCTAGCAGCTCTGAAGTGCTAGGTAAAGGAAAAGTTTTGCTCAAGCTGATATTAGGTAAAATTTTAGTGTTGCATTATGTTTTGTATGTACCCGCCCTGCGTAGGAATTTTGATTAGTGGTGGATTACTCAACAATATAGGCATTAAACTGGTTTTTGAAGCAGATAAACTTGTACTTTCCTATAATAGAGTTTTTGTTGGGAAGGGTTTTTTTTAATAAAGGTTTATTTGTAATCGAAACCTAGTTTAATGAAAGTAATAAAACCACCGCTTCTATTTATATTGTTGAGACTCTTAATATGTGGCATGCTAGATAAGGACGCGTAAACATTCATTCTTTAAAGAAACTCATAAAAATGAATATACTTCCAATCTAGAAGATAAAAGCTTTAATAATTGTGAGATTTGTGTAGAAGCCAAGCATGCTAAACCTTCTTTTAAGATAGTTTCTAAGAGAAAAATAGAATTGTTAGAACTCATTCACTCTGATCTAGCAGACTTTAAAAACTCTAAAAGTAAGGGAGGTAAACACTTCTACATAACTTTTGTAGATGATTATTCAAGATATACAAAGGTATATCTCCTATGATCTAAAGATGAAACTAAGAACTTCTTTCTTATTTATAAGGTAGACGTTGAAAATCAGCTAGATATGAGAATAAAATGGCTTAGATCCGATAGATGTGGTAAATACGAGTATAATTTTCTTAAAGGGTTGTGTGAAAAGAATGACATAATCTATAAAACCTCTACCCTCTATTTTACTCAACAGAATGGTATAGCTGAGAGGAAAAATAGAACTTTAAAGGAGATGATTAACTCTTTGTTGTTAAGTTCTTGGTTATACGATGACATGTGGGGGGAAACCATTTTGTCAGCAAATCACATATTAAACATAGTACCTCATAAGAAATTAAAATGTACCTCATATGAGCTGTGGGGGTGTCTGGCAAAGGTTGGTTTGCCTGAGTTTAAGAAGTCAACCATTGATTCCAAAATTGTTGATGCAGTGTTTGTCGGATATGCTTCAAACATTGTCGCATACAGATTCATGTATCTGCATGACTTTTCTATTTGTAAAACTAGAGATGATATATTCTTTGAAGATATATTTCCTTTAAAAAAACCTAGTTTAAGTGTTGAAACACAAGTAGAAATTCGTGCCTCAACTTCTTCTAATCCTGTCAATGACTCTCTAGAGATAGAATTAGAGCCTAGAAGAAGTAAAAGACAAAGGGTAGCCTCTACCTTTGATCCAGATTTCCTAACTTCCTTTGTCTCTAAAATAAGTGATGTAGACTCAATATCTGTTCTTATAGCTCAGACTTTCCTTTTAGATGAGGATCCAAAGTCGTATGATGAAGCTATAAGTTCAATTGACGCTAGTTTCTAGAGAGTTGTGACAAATGATGAACTAGAGTCAATAATGTCTAATCACACATAGGAGTTAGTTGAATTGCCTAGAGGATTCAGACCTATTAACTCTAAGTGGGTCTTTAGCAAGAAACATAGACCTGATGGGTCAATCCAAAAGTATAAGGCAAGACTAGTAGTCAAAGGGTTCACTCAAAAGTTTGGTATATACTTCTTTGACACATGCTCTCTTATCATAAAAATCTCAACGATTCATGCCTTGTTTTTGATAGCATCCATTCATAAGTTGCACGTACATCAAATGGATGTAAATACTACATTTTTAGTGGAGATCTAAACGAGGAGATCTATATGGAGCTGTAGCGATGTCCTTTTCACTAAAAATGTATTTTTATTTATTTTTTGTTTTTAAAATAATGGCTTCCGTGGGGTTTTAAAGAAACCGTGTTTTATTTTGAAAATGGAGTCGCCACCGGCCACTTAGGTAGGTCGGACACCATAAAACCAGAGATTTGAAAACTGTAGGGTTCGGGAGTCGATTACGGATGGGGAAGGATTAGTACCCTCCTCACTGCCCAAAATTGGTACTTTAATAATTACCGCTTTATTAATATTAAACTTTTCGGATTAAAGTGACGATTATATTAAGATTTGGTTATAACTGCGAGTATATTTTAAAGGCCCTGTTATTCGAGAGTAAACGCCCAACCACCATCACTACGCCTGATACTGGCCCCGTTTACGCTCGGATAAAAGGACACCGCATTGACAATTTATATATCTCGATATGCAATCTTAGTGAGCAAAATATAAAATATGGCAAATAATTTAAATACAATAAAAATACAAATAAATATTAACATAATAAAATACTAATCTAACATAAATAAAATACTAATCTAAAACATACATACATAAATATTAATCTAACTCATAGATAAAAACAAATCTAACATAAATAAAATGCTAACATTCATAAATATTAATCCAACACATAAATAAAATTAAATTTAACATAAATAAAATATGAATATAATACATAAATTTAAAACATAATAAATACTAATCTAAAACATAAATAAACATACAAACTAAAAAAACACAATTTTAAATTAACTACTACTTCATTAAATTATAAAAATTACAACACAAATAAAAAGGAAAGAAAATATACCTAACTAGGAGCTCGAATGACGAACCCCGACTGAACCCCACTGAGATCTACCACGACCTCTCCAAAAAAATTAACTAGATCGGATCCAAAATAAGACCTCGATCGAATCGGTTAGGACTGAGGACACTGCCCCGGTCCTTGTCTACCCGAGAGCCAAGCTCTCTTATTTTGGGCATGCCACTGCCGGTTCTTTGTTTCTGTCAATCCCCACATGCCTCCTATTTATAGGCAATTGGGGGTTGCTTGGGTGACGTGGAGAGCTTAGCTCCACACAATATTTCCCTATTTTTTGCTTTTTTAATTTAATTTTTTTACTTTTACTTTTTTTTACTTTTTTATTTATTTTTTTATTTTTTTTATTTTTCATTAATTTTATATTAATAATATTACTATTAAAATAATACTAATAACACTAAAACCCGATCAAAATGAGTGATTACAGTTGCCCCTCTTTGCTTGTTCTTGTGAAACGAGAACAAAGCAAAGATCAAAAGCACTCATTTTTGACCTACTTCCTTATCTTTGGTTCGGAATCACGTGTTCTTCTGGAACTCTCCGCTCTTCCTTAGCTAAATCTTCAGGCTTGTAAGCTCTTCCTATATAGGACTTCGTCACCTTCCGATCTTGGAGCTACAAGCTCTTCCTATATAGAACCTTTCACTCTAAAGCCTCGAGTTACGAGTCCCTCCTATATAGAACTTTTCACTCTGAGACGGTAAAGCTCGGAGTCCTTCCTATATAGAACTCTTCGCATTCAACGCGACGGGTCTTTCCTATATAAAACCTTCTGTGTCATAGATGGATTCTTCCATCTGGGAGTTCTTCCTATATAGAACTGCTAGTCTTCAAACCCTAGAGCTGCAAGTCCTTCCTATATAGAACTTTTAGCTTCTGAAATCTCAGAGTTACGGGTTCTTCCTATATAGAACCTTTCACTGCGAGGGCTTGAAAATACAGGCCCTTCTTATATAGAACCTTTATCTTCGAATTTTTCTTCTTCTTTTTCTCCTTTTCCCCCTTTTTCTGCTCTTTTTTTTTCTTTTTCTCTCTATTTTTACAAGGCTGTTGATATCTTTGGACTCACGCTACTAAGGCTGTCACATCATGCCCGAATGACTTATTGATGGCCCGAAGGACTTATCACCATGCTTAAAAGACTTACTGGTGGCCCAAAGGTCTTATCATCATGCCCGAAGGACTTACTGATGGCCCGAAGGACTTAACATCTAGCTTCACGCTACTCTGGCTACCGTCATCTGGCCTCACGCTACTATGGCTGCCGCATCATGCCCGACGGACTTACTGATGGTCACTTATCACCATGCTCGAAAGACTTAATGATAGCCCGAAGGACTTAACACCGTGCCCGAAGGACTTACCGATGACCCGAAGGATTTAACATCTGGCTTCACGCTACTATGGCTACCGTCGTCTCGCCTCACGCTACTATAGTTGTCGCATCATGCCTGAAGGACTTACTGATGGCCCGAAGGACTTGTCACCATGCTCGAAAGACTTAATAGTGGCCCGAAGGACTTAACACCGTGCCCGAAGGACTTACCGATGACCTGAAGGATTTAACATCTGGCTTCACGCTACTATAGCTACCGTTGTCTGGCCTCACGCTACTATGGCTACCGCATCATACCCGAAGGACTTACTGATGGCACGAAGGACTTATCACCATGCTCGAAAGACTTAATGGTGGCCCAAAAAACTTAACACCATGCCTGAAGGACTTAACGATGACCCGAAGGATTTAACATCTGGCTTCACGTTACTATGGCTACCGTCGTTTGGCCTCACGCTACTATAGCTACCGCATCATGCCCGAAAGACTTACTGATGGCCTGAAAGACACCATGCTCGAAAGACTTAATGGTGGCTCGAAGAACTTAACACCGTACCCGAAGGACTTACCGATGACCCGAAATATTTAACATCTGGCTTCACGCTACTCTGGCTACCGCCATCTGGCCTCACGCTACTATGGTTACCGCATCATGCCCGAAGGACTTACTGATGGCCCGAAAGACTTATCACCATGCTCGAAAGACTTAATGGTGGCCTGAAGGACTTAACACTGTGGCTGAAGGACTTACCGATGGCCCGAAGGATTTAACATCTGGCTTCACGCTACTATGGCTACCGTCGTCTAGCCTCACGCTACTATGGATGCCGCATCATGCCCGAAGGACTTACTGATGGCCCGAAGGACTTATCACCATGCTTGAAAGACTTAATGGTGGCCCGAAGGACTTAACACCATGCCCTAAGGACTTACCGATGACCCGAAAGATTTAACATCTTGTCTCACGCTAAAATGGCTGCCGATCTTTTCTTTTTTTAGTAAATTCTTTGACAATTCTTCAAATACCTATCTAAAAACAAGCAAAAATTGGCATGCCTCTATCTATATGATGCATGCAATGCCGTGTTTTTTTTCTTCTTCTCTTTTTCTTCTCTTTCTTTTCTCTTTTCTCTATTTTTTCTTCTCTCTTTTTATCATCATTTTTCTCTCACTCTTTTTTCCTTTTTTTTCTTTTCTCTTCTCTTTTTCTTTCACTCTTTTTCTGTTCTAAAGTCTTACGCCCTGAAAAGTCGTTCCTCATATTTCTTCATCTCTTTACTTCTTTACTGTATGCTCTTAAATCCTCATTTGATCAATCACTTCGAATCTAGATTAACATGCTTTCAAACCTTTTGTGCGTAAGACTTTCTTATCTCCAGGGTTATCACCCATCTTCAAAAATGATATTCTGGTTCTTATATTATTCTTATAAGAACCCTTGTCATCTTCTTCACTTGGCGTTGCCCTATTCAACCACGGGCTCCACTGCTTTGAATTTTCTGACCCATCATACAGAGCCTTGATCTATTTCTAGTCACCAGGGTAAGCCAAAATACTTCCATCCCCTAAGCTCATCCTTGATCTTCTCGTAGCATTTCGACGGGAACTAACTCTCAGTCCCTATGCTTTAAATCTTATCATCATTCATTTTTAAAGTAACGCAAAAAGCAATTTACTTGTGTATATTTCAAAAAAATAATGATTGTTTGGAAAGATAACAGTCATTTTGAAAATCACAACTTGGAGGGGATACCAAACATTTTGAAAACATTGTTTGGAACAAATGGTAAACATCTTTTTTCTTTCTTTTAAGGACCAAACATTTTTTAAAAAATTAATGTTTGGAGAATGGTAAACAAAATTCGAAGTATATTGCCAAACATTTTAAAAACTAATGTTTGGGGGAAATGGTAAACATCAAAACTTTGGGAGAAAATGTCAAACCTTTTAAAACATGCTTGCCCCCAAAATATCAAACACCATAGCACATCTGCTTCAAATTGCCAGAGATCAACTCTAATGAGGCGCATATTTAGAAGATCTTGACCATTGTGGAGATATATGCAAATGTATAGTTTCTTCTGGTCTAATAGGCTTTTGAGAGGAACAACTCTACCTAGTTTCTACCCCGTTTAAGGTGGCTCTCTTAATCTCACTATCTCACCATGCCCCATCCTTCCCTCATTTGGGTGTCGATCAAGCACTTCAAAGTTTGACGTTCCTTGAAGCAAAGTTAACCCTTATAGACGGAATGAAATCTGAAGACATTCTCATTCAACTTGGATATCTATGGATGATCAGAATGGTCTTTGGGGGCTTGTAATGTAGGCCTTTGGTTTATGGTTAAGTGAAACAGTATTTCTGTACTTGTGTAACTTGGATATGCCCATTATTCCTTCCCTTTTTTGGATCACTCTAGACTACCCGTTTTCGAGTTTTCACCCTAGAGTTCATTTCCTTTCTTTTTTACTGTAGGTTGCCTTACATTCTGGCTATGTACTGATGTTCGTTTTCTGTTCAAGAATGTTTGATCCTCCAAAACTCCTCGAAACTGAGATTTCTTGAATGAAGGACTACGAATACATTTTTAGGAATTCTTGTGATTGGCACGCCCAGATGAAATGTTATTCTTTCTTTCTTCTTTTTTTTCACTTTTTCTCTTGGATCGCTCTAGACTACCCATTTTTGGGTTTTCACCCTAGAGGTCACTTCCTTCTTCTGTACCTTCAGATCAGTGTATTTTGGTTGGATATTGATGCCAGCATGCTCAGGCAGACTACTCTTTTTCTTCATTTTCAGGATCACTCTAGACTGCCAATTTTTGGGTTTTCACCCTAGAGGTTATTTCCATTTTCAAAATTGGCAATCTTCAGGCCGACTTGTCTCGACTTGGCTTCAAATCGAGCTTCTATATTAATTTTCAAAACTGATATTTAGTTGAAATGTGGATTTCTTGTGTCTCTTGCTCATAGTTGAAGTCTCGTTCTTGTATTGTTTGATCTATGTGTGAAGCATATACAATATTCTTTCTTTCTTTTTCTTTTTTTTCTTTTTCCCCTTTTTATTTTCTTTTTTTTCTTCCTTTTTTCTCTCTCTCTTTTTCTTTTTTTTTATTTTTTCTTTTCTTTTCTTCTCTTTTTTTGTTTTGTTTTGTTTTTTTTCTTTTTTGTTTTAGATTGCCCATTTTGGGTTTTTAGCCTTGAATCACTTTCTTCTTATTCGAGTCTATAAATGTATCATCGAATCAACACGTATCTATATTGGGTATTGATGTTATCTTCCGCTCGAAGTTAATTGCCTTTCTGCAGCTCTTCTGATATTTACTCGATCTGGATTGCCTCGACCTTCTGGTTGTCATTTCTTTTCTTTTCTTTTCTTTGGTTTTTCATTTGGACATATCCTTGTTTTCAACCACTTTCTTCTGATGATTTTCTGATCTTCGTACCCAATCTGCCTGGTCTCATCTCTGTCTTCTGGAAAAGTAAAAGAATACCATTCGTCGTCACATTCACAGATGTCATGAGAAAGCCATTAGGAGGTAGAGGTTTAGGGTCAACTCTCGTTTCAAGGATCTTAAACGACAAGTTTCTGAGAAGATAAATTCCTAAAATGGGAACTGCCCATTGTCTAAACACTCGCTTTGTTCCTCTGTTGGCCTAAGTAAACTAACAGATACTCACATTTACAGTATCCCCACAACATTCAATCTCTTCTAAATATATGCAACTTAGAGTTGATCTTTGGATCTGAAGCAAATGTACTGTTGCATTCAAAATTCGAGGACCTGGTATAGAAATGATATATACATATGTCCATTCAAAAATGCGTGTATATGCATATGGGAGAACAAAAGCTACCCCATAAAAATAAAATGTTTAAAGAATCAAGAATGTAAAAATGCTTTCTAAATGGAAATGTGATTTTTAATTCTAAAAATAATATTTGTTTGAGAGTTTTTTTCAAAGCATTGAGAATTTCTTTATGAACTGATGGGAAACCCATAGGGACCTCCGGACTACCTCCCGAGTACTAACCCATTTCGGTCCTTTGTAGTGTAGGCTTGCCTCTTCTCTTGTTTTTTCACCGCTGGATCAACTCTCTCGTCACGACTCCCTCGTCAACCAGCTTCTTGATTTTTTTAACGACCCCAAATTTCTTAGTGTCATGCCCCGGTGCCTTAATGTAGAACTCACATATACTGTATGGATTAAAACTGTGAGCAGATGAGCTGGGCGTAATCTTTATCGGCCTTGAGGCAAGGTACTAACCCTTGACCAGATGAGGCCATATGTCCGAGATGAAATACTTCAAATATCTCTAAATATGTACTTGTTCGAGGAATTTTTCTCCCTGATTCGGAGGAATCTACCTATCTTCTTCTCTTACGATCACGAGAACCTTTGAAAGTGGTACCCATTTATCTCTTTCTTTCCTTCTGCTCCTAGACATGTCTGGTCTTTTAAACTTAGGTCCCGGAGTGCATGTTCGATTCTCTCTCCGACTGTCATGAAGTCCTCAAAGCTGGCATTCATTTTCTCGAGCACCTTATCAAAGAAGAAATAAGAAATATGGCATGGAAGTCACTTTCCTCTTCATCTATGGGAGGCTGCACCTGGGTCGCTAAACACAGACATCTCAAAGCACATTCCTTGAAGCTTTCATCAGGTTTCATCTTCGTACCCTGGAGATACTGACAACTTAGTGCTAGGTCCAAAGCATATCATATCACGGTAGGTCCTGCTAGACTATTGGGGAAGTAGTGGATCGGTAATTTTTCAATGCAGCCCTCCATCTCTTTGCAGAATATGGTCACGTGAATCTTGGGGCATCTTGTTCCGTTATCATGCGTAAATCTGGGAATCTTTGGAATCTAGAGGAACGAACAAATCAGGGTTCAAATAGAGCTTTCTTGCATCAAAGGCATCAAACTTCTTTTTTTCTCTCTCTTTTTCTCTCGAGTCCATTTTCTAACTGCTCGAATCTTGATTTTTGTGTGTGTTCAATTCTTTTATTCACGTTAAAACTCTAATTATTCTTTGGATTACCCCCAAAAATTTTATGCAAGGTAATGATAATGTTATGTAAAATATGCCATGACTGTACAATGTAATGCAATGCAATTCTAAAATATAAACATGAATGCAGTAAGGTATTGATTCCAAAAGTGATCCCCATAGAACGACGTTCATTGAGGCTAAAAGGTTTTATTATATCAGATATTAGATATTTACAGTTACTGATAAGCTTCAGTGCCTACTTTCTTAACTTCATCCAGTAGTCCAGTCAGCTTACCTCCGTGGTCCAACACATGGTCCATGTTCAGACTAAGCTTGTCACCTTGTTGAGATGCCTTACCTGCCCGGGTAATATCGATCTTCAGGTCTTCATCTATCCCCTACTTAGTCTTTTGTAGCTTGGAAGTTGTCCTCCTTACTTTCCAACTGAAGAGTGTTGGATTGTCATTGCTCTGTCGTAAACTTGATTCCAAAACTCTTGTTAATGGCTAAGTTATTCTGTAGCTCATCTCTGGAAACTGTCGTACCTATTCCCAATTTCCTTAAACTTACCTGATAGCAGCCTGACTTGATTCTCGCTTGACTAGTTTCTCTTCTTCCAATATTCTGAGCCGTCCTTCAACTGAACAACACCGTTTATCTATTATTTAAAGGTAACCCAATCTGATATTCTTAAACACTCAGTAAAGCTTCTGGTGATCATTCTGCAAATTCAATTTTATCCAAGTTATCTCTCGCTTATCTGAGCTGGCTGAACTCGAAAGAATATCCCTCTCATGGGATGCCCCTATCTCTGATCTTCAAATTCAACTCGCTTGAGTGACCCACTTCGGTATTACTCGAACTTTGTCCTGGATATCGATTCTTCCTCGACTTTGCCCATCGGGTGATTGTTAGCTCACTATAGAATTGGGGAACTCCGTCTTCGAAACCCAAATTTCTCATAGCGATAAGATCTTGAATTTGTTCCTCAAAGCCCCGCAATCCTCAATACCGTGACCCAAACTTTCTAAACGGTAACTGCCTCTAGCACGTGTGTCGTAATCTCTCGGATAAGACAGTCTCTTCGCTAGAGACTTCACCGAGGTAATAAGGCTCTTCTCGATGAACATTAGGAGTACTTCAGTGTACCTCATAGGAATCGAGATGTACTTCTTTTCATTACTTACTTTTCGGGTTTCTTCTAGACCGAGCTCTACTTTTTGAAAGCCCGACTCAGACATACCTTCCGCCTGTTTATTGATGCGAATCACAAAAGGGTTCAATTTGTCGTATTTGGCTGGCTTGGAGGTAGAATTCTAACTATCCAGCTCTTTATTCTGATCCTTAATCGATTCTTCTTTCGGTTCGATGGATCGCTTACCTTTCGTCAAAGTATTCATCTGATTCATCACTTCTTCCCTCTGCTTCTTTCAACTCTTGCACTTTACTTTGCTCATTACCAGTACCGTGTATCCTTACCGTGTCTGACCTGAAGTCTTCAGATGGTTCCTCTTCTATTGTCTCCGATCTTGTTCTAGGACAAAACCATGGATCAGTGCCCTCTAATATCTGACCAGACGACCATTTGCCAATTATGAACGATTTCTGAGATTGGAGAAACCACTTCGGGAATCAATACCCTATAAATGCAAGAATGCATGCAAATGCGGTGTTGATTCTCGAACAGTCTTTAAAAAACTTTCAATAGAGAAAATGTCTGTTTGCAAGAAATTAATAATGAATTATAGGTAACAGTTGGATTTATTCTAGAGACCTTGACTTCGGAAAGCAAAACCTGTGCTCCACGTCTCGACGTCATCTTCAGGATGATGGATGACTTCGTCTTCTCCTCTTATTCTATTTCATGGACTCGTGACGTCATGATCTTTATTTTTGTGGCTTCTGAAAAGGACATCAACAAGTGCATGCATAATGCAGACAATATCTTTTCTTCTGTAGATCTGGGTGCAAACGAATAATACGTCTAAACAGGGATGGATTCTATCAATCCTAGGGAGTACTTTAAAACTTTTGGGGGTTTAAATTAAAATTCTCAAGGATCATTTGGTTTAAAATTTCCCCCCCTTTTATTATCAAAAAGTTTTAACTTACTTAAAAAATAAAACTTTTAGGTTTCTTTTTGTTATTATTTTTATTCTGAAAGTTTTAGGAGGGAAAAAGATTCAAAGCAAAAAAATAATAATATTTTCAAAATTTTTTTAAAGGAGTTAAATTAAAATCTTTGAGATTTTTACAAAAGGGTTAAATGTGAAGATTTAAAATTGGGGTTCTGCGGCTCTGACTGAATCTTCTACGTCGCATGTGCCTTACTATCGTACCGTCTTCTTTCTAGATTGGTCTTTGCTCGGCCTAACTTGATACTGTAATATTATCGTTTCCGGCAAAGCAGACTTTTTCTATTTTGAAAGCCTTTTAATGAACTGTTCTTGAGTCAACACCATGTCATGATATGCAACATGAATGCAAATAAAGGCGTTGATTCCGCTGGTAATCACCCTTTCGAACGACTTTCATGGGAACTAAAGGGTCCAGATTACAAAAAGGGTTCACAATACAAAAGGAGTCCCTATTACAAAAAGTCTTAATTACAAAACAAAGTTCTACACATAAGCCCTACCTCTACCTCCTAGCTCCTTGATAGCTCTGAGCAACTTGATAAACCTTGGTGCTTCTTCTATGTCCGAGGTTACGAAAGGTCGGAGAGCCATGACTTCGGTAGCTAAGTCATTTACATGCCTTGCAACTCGTTGTATGTCCACCATCAGGGTCTCGTGTGTATACTTTGGCACTACACGCTTGCTCGGCAAATTGTTACCTCGGATCTGTTAATTAATCTCTGACCAATGTCGCACGACTGGATCGATGCCATCCTTCTTAAGACACATTTTTCCATGATGAAAGATTTTCTAATCGGGCAAACCACTTGAATCAACGCCTCTATGTAATGTGGATGCAATGATAATGCAACAAAAGTATGTGTAAAATAAAAATAAAACACAAAAAGAAATGAGTTAGTACCGGATAAAAATAATAAATACATAAATAAAAGGACAAATTAAATAAGGTAAACAAACAAAACAACCCTATTTATCCCGTCTAAAACACCTAAGGTTATCCACATGGCTCTAAAGGGGTGGGTTTCTATATGTTCTCTACATGCAGTGTTGGTGCTAAGAGATACCCGAATTGTCCTCGTTGTCCTCTACTAAGAGTAGCAAGGCCCCCGATCATCACCCATTATAGGCTCCTTTCAACCGGGTTCAATTCAGGGGGGCACATTCGCTTATGCCTACACGAAGGAACGATATCCTTACGAAAGCATAAGGTACTCGAGCCCCGAAGGTACTTCCTAGGCCTATACGGAGGAACGATACCCTCACGAAAGCATTAGCATTTTCCCCTATTTAAAAAAAGACGGGTTTATATGCTAAATTTTAAATGTGTTAAAATAAACGCGCAATTATAACCGAATGTTAATTTAATAGCCACTTTAATCTGAAACTTCTAATATTAATAAAGCGATAGTTATTTAAAAAGCTTCACTCTTATTTTGTTCTTGAAAAAAACAAAAATTGTCCCCAGCGGAGTCGCCATCTGTAGCGATGTCCTTTTCGCTAAAAACGTATTTTTATTTATTGTTTTGTTTTGAAAATAATGTCTTCCGTGGGGTTTTAAAGAAACCGCGTTTTATTTTGAAAATGGAGTCGCCACCGGCCACTTAGGTAGGCCGGACACCATAAAACCAGATATTTGAAAACTGTAGGGTTCGGGAGTCGGTTACGGATGGGGAAGGATTAGCACCCCCACACCGCCCAAAATTGGTACTTTAATAATTACCGCTTTATTAATATTAAACTTTCCGGATTAAAGTGACGATTAAATTAAGATTTGGTTATAAGTGCGAGTAGATTTTAAAGGCCCCGTTATCCGAAAGTAAACGCCCAACCACCACACTGCGCCTGATACTGGCCCCGTTTACGCTCGGATAAAAGGGCACCGCATTGACAATTTATATATCTCGATATGCAATCTTAGTGAGCAAAATATAAAATATGGCAAATAATTTAAATACAATAAAAATACAAATAAATATTAACATAAGAAAATACTAATCTAAAACATACATACATAAATATTAATCTAACTCATAGATAAAAACAAATCTAACATAAATAAAATGCTAACATTCATAAATATTAATCTAACACATAAATAAAAACAAATTTAACATAAATAAAATATTAATATAATACATAAATTTAAAACATAATAAATACTAATCTAAAACATAAATAAACATACAAACTAAAAAAACACAATTTTAAATTAACTACTACTTCATTAAATTATAAAAATTACAACACAAATAAAAAGGAAAGAAAATATACCTAACTAGGAGCTCGAATGACGAACCCCGACTGAACCCCACCGAGATCTACCACGACCTCTCCAAAAAAATTAACTAGATCGAATCCAAAATAGGACCCCGATCGAACCGGTTAGGGCCGGGGACACTGCCCCGGTCCTTGGCTACCCGAGAGGCAAGCTCTCTTATTTTGGGCATGCCACTGCCGGCTCTTTGTTTCTGTCAATCCCCTCATGCCTCCTATTTATAGGCAATTGGGGGGTTGCTTGGGTGACGTGGAGAACTTAGCTCTACACAATATTTCCTTTTTTTTTTGCTTTTTTAATTTATTTTTTTTACTTTTACTTTTTTACTTTTTTATAATATATTTTTATTATTATTTTTTGATTTTTCATTAATTTTATATTAATAATATTACTATTAAAATAATACTAATAACACTAAAACCCGGTCAAAATGAGTGATTACAGGAGCAACCACCAGGTTTTGAGACACCCAGCATGGAAGTTAAAGTGTGTAGACTTAAAAAGTTACTCTATGGCCTTAAATAAGCTCTAAAACAGTGGTACGGGAAATTTCACAAAACCATTCTGAGTTTTGGTTTTATTGTGAATAGAGCGGATGCATGCGTGTATTTGAAAATGTTTGGAACTGAATATGTCAACATAAGCCTGTATTTTGATGACATGTTGATATTTAGTACCAACATTGAATTCATTAACAAAATGAAAAATTTCTTGTCCACTAAATTTGAGATGACAAATTTAGGAGAGGTTGTTGTGATCTTAGGAGTTAAAGTTACCAAATCTAAAATGGGGGTTTTCTTTGAATCAAACACAATATATTGAAAATGTGTTAAAGAAATTTGATAGTTTTGATGTCTTTCCCGTTAGAGCTCCTTATGACTCTAGTATACGACTCCTTAAACATAAAGAAAATAGTGTTTCCCAATTAGAGTATGTCAAAATCATCGGAAGCCTTATGTTCTCTTATCATGAAAATCTCAACGATCCGTGCCTTGTTTTTGATAGCATCCATTCATAAGTTGCACGTACATCAAATGGATGTAAATACTACATTTTTTGAATGAAGATCTAAACGAGGAGATCTATATGGAGCAACCACCAGGTTTTGAGACACCCATCATGGAAGTTAAAGTGTGTATACTTAAAAAGTTACTCTATGGCCTTAAGTAAGCTCTAAAAGAGTGGTACGAGAAATTTCACAAAACCATTCTGAGTTTTGGTTTTATTGTGAATAGAGCGGATGCATGCGTGTATTTGAAAATGTTTAGAACTGAATATGTCAACATAAGCCTGTATTTTGATGACATGTTGATATTTAGTACCAACATTGAATTCATTAACAAAATGAAAAATGTATTGTCCACTAAATTTGAGATGACAAATTTAGGAGAGGTTGTTGTGATCTTAGGTGTTAAAGTTACCAAATCTAAAAAGGGGTTTTCTTTGAATCAAACACAATATATTAAAAATATGTTAAAGAAATTTGACAGTTTTGATGCCCTTCCCGTTAGAACTCCTTATGACTATAGTATACGACTCCTTAAACATAAAGAAAATAGTGTTTCCCAATTAGAGTATGCCAAAATCATCGGAAGCCTTATGTTCTTAATGAACTATACTCAACATGATATTGCCTATGTTGTGAGTAGATTGAGTAGATATACTCATAATCCTAATGGTGAACACTAGATTGCTCTAAGACACTTACTTAGGTATCTTAAGGGTACTATAGATTGGAAACTCGATTTTGTTGCCTATCATTCGGTCTTAGAAGGATACTGTGACGCCACTTAGGTTGTCGATAATGATGAAGTAAGCTTTATGAGTGGGTATGTCTTTACCTTAGGTGGTGCAGCGATCTCGTGGAAGTTTGCTAAGTAGACTTGTATCGCTCGTTCTACTATGGAGTCAGAGTTTATTGCTCTTGACTTAGCTGGGCAAGAAGCTGAATGGCTCAGAAATTTGTTAGTAGAAATACCTTTGTGGGGAAAACTGACTCCTCTGGTTTCCTTATTGTGTGATTCACAAGTTGCGATATGTGTGGCTCAAAACCAAGCTTACAATGGTAAGAAGAGACATTCACATAAGACATGAATTAGTAAGATACTTAATAAGGAATATAGTACTCTCTTTAGAGTATGTGAAGTCGGAGAGGAACCTTGCTGATCCGGTTATCAAAGGGTTAAGTTAGAAATTGGTTCTAGATTCGTCGAGGGGGATGGGTCTAAAGCCCATTGGTTGAGGAATTCATGGTGGATACCCAACTTAGTTATCTAAGTTCAATATGGTCAAACGAAGCCATGAAAATACTGATAGTGTACATTTCTCTTACCTATCCCTATGATGAATAACGTACATGCACAGGATGAACTTAATTGCTCTTAGTAAATTCATAGCCCAAGCTTTGGGTGGTCTTGGTGAGAAAGACTTGATAAATTTACTGAATTTTGGTTGAATATGTATTCTTAATAAGTTCATAACCCAATGTTAATTAGGTACTCCTAATCGCGAAAGGACTAGGTGAACTTACCGCCAGGAGGATGAGTTTTCTTAAAACTCTTAATGAATTCAAACCCAAGAGTTTGGATGTTCCTAGAGAGAATGTCATATTGAATTCACCGATTAATGAGGTTGAATATTTATTCTTAATGATTTCTTATCCCAGAGTTTGGGTGGTTCATTTAAAGTGAACTTGAAGAAATTCATCTTACCCTTTGTGAGGTTGAGCTATTATAAAAAGCTCTTAATTATTTTATATCCCTTAATTTGGGTAGTCCTAGAGAGATGGGCTTGATTAAATAACATACGTAAGTGATAAGGATTAGCCACCTTCTATGAAAAATGTTGGGCTGTTTTTTCTAGTACACTTACTAGAATCCCGAGGAAAGATGGCTACACACATATATACACATCTGTATATACTCTTTGTAGACACATGAGGACTTCGGTGGATGAAAAGGTTAGTTGTGTGTTATAAGTTCACCCTAATCTTAGAAAGTTCAAAATTCGTTCACTTATCTAAGAGAAGAATTACTCATCATCACTATATACTAGTTCTAGATACGTTCACTAGTGCTTAAGCATCTAATCTCGTAATTGTTTTTCTCTCGATTTTAATAAAAAATTCTCTTTTAAAGAATTTTTCCGAATTTGCGGGGGAATTTCGGTTATATCCCACTTTGAGAGGGTGTTGGTTATATCCCATATTGGGAGGGTACATCCTTTGGGAAGGGTATTTAAAGAGTCTTCCTTACCCTCCCTTGTTGAATGTGGTTAAACAACTCTCTCGTACGCGCGCGCCGCCACCGCCGTTTGGCCAGCTCGACTCGGTTCGATTTGATCGTGGTCATGGTCGTGGTAACACGTGTCTTAGACACGTTCGCGCGTGTTTTATCTTTTTGGGGAAAGTTCAGAATAATTTCTTTAGAATTATTTTTTGGAAACTTGAATTCTTAAACCATATTTATAGGCAAACTATTAAAATTGGAACGTTTTAATTAGATGTTAATTAGAATAAAATCGAAATCAATCTACTGATTTATTTTTGATTTTTTCACCTAATTAACGTGTGGCTGATTTTCAGCAGTTGACCAGCTATGAAACTCGGAAGTCAATGTTTAAGACTGATTCAATTTGTCGTTTTTAACTCATGTGTACAACCTATAAATAGAGAGGGTTTTCATAATTCTAACGTATTCTGAATACTCTACTTTTAAAAGTTCTTTTTTATTCTTTCTATTGAGAGGAACAATTCCACCTTTGTCCACTCTAATCTTTAGGTGTAGCGATTACACACATCGAGGCGGAATCGTTTCTAAGGTAGTAGTTTATACCATGACACAGTTTATTAATCTGTCTTTTATTTCTGTTTATTATTATCCAGTCAGTGCTAGCGGTTTGATCTAGCAGTAATATTACCAACAGTAGTAAAAAAAAAGAAAATGAGACATGATGTTATTCATGCTAACTAGCTTTCTATTAACTTTAATGGGAATGTAGTTCTTCTCACTACATCAAAACAAGTTTTTAGCGGCACTTTATTGAATAAATGTTGCGATAGACTGATATATTGCAGTGTTATTGGGCAAACGTCGTTATAGACACATAGTTTAGCGGTGTTTTTGGGCAAATGCTACTATAGACACGTACTTTAGCGGCGTTTGTCAGACAAATGTCGCTATAGACACGTGTTTTAGATAGACAAACGTCGCAATAGGATTTAAATGTTCAAATCACACATCGACTCTATTTATATCTTACTAAAACTTTATAGATCGACGAGCTAAGGGGAGCGGAAGATACTGCAATAGCGACGTTTGGAGGAACAAACGCTCCTAAAGATAAAATATGTAGCGGAGTTTAAAGAAACAAACATCACTAAAGACAAGATATATAATGGTGTTAGAAAACGCCGCTATATAACTCGACATTTTGCGGCGTTTGATCTAGCTACACTTCTTGCGGCATTTTTCTAACGCCGGGAAGATTTTTAGCGGCACTTAAAAATACTATTATAATACTAAAAAACACTAATAAAAGTATGTTTTGTTGTAGTGTCTCTAACTTCCTAGGGCATGGGTTGAACTAGAAAGTAACCTAAATGGCCTACACTGCTCAGTATGATTTTCATGTATATGAAGGCTTTAATTGTCGGATACCCTTAACTGGGATCCATGTATTATTCCAAATTACCTTCTGCTTTCAACTCAGTTGAGAATTCGGAGACAGTCAGGGTTACGGAACCCTTCCACCTTAACCTGCTACAGCTATTACATCATTAATCAATATTAATACGGACAATTTAAATCCATCAGCATGGCTGTTTTAGATAGAGAAGCAATATGAGCGACCTCTCAGAATCTTATCTTCTATCTTCACAATTTTAATAATTTTTCAAATAATAATCCTGTAAGTTGGTAGTTGATCCTGAAAATAGAAACAGCTCTGTCAACTATTAACACATATATTATCAGCATCTCTAGCTGTCAGCTGATACCTACTACTTCATAAATGTCAGTGGGCATTGCATGACCATGTTTCAAAACCCATCTGATAAGTAGTGATCGGTAAAGAGGAACGCTTTTGACGAGTTATGCTTCTAAATCTCTAATTGATTGGGGTATCTTCTCATAAATTACACATTATTTTTTTGGAAATTAGGTAAAATTTTGATGTGTTATATTTTGATATATAAGTAGTATAAAAAAATTTACACAATTTATCGTAATTATATTATAAAATCTATAACCTAATTTTTTACTGTAACACCTTAAAATATAAACTCTAAACCTTAAACGTACACTCTAAATTTTAATTATAAATCTTAAATTCTATACCCTACAACCTAAACCCTTGAACCCTAACTTAAATCCATAAATCTTAAAATTGAAAGATGTTTACACACGCTTGTGTATAAAGTACTTTCCAATTTTGATTATGATATATATATATTAATATAGATTTAAGAGTGATTAGAGCCCTTTTGGGAAAAAATTAATTAAGCCTTTCAATTGAATCAATTGAGACTTTTGACTAATTTTGATCATCAATTTTTTATTTTTTTTCTTAAGATATTATGACTATATGGTACATTGCAATTTTTCCATATAATATTTACAGATTTTTTAGAAATTTTTTTTTTGTAAATTTTATAAGTTATTTTAAGAATTTTTTAATAAAATAAAAAATTTTGAAAATATCAAGTAATAACACTGTAACACGACACAATGTACTAACTGATTTGAAAAATTAGTAAATTTAACAGTTAACGTTAATCACATCAGTGAATTGATAAAATTTTAGAGTATAAAAGCTTAATTGATTATAAAAAATTATTTTTAGCTCAGCAAATATGTGTATTATTAAAAAAGGTACAAATAGTCTAAGACCTAAATTGTAAGTCTAGTTAAAAATCTCTCAACTTAAATAGAGAAAAAGAATATACACAACTAGCACCGAAAACCGCCCACGAAAACTCAAATCTGAAATTCAACACAGCATAATATAAAAGGCAGCGGACTCACACGATCCCCCAAGCGCTTTCTTCATAGTGCAGTAAGCCAAATAAGTGAAAATCAGAACAAGGCAGACCCAACCTCACCACCAAGCCTTGAACAAATCTTGTCTAAGCATCCCTTCCTTTGCTGGGCTATCAGCCATAGCATTAGAGGACCATGAAATATGACAGATGCTCACCTTCCTTATCACTCTCGACAGCTGATCAATTTCCACAAATGTGTGCCACCACTTCCATGGCCGTCGAAGGGGATTAGCCATCGAATTTAATGCAACTCTTGAATCCGATTCCACTATTAAATCTGCCTTCCCTATCCATTCCGCCTCCACGAAGACTTCCAACGCAGTCTTTATAGCCATTACCTCAGCAAAATCAGAGCCAAGTCCTTGCATCGGGCCTGAAACCATTGCTCTTATCGACCCATCCCATGTTTGAAGTATACCACCGCAACCTACCAACTCCCCCTTTGAACGCGTCACTTGTTGGGGGAGTCCATGTTGGATTATTGCTAGCGCGGGCGGACAAGAAATTTTTAGGATTGTCCCACCAATCATCTAAATTCTCAATCGGATCATCCTTGGAAGCTTTCACCCAAGTTAACGCCCTGACTTTTGTGTACAACTGAATCTCCTTCGAATTGGTGGGTTTATCATCGAACACCTTGCCATTTCGGGCGAGCCACACGCTCCATAATATAGCCGCCACAGAAATTAGCCACAGGCTTCTAGTATAACCTGAAAAAGATGCAGAGAAACAAAAATTAAAGAAATTTGTTACATCCATAATATCAAACCAATCTATCCTCCACCAGTTACAAAATAGTTTCCAGAAGGCTCGTGCAAAACTGCATCCAATAAATAGAGGGTTTGCATCCTCAACAACGGGTCGCACCAACAACAGCTATTCCGGGTCGTATCAGCATTGACTCTTCGTCTTCTCAAAAATTCCTTAGTAGGTAGTCGATCTAATTTCAGCATCCACGAAAAGTTTTTTACTTTTGGCGGGACCTTCAACCTCCAAAGTCTCCCAAAATCAAACTTCGGCTCCTCTACACCCACATCTACAATCAACTGCGATAATTTTTTAACTGAAAACAGTTCAGCTTTATCATGAATCCATAATATTCTATCGATAAGATCTGTCGACAAATTCAACCCCGAAACAATTCCCCTAAGTTCCTCAGCCATCAATTTTTTCCTATCAAGAAGTGGTCTTGAGAATACATCCTCCCACTGCATCTTGCTTAAGCTTCCATCGATTGCCAAGTCTGCTACTACAATTCCTTTACTTTTGGCTAGTCCATACAGCCTTGGAAATCTTACACGCAACGGTTGATCACCGCACCACACATCTTCCCAAAATAGAATCATCTTCCCATCCCCAACCTGCCACCTAAAGGAGTCGTTATTCATCCACTTGTTAACATCCATCTTTTTCCCATTGTTAACAATCCCTAGCCAAATTACCGACATCTTATTCAACCTAGAGACATTCAATTCCCAGTTTCGAGAGGAGCTGCCATACTTAGAATAAATTACCTTTCTCCAGAGAGCCGTCTTTTCCGTTGCAAATCTCCAGCCCCACTTTGCAAGTAGAGCATTATTTTTGGCTTGTAGATTAACAACACCCGCACCTCCCATCTTGCGAGGTAAGCAAACCCGACTCCAACTAACACGAGCCATCCTTCTCTTGTCGGTCGTGCTTCCCCAAAGAAATTCCCTCCTTATTCTTTCTATTTTTTGAATCACAGTTCTTGGAATTTCAAAGAGCAACATGAAGTACAAGGGAAGCGAAGATAGTAACGAATTTATTAGGACCATTCTCCCGGCGAATGACAGTTTGCTGCTTCTCCAGCCTGTAAGTTTTGCTCAGAATCGATCCATCACCGGTTCCCAAGTGGTAATTATCCTTGGATCAGCTTCAATAGGGATTCCCAAATACTTAAACGGCAGTGACCCAATTTTGCAACCACATTCTTGTGCCAATGTATTAACCAGTCCCAAATCCACATTAACTCCCACCAAACAAGATTTCTGAAAATTGATACTCAGTCCTGAGCTTGCTTTAAAACACCGAAGGATGCGTTTCACATTTCTCATGTACTTCTGCAAAGGTTTTAGAAAAAGGACCGTGTCATCCGCAAACTGGAGGGGCGTGAAGGACTGTTCTGGTATGACATTGTTAATACCCTGAATCGCACCACACGACTCCGTTGCCCAGAACATTTGATGTAAGGCTTCAGTCACCATGATGAATAGGAACGGGGATAAAGGATCCCCTGCCTCTCCTCATTTTAAACTTTTTTGTGTTTGAAACTATTGACACTTTTGCTGAGGAAATACATTTCAGTATCCACCTTCGCCACTTTCGACCAAAACCCATCTTTTGCTGCACCACCTCCAAGAACTCCCAACATACACAATCGTATGCTTTCAAGAAATCTAGTTTCAGAATTACACCCCCTGAATCATTGTCCCCTTTCTCCATCGTGTGGATTATTTCATTAGAAATTAGAATCCTATCGAAAATCTGTCTTCCCTTCATGAAGGCACACTGCCAATCACTTATTAGCTTATCTATTATCATCCTTAACCGTCATGACAACACTTTCGCAATGATTTTATATATCAGACTGATCAAACTGATGGGCCTAAAGTCTGTAATTTCTACAAGGTTGTCTACTTTTGGAATAAGGGCAATGAACGAGGAGTTTACACTGGGAGATAGCATACCAGACTTGTGAAAATCCTCCAGCAACTTGAGCAGATCATTTTTCACTTCCTCTCATCATTTTTTATAAAAATTCAAGTTGAAGCCATCTGGTCCCGGGGCTTTAGTGTCATCGCAGCTCCATATCACCTCCTTAATCTCCTCCAAAGAGAATGGCTCCTCAAGCTTAAGAGCTCCTGCCCTTGATATCTTCTTGACATTCAAGTCTAATGAGGCTCTCCAAGTACGATTCTTGCAACTGAAATGGCTACTAAAGTAATCAAATAGTAAGTGTTTCAGCTTCTTAGCATCATCGCCCCATCTCCCTCCAATTTTCATGCCTTGGATTGTTCTCCTTTTTGCCCTTATTTTAACAGCCGAATGGAAGAATGCAGCATTGTAGTCTCCCAGTGATAACCAGTTAACTCTGGATTTTTGCCTCCATAGATCTTCTTGCAGCCTTAAATTCTCCCACAACTCTAATTTACATTGTTTGAGTTCTTCCAAATCCTCACTGTTCAGACCCCCCTCATTTCCACGTTCTTCTATTGCATTAATCCTATCTTCAAGCACCTTGCATTTAACATCAAAGTTCTCGCAGGACTCCCTGTTCCGTTTCTTCACCGCTCCTTTCAAAGGCCCCTTTCAAAGGCCTTAATTTCAAGGACAACTCAGATTTGTTGCCTGTGTTGCATCCAAACACCTCCCTTATTAAATCTTTGCATCCTTCTTTTTGGAGCCAACTATTTATAAACTTAAAGGGTCTAGGGCCCCAATCTATAGCGGATGTTGATAATAGAACCGGTGCATGATCTACTCAGCCCCGTTTGTACCAAATCGCTCAGTTCCAGTAACCATTGCCCATCAATTAGGAATCTATCCAACCTGCTCTTCCTATTACTTGGACCAAACCAAGTAAATTTTTTGCCCACCATTGGTAAATCAAACAGATTGCAGTTTGTGATGGAGGAATTAAACTCCTCGCTGCCTAAATGTAATCCGACGCACCCACTCCTTTCGCTCCTATTTCTTGTGGTGTTGAAATCACCACCCACGATCCAATTCGCAGGTTCCCTTGCCTTCCAAACTAACAATTCATTCCATAACTCCCCTTGCTCCGCACTACCACAAGGCGTGTAGACATTAACCACAACTGAGATTGTTCCTAATCCGAGCCAACACCCTTTCACAAGAATAAACCTGGGAGCAATCTCCGTGAGCTCTGCCTTGAATTTATTCTTGTCCCAAATAGAAAGGATCCCTCCAGACCGGCCATCCGATGCAGCAAATCTAAATTCGAATTCGTCATCGTAACACACATTCCTAACGTCCTCTTCCTTTATAATCGACTTCTTGGTTTCCTGAAGCAGCGCCATCTCGAACCTCTGTTCCCTCATCGTCTTTCTAATCGCCAACACTTTAGTATGCAAACCCATTCCACGAACATTCCAAGTTACAATCTTCATGCTACTTCAAAAACGAAAATGAATTAAACCAGAAGCAACACAATACCCGACCTCCCTTGTCTTAGTTGTCTTCAAGCATCGCCAAATCTTTCACAGCCTCTTGCTCGTTTCCTTCAATTCGCAATCCAATTTTTTTGCCCAACTTCAGTGCTTTTCTAGCTTTCTTTGTTAGCAAATCCCATTTTACTTCCCGGATAACTCTGAAGCCACCAACGCTTTCTTATCGAACTTGTTTCTTCGATATGCCCTATCCCTTTTCTTTCCCTCTAACTCCGAAAATGCTGAGAAGAAAGCCCTAGGTTCATCTAGGGACGTCAATTATGGGAGGTGAACGCGAAAGATATTCTTTTCGCACCCATTTTGTTAAAAAAATTACTTTTTTCTCATCCTATATCCGCTCCAAATGTAAAATTTAAAATCATCCTCATTCCCACTCCACCACCAATACGAGGTTTTTAAATCCACTTAATTCTTTTTATACGCGTCTTATAATTCACTTTAAATAATGTATTTATAAGTATTAATTAAATAAATTTAATATAAATTAAATAAATTAAATATAAATTTATTAAATTTATTATAAAAAAATAAAAAATATATGTCATTAAGATTCTTACCACATGTGACATTATTTCAACTATCACAATTTAACAAATAATCATAATAGGTTTTTGAAACCTTTAATTGATAAATTAAAATATAAATTTAATACGAATTTAAAAAATTTAAAAAATAAAGTACTTATAAAATTCTAAATAAAAACAATGTTTCAAATACATCATAAATGTCTTTAAATGTAAAAATTTTAAATATCAATTAATACATGTCACTTAGTTGCTTCAATATCACATTCATCTTCTAATTCTTCTATCAATTGTGAGCATGATATTTTTTGAACGCCATATGAACCTGTATATATAAATTTTTTTATGAGTAACTTGCACCTCTATTTAACAAATAAGTTTAATATAAAAATATATGTTATTACTTTATAAATAAATTTAAAATAAAAAATAATAAGTTACCTTTAATATCAGCCCAAATCCAATTTTGAGTACACATTAAAGCTTCAACAGTTTCTGGTAGAAGTCGACTGCAATAAAAATCAAGTATTCAGCCGCTAGTGCTAAAAGCATATTCCGAAAGGACTGTAAAAACAGGAATGCTTAAAATGTCCCTAGCTATTTATTGAAGAATATCCCTTTGTCTTCCACAAGGTGAAGATATCAAAATCATCACAAAGTGGTACATTAGAAGCTTCCAAATATTTCTTCAAATTTGATTTTTCATAACTTTGACTTCTATCTGCTCCATAAGTTGTGCAAATTCTTGCATATACGCATCTTCTCCAATGTGACCAGTATCATTAGGCTCCTAAGAACTAATAGCTTGGATCCCACTATTTTTAGACCCGTATTCATCCACTAACTAACGAAAAAAGTATTGATTCTACGAACCTCTCTCTCAGCTTCATCATGATCAAATATCTTTTTAAAATAAAAGCGAACAAGAGTCATTTTGTATCTTGGATCCAGTATTGTTGCTACACCCATTAGACCATTAACACCATTCCAGTAGTTGTTGTATTTGTCTAACATTACTTGTGCTATTTTTCTTATATAATCATAAGGAGACAAAAGCCAACTAGATATAGCAAGTCTAAGAGTACAAATTTTGGGAAAGTAAATATTGGCAATGGGAAATCTTGAAGCTATGAAATCAAGGGTGGTAGTACTAAATACTTCCAATTTTTCACATATTTTCTCTACTTTTTCCAATCTTCACTAATTGGTGGATTCTTATAAAGATTATCTCGGCCACTCAAAACAACAAACACTGGCCTATACTTTATAGCAATTGCAATTATTTCAAAAGTAAAATTCCACCGAGTCTTGCAATCAAGTGATAATTTTTTTGTATTTAGGAAGTAATTGTTTAGCTACTTGCTCAAATGTTTGAATTCTTTTATTAGAAACAGTCCAAAGCACAACACTATCCCTGATTCTTTGGATACCATCAGCTAGAACAACACTTAATCCATCTTGAATAATTAAATTTAATATATGAGTACAACAACGCATATGAAAAAACTGACAATGCAAAAAAAGAGAACTGTAAGAAAACTCTTCACGCAAAATAACCATCATTGCATCATTAGTTGTACAATTATCCACAGTAATAGCAAACAATCTAATATCAAGATTCCAAGATTGAATGCATTCCTTCAAAGTGTCAGCAAGTACTTCAGCGGTATGAGGGGTTGGGACATAACAAAACCTGTCATATACAATAAAGAAAAGGTTACTAATCAATTAAAAAAGATATATCCTCAAAATGTTTGAAAAGAATGTAATACCTTATGATTCAGCTTTGTAGTCTCCAAACATTATCAATAAAATGTGCAGTGACAACCATATAGCCTTTTCTTTGGTTGTTGGCGCTCCACATGTCTGTAGTTAAGGCAATTCAACTCTTCATTTTTCTCAACAAAGCATTAAGATTCTCTTTTTTAGAAACATATCTTTGCACGATGTCATTCTTAGTTGTATTACGGCTCGGTACTTTGAACCCCGGTTGAAGTGTTTTAGAATACTTTCTAAAACCACAATGCTCATCCATGCTAATGGGGTACTCATGCAAAATAATCATCTCTGTCAAGTCCCTTCTCCCATCCTCTTGGTGGAACTCATATAGTGTCAAGGTCAATGTGTCATTTTTGTCGATAGGATTAGCCTTTACGCCAAACAATCTAGTTTGTCGTATATCTTGACATACTCTTTTTGGACAAATTTTTATATGTTCTTTCAAATGGGTTGTTCCAGCTCTTCTTCCGCTAGCAAGAATCTTGGAACAATGATTGTCTTCGGCTTTTATGGCATCACTGACTCTCTTTCTTGTGAAATTGGTCCAAACTGATGATGTATGTCTACTAGTTAAAGGTAGAATAGAAGGATCCTTTGGAACTTTATCTAGAGGAATTTTGTCATCATCCAATGAAATCGGAGTGCAATTCGTCAAAGTTGATGCTTTTGAGGGAGTGGGAGCATTACCTACACCGGTCATTTACCTGGAATATTTGTGAAGCCATAATAGTTTGTACAACTCAAAAGTTTGGACTAAAAAATACTAAAATCTATTTTAAAGGATTGAAAAACAAAACAATTAACATGTCAAATAATATTTCAATTGTCGTAAAAAATAAACAATATAGAAAGAACTAAAAAGAAAATAAAAAAAGTTTTAAAAACTAAGAACAAACACCTACAAAATCTAAATAACATGAAATATTAAAATTTTAAAATTAAAAGAAGTAGAAAAATAACATACAGTGAAATCTGAGGATAAAAAGACAAATCTTGCTTCACTTGAATTGTAAATTTTTTGATTTGATTGCTTCTTGATGGACGACAATTATATATAAAACTTTTTATAAAATTTTAAGATAAGCTAATACGAATTACCTTAAATTTTATTATGATCCAAACTGATATTTTTAAGAATACTTATATATTTAATTGATCAATTATATATATATATATAACCTTTCATAACTATCCTAAGACAACTAAATATGAACCACCTTAAATTTGACTTAGATCCAAATTGATATGATTAATCTCAAATTAATTATATTTTTTAAAAAATATTTTTAATAATATTTATAATAACATGTTATAAAATCTATTGGGATAGGCAGAGATGATGCGGGATGGGTGGGGATGGAGCAGGACGGGGCAGGTGAGGATAAAGCGGGTATAAAGTCATATTCACGACTGCCCCGCCACCCGCAGCGATTCTAGATTTTATCTCCATTCCCGCTCTGCAACCCACAAAATCTATAATCATCTCTTCTCTTCCTAATTAAATGCGAAGTGAAGCGAATGCTGTAAAATCTGTAATCATCCCTTCCCATGCTACTAATATCTTCCAGGGCAGGCTCCCCACCATCAAACTCTGGTCTTGGATCTGATAATGTATTATTGTTGGTTTGGGTATTCAACACTTCAGTTTGAGCTTCACAGTTCCCTGGCCCACTCACCTCAGTACCCTTGTTCAAATCCAATCTTCCTTCTCCTTTGTTGATTTCACTTCCCCCGACAACTTAGTATCATCAACTATATTCTGTCAGGTCTTGTTCCCCTAACGGTTTGGCAGCAATTACTATTGTAATCCTTCCCTAGACACATTGCATTCAATGCTTCCTTCTCCGTCGTTTCACTGCAACCATCCTCTTCCGATTTTGGTTTCTGAAGCTTCTCCGATGAAGAGACCGAGATGCTATCCGATCCCTGGTCAAAACTTTTCTCTATCTTTTCCTGTGCCTTCCCATCCTCCCCAAGACGCGGTGGACAATCAGAAATTCCGATCTCTTCTACACGGGAGACATAAACCATGCTGCCTACTTCGATCTTATTTCTTTGGTTTGTTGTTACCAAAATAGTAACCTTCTCGCAGTCAATCGAGTGATTGACGTTCTCTCCAATGGCTTCAAAGGATCCCCATGGCGTGGTTCCAGCAGTGAAGAGGGACTCCTGATATCTCAAGCCAAGTTGCTCTCTCCTTGCTATGTACCTTTTCCGACCAAGGTTCGACTCTACTGAATATCTCTTTCAAATATGACCAGCCATGATCTTCCAACATCATATAAATTTCATCGTCATCAAAAGATATTAGATATGACTTCCCTCCCAATCCTTGTATTTTAATGTCCCCTAATCCCCACTTCTGTAATCTGCTATTGATACTATGGACACTGCAGATTGTTTCCACCTCCCCCACCAGGCATCTTTTCATCCTCCAAAGCTCTTCGACTTCCACGTGGCCTTGGATCCTCTTGACTTTCCCTGGACTGAGTGTGTTGGCCACTTTAGTCTCCTTGTTCCCCATGGTCTCGTCACCCTCCTGCTTGTTGTCTCCTCCCTCTTGGTTGTTCTCCCATTCCTATGCCGGTCGAGCTTTTTCCTTCTTAGATTTTCCCCCTCATATTTTGCCATCTTTACTGTTAGTCGAAATCCGTATGCAACGAATCCATTCAGTCTCTCTATCGCTCTTTTCGCATCCAATTTTTTCTCAAACCTTACAAAGCCAAATTTCTTACCTCCCCTACTCAATTTCTTAGCGATGAAAGCATCGATAACATCTCAATGTCGCGCAAAGAAGTGCCACAATCCTTTCCATTGCACCGCCCTCGAAATATTCTCCACAAACAGAGAGAACGCCATTCTTCTTTGTAGCTTTCCTGGAATCTCCTACTGATAGAATGCCAGAAATCAAAGTTACGTGTTTAATTGATTTTTTTTTTAAAGTCCAAGGGCTTATGAATGGTAAGATCTTGATATATTAGAGTATGCAAGTCACATACACAGTCTTACATTTAGTCATGGTTAAGGTAAATATATTTTGAGCATCACATGTGAATTTAATATTTGAATGGATTTCAAATTTTAATTCATCTTGAGTCTAGTCTAATATGTTATATGTCCAGACCAACTCATCTATGTCTCTAGTCGGGAGTCAAGCACTTCGATAGTCAAGACAGGTCTCCCTATTTGGACCGTAGACAAAGTGTTAGTTATTCTAAATTAGTTGCTCAAGATAATTTTATGAACTACAAATTGTAGCGACCTTTTTCGAAAAAACAAAAAAAAATGAAATTTAATGTTATGTTTCGCAAGGTTCGATGCTACGATTTTATTCCCTAAACCTCTCTTTGAAATCTTGTTTTTTTTTTAAAACGGGGATCTCTTATGAAATCTTTCTTTCTTTTAAAATTATTAAAACTTAGAGTCGCCACCGACCACTTGGATAAGGTAGGTCGGACACGAAGAAAACCAGAGATTCACGGTGAAAGGGTCCGGGAGTTGGTTACGCGTGGGGAAGGATTAGCACCCCCCATCGCGCCCGGATATCGGTACCATAATATTCGTTGCCTTTAAAATTGATGAAATTTGTTGGAAGTTGAATAAACTTTAATTTGGCGTTCTTAATTAGAAATTGACCTTAACTGTACGAGCTTATTCAAATTGGTGGGTTCAAATTAATCATGCATTTAATTGGTAAGGGTGACGATACACCGGACCATAGACTAAACCGACATCAAATAAGGTTAACTACCGTGTTAGTTTAGGGTTCGGATTACGTACATCGCCTTTATGCATGATGCAAACAGTTAAAATATGATGTAATGATCTTGCTAATTTTAATTGCATTTACCCGGATCGATAAGAATTAATTCAAATATTCGGTCAACATCCATTGAAATAAGGCTGTTACGACACGAATATCGGAACTAATAAATACCTTATGTTCCATGATTTAGATCAATTAATGCAAGATTAATAGGCCGCATGTATGTCAATTAAGGGATGTCAAACAAATGATTGAAAATAAACACACAAGGCCCACCCCAAGGTCCTAACCTAGAAGGCCCAAATTATGGAAAGCCCAATTAGTGATCTAATTATTGATTAAGTGATTTTAATATTTAATCCTAAATTTTTTAGCCTTAAAACCCTAGAAATCCTAACAAATTATGAGAATTAATCTATGATTTAATGTCAATCTAAACTTGAAATTTATTTTATCCTAAAATTAATTAAGAAATCTTCGTTTAATTTAATGAATTTGACATTTTCGAATGAGCCCAGAGAAAATTTAAATTCACTAAATTAATTCGAACTATAATCTAACTAAGACTCTAAAGAAACTAATCCTAAAATTAACTCAATTAATTTGGAGATCGTGCCCCTATGAGACGAGCACACGATCTAATTAACTAAATTAACTTGCCTAATCTAATCTAAAGGCTTAAGGCCCACCCAAGCTATGCAAGCCCAAAAAACATCAAAGGCCCAAACTAAACCAAAATTAAACAAAACAAACCTAAAGCAACTAGGCCCAAAACACATTTATACAAATATTACAAAAATATGATATAAAATTATATTACAAACTTTAAAACTACAAATATTATAGCCTTTTAAAAACTATATATATTATATACCTTCAAAAACTATATATTATATTAAAATAAAATTATATATATATATATTATAATCTTTTTATAAAATTATATAAAATTTGCATTTAAAGAAAAACCTTGTTTATAATAATATAAATGTTTCTATTTCAAAACCATATGTTATACTAAAAGTACATTATCTATATTTGTAAAAAAATCATATATTTAGGAACTTTATATAACATATACTATATAAAAGGAATTCATATTATATAAGATATATTTTATATTTTATAAAAAAAACTACGTATAGTATATTTTATAAATATTAATACATATACATCGTATATTATGTTAATAAGTTGTATATTATATATTATAAATGCTTCATATTATATATATACAAACCTTATAATACATACACTATAGTTTTCATAAAAAAATATATTAATATTAAAAGGGTCACATATTTGAATGAAAATATATATTAATAGTATATGTTATATAAATTATGTATTATGTTTTTATATAATCTAGATGCTACGTAATATGTAAGGAACATATATTATACTATATTTAATAAATAAATATCGTATAACAAATAAGGTATGAAACAAAATATACCAACAACCAAAAAAAATACCAGATTTGGACTAATATATTAACAAGGGGAAAGGGAAATACCAAGCCCATTGGTTTGGGCTGATTAAATTGGATCTGGGCTGGATTGGCGGGTTAAGGGGCGTATCCGAGTGGGTCGAACTGGAAGAAAAACCGGTTAACCGGTTTTAACCAGTTCTGCTGGATAAAAGAAAAGGGTTTAACCCTAATTTTAGTTCCTCTTTTATTTTTCCCTTAAGCCTTCAGTTTCTCCTCTAAAAAATCCAAGCCGTCGCCGCCTTCAACCGCTAATCTCCACTGCTCCAGTGTGTTTTCCGGCCATGCAAGGCCACCACCAGAATGGTTTTAGCCACCTCTTCCCTTTTCCCCGAAGTGGATCTTCGAGAAGGTCAGCCGTTTTTCATGAAAATGACCCGAAACCTTTCAACTTTTTCTCACCGGACCTACGTCGCTCGCCGTTGGATTGCCACGAAATCGGAGTATGTTGCTCCCACGTCAGGGGCTAGCTCTCCACCGTTTGGATCTTCCGTCAGAGGTCCCGATCGCCGGTAACCATCGAAGATCGAACGGTAAAACTCTTCCCCTTCCTTTTTGTTCTTGCTTTTTTATTCGAATTTAAATAAGTAGGAAAAAATATACAGAAACACTCTAATTTTTCATTGATGGTTGGAATCTGCTTGTTTTTGTTTTGTTGTAGTTGGATTCGAAAAGAAAAATAAAAGGGAAAATTCTCAAAATGTTTCTTTCTCATTCATTCTTCAATCCCCCCATTACAATCTTATTACACCGTTTATATCTCAATTCTTTGTTTAAATTTTCAAGCAACCATTAATTGAATTACTATGGAAGATTGCTTCTGATGATGAAGCCTAGGATTAGCCTCTGCTAACCCCCTCTATTTTATTATTTTTTTTCTACATGGTGGTTGGGAGCCGGTGGTGATACTACGGGATCGCTGCCGACGAGGCCACGTGGCCGGGAGATAAAACAAGCAATGTAAATTTGGGGTGGCTGCAAAAGAGAATAAGAGATGATGATCAAACTTCTTTTAGGGTTTTTTTGTTTAATGGATATGTAAATGAATTCTAAACTTGGGCTTATGTAATAGATATAAATAAATGGGCAGATTGTAAATGGACTTGGACTCCTTTTTATTTATTTATATATGGGCTTTAATTATCTGATGTAATTTTATATGGGCTGTTTATTTATGAAATATATACATGCTTTTTTATTTACATTGCTTGTTTGGGCTTTCACATTGGTATAATAATAATAACTAATAATATTAATATGTGATAACATAATATAATGATAATAACATAACCACAATAGCTTTAATAGTAATAGTAAGTAATAATAATAGCAATAACAACGTAACATACTTATAACATTATACTCACATATATAAACACTCAAACGTTAGTACATATACACATTATACTTAATAGCCTAATAATACATGCAATACATACTCACACTCTCATTTAAATACTAACGATAATAAATACATATGTAACATAACATACATATAATATAAACATAAGTTTTATTAGACACACTTATAAATGACTTAAAAACATACATAATAATAACAAAGATAATGATAATATGGTATAAATGATAGCAACAAAACATATATAATAACAATAATAAAACCACCAAATATACTTAGTAATATTTAGTATTTTCTATTTTTCTCTTTTCTTTTCAAATGGACAACAACAAGACAATAATACATATATATCATAACACTAATTTTTTTTAGTTTTAATGAGGATAAAAAAAACCCAATATGTATTTATATAGGAAATAAGCCCATTATTGCAAAAATAAAAAAGAATCAACCCCGAACAAAATTAGTAATTACAGTTGCCCCTCTTTGCTTATACCTGTGGAACAAGAATAAAGCAAAGGCCATAAGCACTAATTTTGTCTCACTCCCTATCGGATGATTTGCTCTTCCAGAATGGCAGTGAGCAAATCCAAATAATTTGTTTTCCCAGAGTAGCGAAAACAACAGGTGGCGCTGGTAGGTCCTTCCGAAGTGGCAGCGGACAAACCAATTAGCCTTCAAACGACTCATCCTTCCGAAGTGGCAAAAAATAGGTCCAAATAACTTTGCTTTCCCTACGCGGTCAAAAACCAAACTGGGTGGCGCTGGTAGGTCCTTCCGAAGTGGCATCAGACAAACCAACTATCCTTCAAACGACTCATCCTTCTGAAGTGGCAGCGAATGAGTCCAAATAATTTTGCTTTCCATATACCGTCAAAAAGCACACTGGGTGGTGCTGGTAGGTCCTTCCAAAGGGGTAGCAGACAAACCAACTATCATTTAAACGACTTATCCTTCCGAAGTGGCAGCGAATGAATAGCAGCTCTTCAAATAAGGGTTCCATGAAGGTTTCTGCTCTTTGTGAGCCTGAACGGATAGGCTAATTTTCTTCTTCCTTTTTTATGAAAAGTTCCATCATCTCGTCTCTTTCATTGGGAAGTGGTGAGTTTGAAATCATTTGCTTGGAAATTCCCTTCAAATTTTTGCTTTGACATTTGTTTCTCTTCTTAGGAGGTCCCCCATTCACCTTTCAAATACCTGTAAAAATAGACGAAATGCTACGATGATATGAGTTAGCATGCTCCTAACCTAGGAATGTCTAACTAAGTATGATGCATGAATGACAATAATTCACTCGGACACTTCTTCTTCTTGGTCCCTTGATTTTGACATTCTCTTGCTTCCCTCTTCTCTTCTTTGTAATGGCGGTGCCCCATCTCTCACTCAGGTTCACCCTTTATACCCCTTTTTGAACTCTTGATGCTTTTGCTCTGAAGTGCCTCTTAGGTTTGCACTTCAGCCCCCCATTTTTTCGTTTTCTTTCTTTTTCTCTTTCTTTTGGGTACCCTTCTGGGTTTTCACCTTTAGCTCATTCAGGTTCTGACACGAGAGACATTCGTTGTCCTTTCTTGGTAGGCTTTGTCAATCTCGTATCTGATGTCCTTTTGCCTTAGTTTTGGTGGATTCCATTCACGTCTTGAAATAAGTGCTAGTTTTGCCTTGCTTCTTTGTCTCTTCATGTCGGGTCCTCTTCATTCTTAATATTGGGGTGAGCACATACCCCTAAATCTTCCAAATCTTTCTTATTTCCATGAGGTCCGATCTTCATTTTCTATCTACTAAATCTTCCTTCCTTATTCTTCTTGAAAGGGGATGCTGACTTACGCTATCATTGCTTGACTCGAGCTTATTCGTTGCCTCTTCAAGGTCTCTCCATAATGAGTCCTCTGTAATTTTCTCGTTTAGGGGGAACTCGTGCCCCCCAAATTTTTGAATTATTCTTATTCAAGTATTTGTTGTTCTGAATTATTAAAAACAAGATGGCAAAAACTCAAATTGAATCTATGAACAATATGGTGTATGAGATCTTGCTATTGTTCTCACTGATTGTGCTAGGCCAACCCGGCAGACCCATGATCTAAAGCCATACGGAAAAGCCTTCATTTTCAAGTGCTCGAACAAGTCCCAGATGGTGGTGTCACTGTATCCCAAGACTCCAGAAAAAATGATCAAGCCACAAATCCCTAAAGAAAACATATCCATCTTCATAACCTCCTCTGATTGAGGAGGTATGCTCCCATGAAAAGGTGGTCCTATCTCACAATTCGGTGCTTGAGACCTTCTCTTGAACCATCAGAATCCCGAATGTCAAGGTTAGTCTTTTTTCTTTTGCCCATTATAGGTCTTTATTTATCTCAATATTAGGGTGAACATATGTCCTTAAGTCATTGAACCTTTTTTTTCAAGTTCAATCTTCATTTTAGCAAGGCATCTTGGTGAAGATCAACCCTGGAACCTTGTGCTTTTCTGACATACAGTCTTGTTGCCCCATTTATGGCATTCATCGCCTAATCTCAATGTTGAGCATCCAAAGATGTCCCTTGTGGGTACAAAAAGTCAGTCAACTTGTTTATTTCAATGCAAGAGACTTATGAGGATAAGCTAAAATGATTTTATTATACATATATATATTTTAAATATGGCAAGCAATGTTTACTGAAACCAAGCTTAGGTTTTGGAAAAAAAATCAACCCAAGTGAAACTTTTTAAAAGATTACGAGTGTTGTGAGGATATATACACATGCGAAATCCTTACTGGCTATTAAGCTTCCGAGAGGAACAACTCTCATACCTAATTTCTACCCAATTTAATGTGGCTCTCTTTAACTCACTAACTCACCGTGCCCCATCTTTCCTTCTTTTCTGATCTCAATCAAGCATTTGAAGTGTGGCAATCTTTGAAGAAAGGTTAACCCTAATACGTGTGATGTGTTTTGAAAACAAATTCATCTAACTCAAACATCCATTCATGGTCGAAATAGTATTTCAAGGCTTGTAATGTAGGCTATGGCTCATGGTTATGAGAAAAAGATATATAGGCCCAAACAAGTTTTTGAGGGTGGTGAAACCAATGATCATTTCTTCTGGTTGAAGATCTCAATTACATACTGTCTGATATGGATATGCTCAGATGAAATAGTATTTTCTCTTTTCTTTCTTCTTTGGATCACTCTAGACTGTCCGTTTTTAGGTTTTCACTCTAGAGTTCATTTCATTTCATCTAGTGTAGCTTCGGATCAACTTGCATCTTCACACTATATTGATACATGCTTTCATTCAAAGGTGATCAATCTTTCAAGGCTGATTTATTTGGACGGGGAATTCCTGTAGCCCTTTCTCTATTTATCTCTCACTCTTTCTTTTTTTTCTTTCTTTCTCTCTCTCTCTCACATTTTTTACAACTGCAATCTTCAACTTAGTGCTTTCACTTTTAGCTTCTTCAACTTTTGTGTTGGTGACTTTCAACTTGATTTAGATCGGCTTTTTTAGCACCAAATTTTCTTTATCTGTTTCCTTCCAATATTTCTGTTGCTCAAATGCATTTGTTCTCCTTTAATGCCCCCTAATTCATGATGCATCATCCTCATAGCATAACCGGAATTCGTTGTCATTCATTTATCCACAAACTTTTATCTCATTTGCCCCCGGTGTAGGGGTGATCCTCAGTTTGGGTTGAATCAGAAAAAACATCACCAGGCTCAAAAGGGACAACAATGGATATTTTCTTATTATTATTATTTATTTGTGAAGAGAAATAAAGGAATGCCAAATGCCATCCCATACATGGATATCAAACAGTCTTTAGGTGGTAGATGTTTTAGGGTTATCACTTCATTCAAAGACCTTAAACAACAATGTTCCTGAACACTAATCGTTGTTCTTCCCTTGGCCCAAATAGCATAGAAAGTGTTCTCATTTGTAGTATCTTCACAACATTCAATTTTTTTGAATTAAAGTCGATTTTGTAAAAGATATGTACATATATGTTTGGGGAAGCAAAAGTAAGTTCATAATAATAAATAAAATGTTTAAAAGGAATAAAAAATATAAAATGCTTGCCAAATGAAATGCACATGAACGCATCCTTCATTGAATTTGAACAAGGAAACATAACGTAAGCCCTTAAAAGGTATTTGCTACTCCTGGGCAAACAGTAGCAAAGCTAGCTACACACCTCACAGAAGAAAAAGACAAGACTTAACAACATGAACAAGATGCAACAGAAATCCTTGACCATCACAGCACCGATTATTCATCTCGAACCTTCAAACTTTCTAAAAGCTCAGCCTCTTTTTTGGAACTTAGGTCTTCCATTCTCAAAGGAAAATATTCCTTTCTTAATAAGCTCATTTATTTTGCCCTTCAGAAACGTGCATTCCTCCGTTGCATGGCTGAAGTCTCCATGGTGGTATTCTCATGAAACCCTAGCACCAAACACATTGGCATTGAAATAAACATATCGTTTTGGGGGAGGTGGCCTCAAGAGTTTGTTCTGAACCAATAGAGGTAATAGCTCTGATTTTTTCATCAGGAACAACATCTTCGTCTTCTTGTTACTCTCTCTTGTATCGTGCATTTCAGCTTTCTTTTTCCCCTTTTCCTTCAGACAGAGCTCATCTTTCTTGAAGACGTTATCATTATCAAGGCATGTCACTTTTGTGGACTCTTTCGGAATTGCTTTGGATCTTTTAAGCGCGTTCATAGTTAAGTCTTTCGTGGGACGGTTGTAATCATGATGGCTACTGATGTTTTTAGATTTTGCCGACGTCGACAGCTTCGCCTCATCCTTCTTTTTCGTTAGGGCAACCCGACATTCTCATACTTTCATAGTACCAGTCATGGCTGAAAAATTAATTATCAAACCTGGACTCACTATCTCAAACTCTAATACCCCAAGATCTAGGAGATGATGAACTTTACGCTTAAAACTCACGCATCTCTTGATGGAATTCCCCTGAGTCCCAGCGTGGTAATCGTAGTGATCTTTCTCATTGAACCAACTTGGATATGGAGGTGACAGAGCTTTGACCAAGCAAGGCACCACCAATCGAATGTGTAGCAGCTTAGAGTACAAATCTCGGTAGGTGAGAGGACTGGGGGTGAATTGGAAGTCCTTTAATTCTTCATTCTTTTTTTCGAGTCTTGAAAGCCTCGTGAACTGACAACTATTGAGGTTTTGGGGCCACAAACATCAAAGGTTGGTCATGTGTTTGCATGGGTGACAATTCAGGAGCTAGTGTAGTCGACATCCTCGTCCTCTTATTGCATATTGTGTATCTTTCTCATCTTGTGACTCTAACTTTTTCGGCTCTTCGTTTGTTGATGAGGACAGGGTTTTTAAGGAAGAGTCTTCGGCCTTATCCAACATCAAAATGGTTGGGCACTCGGAGGCAATGCATGCTATCTCATATTGGCTAAGAATAGCTTGGTCTTTAGCTGATAAAGTCGGCTCCGCTATGAAGTCACAGTCCCAACTTTCACTTTTCTCTTGCTCAAAAGAATCTTCTTTCATATCCTCTTTCTTGGTCATGGTAGCCATTAGTTCATCAATTCGCCCCCTTGTTTCCTCTTGAAACTTCTTCGCATGTGATATTATATCTCATTGATTCGAAACTAATTGTTTCTGAAGCTGTTCGAGCTCATCCATTCTAGCCGCTAGGTCATCCATATTTCTATAGTTAAGCTGGTCAGAAGTCGTTCCCTCATTACTTCTACTTTTTCTGAGGTGAAAGTTTTCCCCAATTAGTGATGCACATGATGAATGTACAAAAATGCATTACTTGAACAAAGATAAAAATGTGTCATATAAATGAATACATGTAATGCGTTGTATGCACAATGAAGATGAATGATTAAAGGTAATCAAACAAAAAAGCACAATTGGAACGGAAAGAAGCATCGATTCGATGAACATTCTCATTAAGCAACTTTTCACAACGAGGGTCAAGTCCTTGAGTGAAAGGTAAAAGCTTCCACGTAGTGGTACTACTGAAACTTGAGTGCCTTCTCCGGTAATAACTGGGTTGGCCTCGTTCATCTTGCGATTGGTCTTAAGCTTCGAGGTTCTTTAATTCTTTATTACGGACTCTTTCCCTCGTTATGAAAGTCTTAAATTTTGAATTGTTCTCGAATCAACATTACATGTGAAATGCTAGAAATATGGACAACGAGAATTGAACAAGACAAGAAAACAAAATAATGCTATTATGAGAATATGAATGAATGTAAAGAGTAACACTGAGTTCGACAAATACCCTCGTTAAACAACTTGCATTAATGGGAACATTTTTTCGTTGCAATGATCAATGGAAACCTACTACATGTGTGGTCTTTAGGCCAGCATCTATGTCAACGATTTTCTTCAAGATCCAATAATCCCTTCTTCTTCCTTGGAAGCTTGGTAGCATCTTTCGTTTGGAATTGTAACCATGGGCAATCTCTTGTTCTTAGATTATCAAAGGTGTTAGTTCTTGGTCTTGCCCCCAAATGGTGTAGGCGGCAAATCGTAATTACTCCAATGTCAGTATTTGGTACACTTGACTCACCCTTCCGATAGGGTCCCGTCGAATTCAACATTTGAGGTGTAGTGAAGCTAAAGTTAGAAGTCCCTTCTGACTTGAAATATTCTTCCTTGTTCTGAATTGGGACTCGATCGTCGACTCAAGATGGCAAAGTGTCAGAGAAACTTTTGATCTTGCCCCGGAAAGCTTCGTTCTCGTTTGGCATGACTCTCGTAGATCTCCTTGTAAGACTTGGTATTTCACAATTGCAGGTCAAATCAAAGTTTCCAATCACGAAACAACTGCTGACTGAACTTAAAAAAAATCATGCCAAGGCTTAGTGATTTACCGATCCGAACATCTAACGAACACGCGATGTCGACATACTCATCTTTGAAAGTACTTCTCGTCTCGTAATCCCAACCATTCTACATTAACTTTGATTTGGACACACCATTAAATTTTGTGTTCATGAGGGTTTTCGCTGTCATTGTTGACTTAAATCCCTTATTGGAATACTGTCTTCGTCATGTAGTTGCTCTCTTTCTGGCCATATTTGTACGTCGGAGTTCTTTTCATCATTGGTGCGAACTAGGTCTCCCATCAATCTAGTCTTTAACTTCAAACTATTTCCAACTCAATATGCTCTTTATGATATGACCAAAATATGCAAAACAAAAAGGTAACAAAGTAAAGAAAAGAAAAGAGAAGAGTTAGTCATGAGATAAAAACGCGAAAGTGAGAAAAGATAAACATAAACAGTTTACACAAAGAAAGAAACCTAACTACATGAGTTCTAGTTCGCTAAGGTCATCCGCATGGCTCTAATAGGGGTGGTTTTCTTAAATTCTCACACATGGGTTCGGTTCTAATTAAGGGTACCCGAACCTATCTTTATGCCTACTAAGGCAACAAGAACCCAATTCTGGCCTATTATAAGCTTGCGAATCGGCTTCGATTTGAGGGAAAGCACGACTTGGTGACGTGGAGGGCTGCTCACGTATCAAAAGGCGTAGATTCTGAAAGTGAATTATAGACCCGTGAAGGGCTACTCTCGTGGGTATGTGGCGTTTTACTCGCACTTAAGGGAAAGAGCTCAGGTATAGAGCTTAATGATATGATGCAACACATGTCGGTGACTCTTTAGAAATTAAATGATGAATTAACTCGAGGACCACCGATTATCAAAGCCCGTGCAATCTCGATCACATTTTCAAGGAATAATCATCCTGGTTAAAATCAATTAAAATCCCAATAATTTCCATTATTTAAAAGCAACAATTTTTCTTTGGCCTAACACTCTTTTGTTTTGAAAAAACCGTCCCCAGCGAAGTCGCCATGCTGTAGCGACCTTTTTCGAAAAAAACAAAAAAAATGAAATTTAATGTTATGTTTCGCAAGGTTCGATGCTACGATTTTATCCCCTAAATCGTCTCTTTGAAATCTTGTTTTTTAAAATCGGGGATCTCTTATGAAATCTTTCTTTTAAAATTATTAAAACTTGTTGTCGCCACCGGCCACTTGGATAAGGTAGGTCGGACACTAAAGAAAACCAGAGATTCACGGTGAAAGAGTCCGGGAGTTGGTTACGCATGGGGAAGGATTAGCACCCCCATCACGCCCGGATATCGGTACCATAATATTCGTTGCCTTTAAAATTGATGGAATTTGTTGGAAGTTGAATAAACTTTAATTTGGAATTTTTAATTAGAAATCGACTTTAACTATACGAGCTTATTCAAATTGGTGGGTTCAAATTAATAAGGCATTTAATTAGTAAGGGTGATGATACACCGTGCCATAGACTAAACCGACATCAAATAAGGTTGATTGTCGTGTTAGTTTAGGGTTCGGATTACGTACGTCGTCTTTATGCATGATGCAAACAATTAAAATATGATGTAATGATCTTGCTAATTTTAATTGACATTTACCCGGATCGATAAGAATTAATCCAAATATTCGGTCAACATCCATTGAGATAAGACTATTACGGCACGAATATCAGAACTAATAAATACCTTATGTTCCATGATTTAAATCAATTAATGCAAATTAATAGGCCACATGTATGACAATTAAGGGATGACAAACAAAGGCTTGGAAATAAACACAGAAGGCCCACCCCAAGGTCCTAACCTAGCAGGCCCAAATTATGGAAAACCCAATTAGTGATCTAATTATTGATTAAGTGATTCTAATATTTAACCCTAAATATTTTTAGCCTTAAAAACCTAGAAATCCTAACAAATTATGAGAATTAATCTATGATTTAATGTCAATCTAAACTTGAAATTTATTTTATCCTAAAATTAATTAAGAAATGTTCGTTTAATTTAATGAATTTGACATTTTCGAATGAGACCGGAGAAAATTTAAATTCACTAAATTAATTCGAACCCTGATCTAACTAAGGCTCTAAAGAAACTAATCCTAAAATTAACTCAATTAATTTGGAGATCGTGCCCCTATGAGACGAGCACACGATCTAATTAACTTGCCTAATCTAATCTAAAGGCTTAAGGCCCACCCAAGCTATGCAAGCCCAAAAAACATCAAAGGCCCAAACTAAACCCAAATTAAACAAAACAAACCTAAAGCAACTAGGCCCAAAACACATTTATACAAATATTACAAAAATATGATATAAAATTATATGACAAACTTTAAAACTACAAATATTATAGCCTTTTAAAAACTATATATATTATATACCTTCAAAAACTATATATTATATTAAAAGAAAATTATATATATTATAATCTTTTTATAAAATTATATAAAATTTGCATTTAAAGAAAAACCTTGTTTATAATAATATAAATGTTTCTATTTCAAAACCATATGTTATACTAAAAGTACATTATCTATATTTGTAAAAAAATCATATATTTAGGAACTTTATATAACATATACTATATAAAAGGAATTCATATTATATAAGATATATATTATATTTTATAAAAAAATTATGTATAGTATATTTTATAAATATTATATACATATACATCATATATTATGTTAATAAGCTTTATATTATATATTATAAATGCTTCATATTATATATATACAAACCTTATAATACATACACTATAGTTTTCATAAAAATGTATATTAATATTAAAAGGGTCACATATTTGAATGAAAATATATATTAATAGTATATGTTATATAAATTATGTATTATGTTTTTAGATAATCTAGATATTACGTAATATGTAAGGAACATATATTATACTATATTTAATAAATAAATATCGTATAACAAAGAATTTATGAAACAAAATATACCAACAACTAAAAAAAATACCAGATTTGGACTAATATATTAACAAGGGGAAAGGGAAATACCAAGCCAATTGGTTTGGGCTGATTAAATTGGATCTGGGCTGGATCGGCGGGTTAAGGGGCGTATCCGAGTGGGTCGAACTGGAAGGCAAACCGGTTAACCAGTTTTAACAAGTTCTGCTGGATAAAAGAAAAGGGTTTAACCCTAATTTCAGTTATTCTTTTATTTTTCCCTTAAACCTTTAGTTTCTCCTCTACAAAACCCAAGTCGTCGCCGCCTTCAACCGCTAATCTCCACAGCTCCGATGTGTTTTCCAGCCATGCAAGGCCACCACCAGAATGGTTTCAGCCACCTCTTCCTTTTCCCCGAAGTGGATCTTCGAGAAGGTCAGCCGTTTTTCACGAAAATGACCCGAAACTTTTCAACTTTTTCTCACCGGACCTACGTCGCTCGCCGTTGGATCGCCACGAAATTGGAGTATGTTGCTCCCACGTCAGGGGCTAGCTCTCCACCGTTTGGATCTTCCATCAGAGGTCCCGATCGCCGGTAACCATCGAAGATCGAACGGTAAAACTCTTCCCCTTCTCTTTTGTTCTTGCTTTTTGATTCGAATTTAAATAAGTAGGAAAAAATATATACAGAAACACTCTAATTTTTCATTGATGGTTGGAATCTGTTTGTTTGTTTTGTTGTGGTTGGATTCGAGAAGAAAAATAAAAGGGAAAATTCTCAAAATGTTTCTTTCTCATTCATTCTTCAATCCCCCCATTACAATCTTATTACACCGTTTATATCTCAATTCTTTGTTTAAATTTTCAAGCAACCATTAATTGAATTACTATGGAAGATTGCTTCTGATGATGATGCCTAGGATTAGCCTCTGTTAACCCCCTCTTTTTTATTATTTTTTTCTACATGGTAGTTGGGAGCCGGTGGTGATAGTACGGGATCGCCGACGATGAGGCCACGTGGCCGGGAGATAAAACAACAAAGGCGCGTGGAAGTTGGGGCGTCGGCACGTGGCACGAGTGTAAGATTTGGATGATCGGTTCCGGTTTAATATGAACCGTTGGATCAAACCTGATCCAACGGTTAAATTTGGGGTGGCTGCAAAAGTGAATAAGAGATGATGATCAAACTTCTTTTAGGGTTTTTTTGTTTAATGGATATGTAAATGAATTCTAAACTTGGGCTTATGTAATAGATATAAATAAATGGGCATATTGTAAATGGACTTGGACTCCTTTTTATTTATTTATATATGGGCTTTAATTATCTGATGTAATTTTATATGGGCTGTTTATTTATGAAATATATACATGCTTTTTTATTTACATTGCTTGTTTGGGCTTTCACATTGGTATAATAATAATAACTAATAATATTAATATGTGATAACATAATATAATGATAATAACATAACCACAATAGCTTTAATAGTAATAGTAAGTAATAATAATAGCAATAACAACGTAACATACTTATAACATTATACTCACATATATAAACACTCAAACGTTAGTACATATACACATTATACTTAATAGCCTAATAATACATGCAATACATACTCACACTCTCATTAAATACTAACGATAATAAATACATATGTAATATAACATACATATAATATAAACATAAAGACATATATTTGTTTTATTAGACACGCATATAAATGACTTAAAAACATACATAATAATAACAAAGATAACGATAATATGGTATAAATGATAGTAACAAAACATATATAATAACAATAATAAAACCACCAAATATACTTAGTAATATTTAGTTTTTTTTTATTTTTTCTCTTTTTTTTTCAAATGGACAACAACAAGACAATAATACATATATATCATAACACTATTTTTTTGTTTTTTTTTGTTTTAATAAGGATAAAAAAAGCCCAATATGTATTTATATAGGACATAAGCCTATTATTGCAAAAATAAAAAAGAATAACTCTGGACAAAATTAGTAATTATACAAACATGTTTAGATTACCAATTAATATAAATTGTATATATTATAATCAACATTATAATACAACTTATATTCGGTTAAACTTAAATAAGTAATGAGTCAATATTCAAGTATCACTTAATGCAGGATAGTAAATCACTCGGCAAAGATTCCATCAAAGATCCACGATGGTGGCTTTAAGCTCTTTATCCTCCATCAAAGATTCCATTGTAACGTGAACACTAGGCAAACCTTTTAGAACTTTTTCTTCGTTTTTGGGAATAAATCATCTTTTATTACTAAATGCAGGATAGTATACAAGTCAAAATCACTAGGCAAACCATTAGGGTATATAATAAAACAACCAAGTTGCTGGTTTTCTTTCTCCTTCTGCACCTTCCTTTTCCAGCTTGAACAGATTTTTACTAATTAGAGCCCTAGGACTAAACATTCAATCCTCTTATTCTAATACAATTTACATATTACATTTTAAATAGATAGGAATCAAGAACAAATCACACCACGTTAAAATTAACTTGATAGGATAGCCCTTCATCACGAATGAAGTAAACGTTAAGCACATGTCGCTGTGATCGCGAAGGCTTCAACCACTGGCTTTGGGGCCTGGATTTCATCGCTTTGCTTCGTGTTTTCATCCTTCATCTTAAGTAGGAAGTCGTTGAAGCATTCGTCCAATGTTCGAAACGGCTCGTTCGGGTACAGGATGCCCACTTCGGTTTCATTCGGTCCGAGGATTGAAAAATTGACTTGACATCCCTTTATGAAGATGTCATGGGCGAATGATGCAACAATACTCTGAGGGAGACGATTCTCTGCAAATTCAAGGATAATGACAATGAATTAACTATTAGTTTCAGTTTAGCAATGCAAGGGGAGATTCAGATAGAACAGGACTGGTCTATGAGAATCGTGGACCTGCCGCGACCGAGAGAAGGTCATTTTCGGTGATGGTAATTCGAGGGAGTGTTTGTTGGATTTTCCTTTCCCACAAAGCTGCAAGCTCGTTCATGTTAAACAAATTGCAGGGTGGCCTAAAATGAACCGACTTGTTCACGGTCCTAATGTCATCAACAGTTTTCATGGTGAATTTGCCTATGTCGGTGCCCGCAACAAAGTAAGCTGCAACGGGAGGCATACACAAAGAATTCATTATTTGGATTTGCAGAAAATTTAATACCAACATTGAATAAGTACCGCTTGCATACATTGAATGGTCAGAACAGAAACTATGAAATCGATAGTTATTGCGAACTCCTTCCTACAAGGATAAGTAGGGGGACCAGTACATTAATTAGTTACCCAAGTACTTTGTACCTTTTTAATAATAAACCTTATATTTTCTTAGCAAAAATTAGTCTTTGAAGTATTATTTGTCGGTGAAGTGTTGATAATGCAAAGAAATTATTTTATAATGATGAGATATTAGCTTTGTAAATTGTATAAATATAATCATTGACAAGTAATTAAAGATTAGATTTATACGAGCAAGCATATTTGGTCGGTTGGCCAAGCTGCTCATCTTTTTTTTTCATATTCCCTTAGGTCATGAATTCTAAACCCGCTAAGAGCACTCCCCTTCCTTCCCCTTGAGTAGACCTAGCAAACTTAACCCGAGACACGAACTCGAAATCGACCCGAACACGATGACCCGAATTTAATTCGAAACCTGAAATAAATCGAACCGAAACTGAGCTGAATTTCAGTTGAACTGAAAATGGACCCAAACCGATTTTCAATTGAACCGATTTCACCCGAACTAGAAGCAACCCGAACCGAAGGCAACCCGAAATAAAGAAAATATACTAAAATAAATAAATAAAGATGAGATGTGAATTGTCGCACAACTCACCAAAAAGTCAAATATACATGCTATATAAAGTCATATATAGGGTTGAAAAGCCTAACTCGGCCTAAAAACCCGACTAAACCAAAAATCAACCGAACCAAAAGTCAACCGTATTGACGTCTTGACCCGATACCCGAAAAAAAATACCATAGATCCGAATCAGACCTAAACCGAATTTAAACCGAATGTAGTCAGACCCAAAATGACCTGAACAGAAATGACTCCAACCGAATTACATGTCAGGTAAATATCAAGCCATGTCAATATCAGTTCAGATCAACAACAAGTCGGGTTCAAAACAGATTAGGTAAAATCGAATCTCGGGTCGTTTCAGTCGGGTTATATCGATTATTTGCTAGGTTAGTCTCGGGTTCGAGCTCGTATCAGTCGAGTGCAGGTCAGGTTTGGTTACTACAGTATCAGGTCCAACTCGGGTTCGGGCCAACAACAGTCGGTTATAGATTCGATTCAAGTCATCACTTCCTCGGGTCAAAACAAATTTTGACTCGAGCAAGTTTCAGTCGAGTTTTCGGGCCGGGTCGGCTTTTTACATCCCTAATTACTGTCATGACACATCACCATTAAACCATCTTGGATGTACAAAAATCTTCTATTTTTTCTTGTTATTTTTATGTCTCAACACTAAAAATTAAATTCCGAGTCTTAACTTTAAAATTTAAATTCTAAACCTTAAACCTTACAAAATACACCCTACCACTAATTCCTTAAACCCAAATTTTAAACTTTAAATATATTTTTTAAAATGTTAGAGCATATAATAAGACCACAAAAAGATAAAAGATTTCTACTCATGCCGGGCCGCGTTGAACAAGTGTAGTGAACACAATCCAATATTGTTCTCCTTAGGTCCCGTAATCACAAGGATTATATATCCCCAGTTCAGACCATAACTCCTAAGCCTATGCAGATATGGAAGTTCTTGGGGTTGGAAACTACGAAACCTATAAGATCTAAAGAGAACAATTTTATATTGTGCTCACTACGCTTGCATAACAAAGTATTGAATCAGTTTGAATCATGTTAGGTCCGTTGTGACAAATATAATTAATTAATACTATCACTATCTCATCCCTGTATTCAACACGTACGATTGATTCGTATCTGGATAGTGTCGATAAGTATGTACGTAGTTAGCACTTACCATTGTCGATATTTTGTGGACCACCTAACCTTTATGTCACGTGGTAGAAGAGAAGATATACTATTACTGTATTTATTACCTTTGACGCTTCCATCTCCATAGATTTGAAACTGGTCCAACGGTGGAATCACCGCCGATGGATGCCGGTTGTCGTAGTAGGGCCATGAAGCAATCGAATTACAACATATGTAGGTGTACGGAATGTCCAGCGTTTCGACCAGACGCCTCACCTGCCGCTTCTCTTTGTACATAGGGAGGCCCGGCTCCACTGGCTCCGCCCTATCCACATCGTGTCCGAACTCCGACGGCAAGAACGTCTGCAAAAAACAAAAACAACCCCAAAGCTCAGTGAAAGAACTACTTTCACGTTTTAAATGAATGCCTCCGGCTCCGACCTATATAATATACCTTGACTGTACCAGCAGAGCTAATTGCCTCGACTAAAGCCAGTTGGTCCAGTATTTTTTCACCACCCACAGCTGATATCACTATCTTGATGTGGTGCTCTTTCAGCAGCTTCACCATTAACTCCTTCTCATTTGCCAGTCCCTGGAAACAAAATTCAACCATCAGAAGAATAAAGAAAAAAAGACATCTCTTTCTCTTAGAAATAAAGAATATTCAATATATGATATACATTCAACAATATGGCGCCTCTGTCTTGAAGGGCTTTGGCTACATGGGTCTTGGAATGTTTAGCCGAGCTCGGCTTGACCAGAATCTAAGCTGGCTTCAGCTACAAACTGACCGATGAATCCGGTTGCTCCGACTATGAGGACACGGCCATTTGTTGTTGAGACAGTCATGCTTGCGAGTTAGCCGTGGATCTTAATATGCTCTTTTCGAGCAAATTAAGAAGAAAGGCTCTTTTGGGTTTGGCGTAATTGCAAGATATAACAACTGAGAAGAGTGGTTGGTCTATATAGAGAGAAACTCAGTGGCCAGTCCAACTACCTTTCAGGGATTCAACAAACTTCAGGCCATATCAAACTCTCCGATCCCTATGCAATTTGCTTAAAACATTCCATTAAGTTTGGTCCGATTGTAAAAAAAAGCCTAACATCAACAGTTGTAGATTCCTTTGTATATCTCAGATGGAATATTCTTGAGAAAAAATGTGCAGCAACCAATGCTACTAAACTCAGTTTTTACTAAGAAATAAAGAACGTTTTTATTTGTTTATTTTGTAAATTTTCATCTTCAAGAAATTAAACACATTTGACTGATAGCTAAGAAACTCGTGTGCGGTGATGACGATGAGATGAGACTTTGTACAAATTAGAATGGGTTGTCCTTTCCATTGAAATCCTAGGGCTTCTTTTTCTATAGATTTGGGGCATTTTTAAAAGGAAGCAGTTTAAAAGAGGCCTTATGTTTTAGGCCCTTGGATGAAGCCAAATAAGTTATAGCCGTTGGATGAAAAAAATGGTAATGGGTTAACCGGTTGCCTTTGGGTAAAAATGAATTAAAAAAAGCTGAAGGGTCATAAGGGGAGGGAGGAGCGGGAAAACGAAGGTTTTCATTTCTCATCATTTTTTAACTTTGAAAGTGTTAGGGTACTCACACACACATTGAAAGCTAAGGATCGAGTCATTGTGCGAGATTTTCAATTGCGAGGAAGGAAGAAAGCTTTTCAGGTAAAATCGATGTTGTTGTTATGTTGGGTTCAAAATTTGGGGTGATTATGCGGGATTTTTCTATGGTTTTGAAGGAAGTAATGGTGGGTTTTGTGATTTGAGTTCGGAATCTTGAAATCTGGGTTCATAATTTCTAAGATTTTTCTAGGGTTTTGAAGGAAGTAGTGTTGGGTTCATAACTCTCTGTTTTAGTTTGTTTATTTTTTTGGGTTTTATGATTTTAGTTCGGAATGTTGAAGAAATATGTGTTGAAATGTTAACCACATTGCAAGAAGCAAGAAGCACCTTGTTTTTTTAAGAAATTTACGTGATTTGTTCGGTTAATTATTCGGTTTATAGATTTCGATCCTGTGATTTAGATTAAAGAAGGATTCATTCTTTTGTTGCACTAGGAAATAGGTTGAGTGTGTTTTTGTATTGAAAAGAAGTGAAAGAAAGATAAAATATTTAAACTGAATGATCCAAAAAAATGTAGGAATAAATAGAACAATAGTGGGAAAGATTCTTGAAATCAAACTTGAGGTGCAATATTAAGCAGAAGTTTTTCATTTGTGCAAGTTTTAATTAGAAGAGAAATTTTATTATTTATTATTATTATTGAAAATAAGTATTAGAATTATTACTTGGAAGTGGATGGAAAATCAAGAATTTTCTTTGACACAATTAAATTTTTTGATATGTTTACAGGAAATAGCTTATGCCATGTTTAAAAGATTCTTTGAAACTCTTGTATTTACCCCCACCTTCTACATTCCCTTTTAGTATATACTAGCTGGTAATTGTTCATGTGCAATTTCTTTATTCCATTAGTGACTGAGTTAAAACATCTACAAGTTACTGAGTTAAATATGCTTCTGGAGGTTGTGATATGTATTACTAGTGAGTTAAATCTTGGAATCTGTCATCTGACTCCCTCTCCCCCTTAGTCTTAAAATTAATTGTTGTTTGAATACAGTAACAAATAAAATTTGTTAGAGCTAGTGTTCTTGAAATCCTACATTTATTTTTTTTTACCTAAAACACTTATTTAACGATTTCTTGTATTTATTGTACTTTGTTCTCCTTAAACAGGTGTATCTCTTTGGAGACCAAGTCACGTCTTGGAAGAGTAAACGAAGGTAAGAGTTGTTTTTCCTTTGTAGTAAGGTGTCTGTTTTAGAATTATTCATGTTAGAAACTATTTAGCATAAGAAGTTAAATGCATTGCAATTGCCTCTTATTCTGTCATTAATTATCTATGCTTCATCACTAGAGATAGTATTCGAATTCACATGCAATGGTTCATGGAATAAATTTGATTGCATTGGTGGTGGTATTAATTTATCATTTACTCCATTTAAGCTACAGTTAGCAAGATATAGATTTTCATCATTTACTCTACTTCATGATTGGTGTGGGTGTTAACAAAAGACGATTTTCATCCCTTTTCTTTAGAAATTGATATTTTTATGCAATCTTTGACATAGGCACCATAGGCAGAAATATTTTGCCAGTAATTTTGAGGTTAGTGTAGGATAATAAAGAAAATTAGTTTCAAATAAACACAAGGCTTGCTATCTCCGCTTCTTTTATGTTGTATGATGTGAGTGTGTGCTTGTCTTGGTTGATTGATTGATCCTTTGCTTGGTTATCTCTATTGTGTCAGTACTAGTCTCACTGTTATTACATTGTTCTAATTATGTCCTTAAATCTTGGATTAGTGAATGTTGTCCTCCTAAAGCAATAGATGTTTGTCGTACCATTGTGGCCGAAATTGTTGTTGTTTGAGCCCAATAAATAGGAATCCTATTATCTTAACAATTAAGATAATTTATATTTTGCTAATTTTAATTTTGATTTACGTGCAAATATTTGTGAATCTTTTGTTTTCTTCTGTGAGAAATTTTTGTTGACCTTGTCTACTGTATAGATGATAAATTTCTTGTAGGTTTTTATTCTATTGAGATGGTTGCTCAATATTGTAGTTGAGTTAATATTCTGATGTTAATCAATATTTTGTGAAAGTTCATCATTTGAGTGAATTATGCTGTTAAGTTTTCCATAGATGTGTTATGTTCAATTTTTCTTGTTTGAATCTTGTTGTCTCAACTATGTATCTGTTGTAGTGTAGATTTTATGGTTGCAGACATATGTTTTTTTGTGAAACGAAAAGAATATATAAATGGAAAACTAAGTAGGTTGATTGTATCAAGTTTTGGCTATGGCTTTTCTTGCTCTTCTACAAGTGTATGCCTTTTTTCTCTTGATATTTTTATTTGCAGTTCAAAAGTCTAAAAAGGGAATTTTTGTTGATGAACTAAATACTTTTATCATCATTTATTCCGTTCATCCTTCTCTCATTTATCATTTCAGATTGAAGTTGTTTACAATGGATGAACGTAGCGATATGGACGTAGAAGCGGTGAATGAGCAGAAGGTTGCGGTGAATGAGGCACCTAAAACATTTACTCCATATTTGCACTTTTAGTAAGTTAAAGTTGAATGTATTCCAGTGATCGAACTCCACGTGGTGGTGCCTAAAGTTAAACATCAAGACAATGGGTAGATAGTTGTTAAATTGTTAAATATGTGTAATCATTCTATTTCCATTTGCATACTATTAATAATAATTTGATGTTTAAACAAATATGTTTAATCACAGAGATGATTGTGGGATGTTTTGCATTAAGTGGATGTAGCTTTGGCATAGGAAGCGTGTAGAGGATGTGGTACGTGCATCCGTACTTCATTACACCTTAATTAGTGATCATTTTATACAATTTCAATCATTAATTAATGCTGATTTGTTAACATTTTTCTTACTAAACTATTGGGCAATGGGACCGAATGTTTGTTTTGTATGATGTCGTGAATAATGATCGAAATAAGAAAAGGCGCGAAATTTCAACTGCTGTTAAGTCGCATGTCGTACAGCTGAACTTACATTCATTCGTAAACCGTGCAAGCATTCGTCGTTCGAAATGGTAAGTGGGTAATTAAGTTGGTTTTGTTCCTTATAATTATGAAATCGTTATTACGTTCAACTTAACGTTCGTAACTTTGCGAAATGTTTGTTGCTAATAAACAAATTGAAGTTGGTGTTGGAGAACTGCAATGCACTTTTTTTGTATGAACCTTGCATTAGGTATTTTGGACCCTCTTTTTGTATGGGTCGTAACCAGGTATGTATGCTCATATTTTTTTGTTAACTCATGTAATTTCATTGCTCTTTTTTGAATGGGCAGCAATAGGAGCAAAACCAGTCATCTTTAATTGCATTTTGTGTACATGTAGAGCAATTTATACATTAGGGGTATGACAATCCCAAACAACTTATGCAAGTATTTTAGGTATATTGAAAAGTTGCAATATATGTTAACAAATCATATTGAATGCAGTGTACAGGTCTTGTATTACATTCAGTAGGATAAATTTATCATTTAAATGCGTTTATCCGTATATGTTATGTAATAGTGAAATTATTAACAATTTATTAGGCAGAATGCACAGTCGATATTGGTATCAAATGTAAGTAGCGAAAGACGTTGCTTGGTATAAAAGGTTTAAATTGAAGAATTGTTAACGTCAACTATCATACCTATTGTATGCTACTACGATTAGCGATGTAGCATCAAAACATAGATCTTATGCCTTAGTGTTCTATAAAAACTTCAAATATGTCATAGATCTATGAAACCAACCGTAAAGCACAGTTGCTTCAAAACGTTAATTTAATCACATGCGCAACAAAAACCTCAAGTGAAGCACACTTGCATCAATACATTAAATGAGAAACAAAATGTGACCTTGCCAAAACATGAAAGGGGAGAAGACGGTTGGTAGCACTTGCAGTTATGTACTCTGCATTTCATATTGAGAAATGCGTCGAGATGCGCTAACTCATAAAATTGGGACTCTACAAGATATAAAGTTATTTACTGTATGGAGCAAGGAACGAATTCATACTGAATATATATAATCGGGTATAAACTTAAAGTTAAATTAAATATTACCATGGATGTCGCAATTCGAGATATATTGAAAACATGATCGTCTTCATTCCAAAGATATGGTTGGTCATAATTGAAACGCAGAAGCAAACACGCGTGAACTTTTACTTTTTGACACATATAAGAATAAAGGAATATTTACTCACATTTGGTTCAGGTTCGAACATGTAGAGGTCATATGCAATTTCCCTGTCGTCTTCAAAAAAACTTGACGTTGTTCCAATTGACGGGGTTGGAAGTTGCAACTTCAAATGAGGACATGTATTTTTATTATGTCCATCAAGATTACATGAACAAAATACATGAGTATTTCAGATTTTAAGCATCAAAAACAACTTTTTACTAAAGATTCGGTCATGTATCGATAGTATCAAGTTTCGGTAGATATGAGTTTTAGATAAACTTACCTTGAGAAATTGATGAAGATTATGAAGCAACCCAAGTATTTGAGAGATTTTGCAAGACTAAGGCCAAACACTTAAGAGGATTTTCAGATTATTTTGAGTGGTTACCGTTTGCAAGAGGCGAGGAATAAGATATTGGGTTTTAAAATAAACCTTTTAGGGTTAAGAAGGTAGCACAGTCGTCAATAAATGTGATGGGTACCTTTTTGTTTTGAAACCAATTGAGTGGTTTTGAAACCACCTGGCTGAAAACAATACTGCCGAGCCAGTTTCAAAACCGAATTAGGGTGGTTTCGGAACCGCTGCATACATAACCTATTTGCTTTTGGTGATGTATGGTAAGGATTTTGTACTAAGGTTTCTGTAAGAAAGTATGTATAATTTGTACTAAGTTCTGTACCTACTGAAATTGTCATCGTTCTTGTAGAAAAATAGGTTTTCTCATAGGAAAATATATATGTATACAAATACTTACCCTAAGTTGAGTTCTTTTTGGTTTGGGTGATCTCGGGTAAGAATTTTGGTACCTACCATTTTTCTTACGGTTTCTATAAGAAATTATGTATAATTTATAATAATTCCTGTACCTACTGAAAATTTCATTGTTCTTGTAATAAAATAGGTTTTCTCGTAGGAAAATATGTATGCACACAAATGCTTACCCTAAGATGAGCTCATTTTGGTTTTGGTGATCTTAGGTAAGGATTTCGGTACGTACCTTTTTTCTTACAGTTTCTGTAAGAAATTATGTATAATTTGTAATAATTTCTGTACCTACTTAAATTTCTATCGTTCTTGTAGGAAAATAAGTTTTATCGTAGGAAAATATGTATGTACACAAATGCTTACCGTAATTTGAGTTCATTTTGGTTTGGGTGGTCTCGGGTAAGGATTTCGATACGTACCCTTTTGCTTACGGTTTCTGTAAGAAATTATGTATAATTTGTAATAATTTCTGTACCTACTTAAATTTCAATCGTTCTTGTAAGAAAATAGGTTTTCTTGTAGGAAAATATGTATGTACACAAATGCTTACCCTAACATGAGTTCTTTTTAGTTTGGGTGATCTCGGGTAAGAATTTCAGTACGTACATTTTTTCTCATAGTTTCTATAAGAAATTATGTATAATTTGTAATAATTTCTGTACCTACTTAAATTTCAATCGTTCTTGTAATAAAATAGGTTTTCTCGTAGGAAAACATGCAGGTACACAAATGCTTACCCTAAGTTGAGTTCATTTTGGTTTGGGTGATCTCGGGTAAGGATTTCGGTACGTACCTTTTTTCTTATGGTTTCTGTAAGAAATTATGTATAATTTGTAATAATTTCTGTACCAACTTAAATTTTAACCGTTCTTGTAAGAAAATAGGTTTTCTCGTAGGAAAATATGTATGTACACAAATGCTTATCCTAAGTTGAGTTCCTTTTGGTTTGGGTGATCTCGGGTAAGGATTTCGGTACGTACCTTTTCTCTTACGGTTTCTGTAAGAAATTATGTATAATTTGTAATAATTTTTGTACCTACTTAAATTTCAATCGTTCTTGTAATAAAATAGGTTTTCTCGTAGGAAAATATGTATGTACACTAATGCTTACCCTTGGTTGAGCTCCTTTTGGTTTTGGTAATCTCGGGTAAGAATTTAAGTACCTACCTTTTTCTTACGGTTTCTGTAAGAAATTATGTATAATTTGTAATAATTTATGTACTTACTAAAATTCTCATCGTTCTTGTAATAAAATAGGTTTTCTCGTAAGAAAATATCTATGTACACAAATGCTTACCCTAAGTTGAGCTCCTTTTGATTTTGATGATCTCGGGTAAGAATTTTGGTACCTACCTTTTTTTCTTACGTTTTCTGCAAGAAATTTTGTATAATTTGTAATAATTTCTGTACCTACTTAAATTTCAATCGTTCTTGTAAGAAAATAGGTTTTCTCATAGGAAAATATGTATGTACAGAAATGCTTACGTCGTAAGATTTTATGTATACACCGTTTTTATTAGACTTATTGTAAACATTTATGTACAAACCTCGTAAGAATTGAGTAAAACTTTGATACACAGACTGTGTAAAACTAATTTTACACAAGCCTGTGTATTTACACTATAAAAACCTAAATCTTAAATTCCTAACCTAACCCTAAAAATTAAACCCTAAACCTTATACCCTAAATTCTAAACACTAACCTTAAATTCTAAACCCCTAAACCCTTAAACTTTAAACCTTAAACTAAAATACTAACCCCTAAAACTAAAAGACATATCTAAACTAAAGTTTACATGACTTGTATATCAAAATTTTTCCCGTAAGAATTTATGTACAAACTTACTACTTGTACAATAAGTCAGTCTCATCTTACCCTTAAATTAATAGTCTCACCCTAGAATCACTCATAGATTTGATATCTTCTTCGGCCTAGGAAAGTAAAACCTACCTAATTTCATTTTGCTTTTTTTCAGTTTAATTTAAAATTCGTATTAACGTTCATGGTATTCGTCCCAAAATTGTTTTTCAAGATTTAAATTTAATTTTTATCCTTAAAAGTACAATTTGATTTATTACCATGGTCAACATTTATAAATATCTTTTTATTAGAGAAGAGAGTATGTCTTTACGCCATTATAATTAAGAACCTGCGTAAAGTCACGATAATCATCATGTAAAATATTTAAAAACCATATTAGGTGGACTTTGAAAACCATGGTAACCAAACGGGTTTTGTAAGGTTAATTTAGTCATATCGTCAGTTAATTTATTACCTTCACGTACAACATTGTCCTTTCAATTGACTCCCAAAATGGCCAAACGTGGTGCGAAATCATCATAGGTCTCTCCTTCGACGAGTTATCATTAAGTATATGCACTACCTCTAAATTATCAATATAGGGTGTGAGGATTTTCGTACCACTATAATATAAATATTAGTGACTCTATACTTAAATAAATTAAGTAGAGTTAATTTTAATATTTCCATGAAAAATTGTACACTACATCTTTGAAAACTCTATTTAATTCTTTAAAAATTTTATAGCATAACAAATCAAGTGGGGTCAATTGACCCCTTTAAATACATGCGACTCCGCCACTAACCTCCACAAGTCGCAAGACCTTTCTTCAAGTTCAGAACTTCATCTGTACCTACGTTTGCGGAGCCAAGTTCAATGAAAAATCCATTTTCCAACCACAAGCACAAGCGTGTTTTAACCTTATCACTCTTTCGCATGTTGTAGACACACTCTCATATTTGAACAATCTAGATTTTCACCCTCTATGTTTCTCACTAACCACTTAGTGCAATACAAAAATATCAACGCTTTAAGTACACAAGGACACTTTGAAAACACGCGCCTTAATAAACTGAGATAGAGTGCTAAACCAAACTCGCCCAAAAGATGTCTTTAATCTTTCAACCTTGAGAAAAATTAAATAAAAGAACGACTAAAAGACTGATAAAGAAAAAAAATATGTTAAAAAGCAAAGAAAAATGTATCAAAAGGTAGAGTAAAACGTGTCACACAGACAGTTACTTATTCAAAACTAAAAAAATAAGACAAACAACGAAAAAAAAAATTAATCTCGACGGTCGATAACCAACATCAAAGGTGATGTCGTCGGCGGTAAACAAAGAACAAACTCATAGAAAAAGAAGACTACGTGGCTAGGGTTTTCACTTTCTTGAAATCCTACAAGCTTCATATTGAAGAAGTTAGGGTAATATATATATATATATATATATATATATATATATGGGGTATGATACATATTCATTTTATGGTCTATATTCGAATTACGTGACTCTTCTGGCAATGTTATTTTTAAAGTTCGAACCTGAGTTCTTTTTGATTCCATTTTTGCCTCACCTAAAATATCGTTGTTATGTTGCCCAGTTGGTACTCACCTAACTTTATTATTCCACCACTACATGAAAACAGGTTTTTAACGACGTTTTTCGAGTAAACGCCGCTAATTTTGTATATTTATAATCATTAAAAATTTCAAATCCTTACTTGACATTAATTTTAAATTTAATATCTGAATATTTTTATTTTTTAATCTAAAAAGAATAATAGTAACATGAAATACTAATTATACCTAAAATTATATCATACTTCATCCTTACTACATCAGTCATGGTCTCGACCAATATAAATCACACTTCATCATATTTTGTAATCAATCCACTCAAATGATAATTTTCGAAAACTGTTTTTAAAAAATAATGTAAAAATGAGTAAATATTCAAATGATAAAAAAATAATATGAAAAAAAGATAAAATAAGTGATTATTGATTGGAATTATAACTGGTGTGATAAAAAGACGTCATAATATAGTTTTTCCTTCAAGAGTGTTGTCTCCAGCAGCAACCTTAATATTGTTGGCTGACTTTTTCTTCTTTTTTCTTTGTTTATTTTTCTTTATTTTTAGTTTCAAATATCACTCTATTTTGGGTTCCTTTTTCACACATATTGTCGCATTTGTTTGTTTGTTTGTCTTTATACCACGATTTCGTTTGCCTTGTGGTACGTTTTTTTTTTGTTTATTTCTGTGGTAGTTTAACGTTCATGCAACGATAATCACGCACACACTCTAATCAGAAAAAGTCAACGATCTAGTATGGTTAGATATCCATTTGTGATAGTCTATTGATGCATTAAAATTATAGTGAACAAACTATAAGATTGATTTTCTCAATCACTTCTCGTACGTCAATACTTTTGCGTATAGTTGGATAAAAACAAAGATTTTTATAATTATTATTGAGTTTCTATGGAAGATGAAACACATATTAACGCTCTTTTTTACATGGTACTAGCAGCTTCATTAAACTAAAAAAATAGAACATACAATTAGAGCATACAAACACACAACAATAGAGAACACCAAAAGACAAGCCAAAGGCTCGAAGAAGACAAGAGCAAAAAGAACATCAACACATGAAACGACAACAAAACAAGAAGTGAAACCAAAAACAAAATGAAGAAAAAACAGAATAACCACAAAAGACGAACGAAACAAAGACTGGAGAGAACGATCGGGAAACGACCAGAAGAAACACCAACGACCAAAGAAATGGAAGTGCGAAGCCATCATATTCGGTGTTGCCAAACTGCATTTCTTTTCGATGGTCACCGGAACGTTGAGGTGGTTACTTGAGATGCATAGGGACTTTCAATAGCACGTCGCGGCAGATCTGGAGTCATTGACGGCTAGAGGAGAGACAGAGATACAGCCTACAGCCACCGCCGGTGGAGCGAGTGAAAAAGAGTAAGGGAAAACGAGATCCTACACCATCACACCATCACTTGAAAAAAGGGTAGAAGCCCAAGAAAAAAAGAAAAAAACAAGGACCCAACAGAAAAAATGAAAATGGAAATATTGTATCTTAGAGGGTTTTCTAGTTTGCTTAAATCTTTTCGGATGGACCAAAAACCCTACTCGACCTGACCCGTACCCATCTATACTCAAGTGTAGGTTTTGGGTGAGTGAGATAAATTGTGCAAACATTGTATCTTAGAGGGTTTTCTAGTTTACTTAAATCTTTTCTCTTGTAAAAGAGGGTTTGCCCAAAGAAGCTTTGAGAGTTGTAAAGGTTTCCTCTTGAGGCTAAAAAATGGAAGAAATTCTTAGTGAATTTGGAAAAATCCTTAGCTAGAAGCTAAGGTAGTGGATGTAGAGCTTGATTAGAAGCTCAAATCACTATAAATCTTTGTCTCATTTTTAAATTCCAGTGTTTCCACACCAATCACTCAACAACCAATTCACCCCCTCTTGGCCACTTGATTAATCGATTGAGCCTCCCAACAATTGGTATCATAACTTCGTCTCTTTATCGGATTAACATCCAATAGTCGGTCCTAGAGATTCTCAACCATTCTACATCAACCGAAGTTCATGGCGCAATCTATCGACAAGCCTCCTTACTTTGACGGTACCAACTACGCATATTGAAAGAATATGATGATGTTCTTCTCCAGAGCCAAAGACTATTGTCTTTGGGATATCATTCTTGATAGTTCGTACATACCATAAAGAAGCAAGACATAATAGAGTTTGGATGATCACAAGAAGATGGAGCTAAACGCGAAGACCTTGCACATCCTCTTTTGTACAGTTGGCCTGGATGAGTATGCCATAGTATCTTCTTATGAGAGTGCCAATGAGATTTGGGACAAGCTTGGAGTCTCTAATGAGGGAAGAAACGAAGTAAAGGAAACCAATATTGGTCTTCTCAACCTAGAGTATGAGAACTTCAAGATGGAACCAGATAAAGACATCACCAAGATGCTCGATAGATTTTCTGTCATCACCAATGGACTTAAAGGCTATGGAGAAATCATTCCAGAAGACAAACTTGTCCGAAAGCTTATCTACTCTCTTCCCAAGTCATGGGACTCAAAGAAGACCACCATCATTAAAGCCAAGGATCTCTAGACCTTGAAGCTTGATGCTCTCATATGGTCTCTTCTTACTCATGAAATCATGAAGAAAAAAAAAGAAAAGAAGAGGAGAAAAACAAGGAAGAGAAAAAGATGATGGAAGAAAAAGATCGAGCAAGGCATTGACGTGAATGTTGTTGCTCTCAAATCCTCCACAAGCCAACAAGAAGATTTAAGTGGAGAGGATGGTGAATAAGAAGAGATGGCCAAGCTCTTCAAGAAATTAGCCCGAATCATGAAGTGCTAAAATGAAGAATCAAGGCATGAATCGAAGAGAAAAGATCCTATTATATGCTTCGAGTGTAAGAAGTCGAGGCATACCAAGTACGATTGCCCTCGTTTTAACAAAAAATGATCAAGCCATAAAAAGAAGGCATATGTGGCTACTTTGAGTGATGAAGAGAACTCCACCGAAAATGAAGTAGCTCACATTTGTCTCATGGCCATCGAAGAAGATTCAACGGTAACTTCTAACTTATCTTGCTCAAATTCTTATACTTTTGATGAGTTACAAGAAGCCTATGATGAGTTGGTTTTGGAATTCAAGGCTTCATTTTCTAAAAACAAAAAATTGTTTTCAAAGTTGAAAATTGAAAATGAATTGCTTTCTAAAACCAATCTCGAACTTGAAGCAAGGTTTAAAGATTTTGAACAAAAGAACCTTGATTTACAAAACTTGCTTCTAAAAGTTTAAGAGGATCATCAAAGGGAAATTGATGACCTCAAAAAGAATTTGTTTAAAAAAGATTTTAAAAAATGTGAAGTTGGAGGTAGCTTTAAAACAAATTTTGTTAAAATAAATTTTTATCAAAGACAATATAGTTCCCCTAGATTCTTGAATGGTAAATGTGTTAGAAACATTTAGGTCCCAAAAAGACTCATTGTTTCAAAGAAAAATGAAGACATTGAAAAATAGATTCCAAATGGAACTAAAGCATTTGGGACTAATGCCATTGGATTCAAAGCAATTTAGATACAAAAAATTACTTGATTGTCTTATGTAGGTGTGCTTGAGCCATTGATGATAAAAGTCAAATCTTAAAAGCTCATGACACACAAAGAAAGGAGGACATTTGGAGAAGGAAGGCTTAATATCCTACCTTGGGTCAAGTATTAAAATTTAATTTCATGCAATTTGCTTCATCAAATGTTCTCCATGTGTAATTTTGATGTTGATCCAAGCATGTTTGTATGACTCTATGTCGTGCATAATTGCATATAGTTAGGAGAGTCTCACATTGCATGAGTTACATGTTTTTGGCCTTAAACTTGTAATGATTGGTTGGTTTTGGTGAAATCATGCTTTCTATATGTTAATTGTTATGTTTTGAGAAGCATGTGTAGCAAAATGTGCATAATGTATATCTATGGCTTGATAGAGCCTTTGTATGAACTTATAACTAAGTTGTAAGGCTTATAAAGTTATTTTTGCTGCATTTTTCACTAGAATCGTACCTTCGTTACCAGTACTGCCCATATCGTACCGATAAAGCCATCAACCAGTACTGAGACGGCCTATATCGTACCGGTACTAACAGTAAAAAATGACTGTTTTGACCCTTTTTGTCATGCCTTGTATGCTTATGTTTCATCTTTCATAAATGGCATGTTTAAATTGAATTTCTTGGTTTATTTACTTTATTTATTTGAAATTCAATATTTTCTCTTGAATTGTTGGACTAACAATTTATTTGATGCTTGAGTAAGGGGGCATTTTAAAATTCTTTTCATGTTAAAATTTTTCGGATCTTTTCTCTATATGTTATTTTACACAAACAATTGATAGGAAATATCAATTGGTACTAATTTTTTTCCAATAATTGGTATTTTTGAACTTAATGTGATTTTAAACTTAGTTTTGAAATATTTTTGATATAATAAAAAGGAAGAGAGGGGGTTGAAAAATTCAATTTCAAAAAGGAAAAAAGGGGAGTTTTAATATTTTAAAAAATATTCTCTTTTTCTAAAGATATTTTTTAAGGGAGAGTTTTCACAAAAATAATTTTTTCAAGTGGTTTCGTTATATCAAAAAGGGGAAAATTGTTGAGATATTTAATTTTGATATAACTTAGAAAAATATTTTTGGACTTAAACTAATTTTCAAAAATATTTCGAAAAGTCCATAAACATGAAAAATATGTTTAAAATGTTTTCAAAGGTTTTTGACATATTTTTAAATGATTTTAAACAACCAGAGTGTCAAAAACTAGCCTTGAGTACCGATATGGTTTGACCTATATCGATACCCAGAGTGCTCGTACCTATACGAATTTGTGTCCCCAAGTTTTGCAAATTCCAATAGCCAATATCAGTACCGATACGGCTTAGACCGTATCAATACGAGAGGGTGTGTACCGATACGCGTGTATAACGTACCGATACCCCTGTGTTTTAAATGCTCCAACGGCTAGTTTTTTGAAGAACATATACCGATATGGGTCCCTACGTACCGATACCGAAATGTCTAGAATTGCATTTATTGCGGGAAATAAAGACTCAAACGGCTCCAAACAACCCCAATGGCTAGTAACGACTATGAAGTTGTTAGAGGGTTTAAAAGACACCTCCAAGCATCTATGGAAGCACAAGAAACCAACTACCAACATTCAATGATAGAGAAATTATTTTAGTGCTTAATATTGTCAATTTTCTTTGTAGAACACACTTGTGAGCTTAATTGTCATATATGCTCAAGTGTTAAGTTTTGGGCGAGTGAGCTAAATTATGCAAATATTGTACCTTAGAGGTTTCTAGTTTGCTTAAATCTTTTCTCTTGTAAAAGAGGGTTTGCTCAAAGCTTTGTGGTAGAAGCTCTAAGAGTTGTAAAGGTTTCCTATTGAGCCTAAAAAAAAAGAAAGAAATTCTTAGTGAATTTAAGAAAATCTTTAGTGGAAAGCTAAAGTAGTGGATGTAGAGCTTGGTTAGAAACTCGAACCACTATAAATTTGTGTCTCATTTTTAAATTCCATTACTTTCACACCAATCACTCAACAATTAATTTACCCCTTTCTTGACCACTCGATTAATGGATTAAGCCTCGCTAACAGTTTTTCTTTATATTCTTTAGATTTACATATTTTAATTTTTTATCTTCATGGATCTTCTTAGCGAACATGAAACCTAAGGTTTTTTATAATTGAAGTGTATTTTCTTGTATCTTTCTTTACTATTAATGCAATCCAACTTTTTGTTTAAAAACTATATATAGGTCTAGCAAATTAATTAAGCCAGCTGGCTCGCATGATCTGAAGATCATCAACAAGAACTTCTGCGGCAATAAATTTGTTTATAAGTTGAAATATTAATGTCTTCTGTGATTGCTTAGGTCCAACTTGAAATATCAAATATGAACAGTATTTTATGACTAAATAATATATTATATATAAAAAAACAAAATCACAAAAAGCAAAAGAAAGGGAGAATTCTTAACTAGGCAAAAAAGATCGATGAATGAACTAAACTATTAAATAAATTTGTTTATTATTCAAATTTGATTATATTGGTAAATAATCATAAAAAAGAATTAAATTTTCTATGACCATCAATAGATCTAAATTAAAAAATAAGAGTCGTGATGATCTTTGTACGAGCAACGAACGATCGTAAAGATATATAAAATTGTGTCAAACGGCAAATAAAACGTATCACAAAATAAAATATATATATCATAAAAGCAGAGAAAAAAATTACTATAAAAATAAAGATTATTATTAAAATAAAAAATAATTATGAACACTAATAATTGACAACCGATCAGATAATGAATGAAAAAGAAAAACATACGACACTAGGGTCGAAAGAAAAGAAACGGCACTAGGGTTGAAATAAAACCTAATTCTTCCACTATCACTTTTAGTGTCAAAAAAATTATTTTATTTAAATTTATTTTTTAATAATCTAATAGAGGATTATAAAGTATAATCTATTCATATATATTTATATTCTTATTCTTAATCCACGTCATTTTATTATTAATATTACTTAAAGAAGGAAAGGAGAAAAGAAGAGTCCAACTAACTTTCCATTTAAAGCCGCCCCAATTATTACTAATATTGTGACTGATCAATGCAATCAAATCCATAATTACCGGCTTTCCCATAATTGTTTGTAATTTATAAATTTAATCCATACCAAGAAAAATCCAAACCCAGTAATCTTTTACGGGTCCAGGGAGTTAGTATCATTAATAATTTTAAATTATTTCATATTACAACTTGGTTATTTGTTTTTCCACCCCAAGTATTTTAACTGATGCACTAATTACCAATCATTATTTTTTTTATCTGATGGGAATGTCTATGAACGTTCATTAATACGGTTATTATTCACTTAAATTATATACTATTTATTTAGTATTATACTAATTCATGAGCATGGTATGAGTGAAATGAATGTATTTGATTAAAAATAAAAAAATAAGTAAATTTTCAAGAAAGAATTTTTTTTATCAATTTCACTCATCTAATGACCATAAATTAATGTATAATTATATATAGAACAAAAATCTCATGTCCCTAATCATGCCCCACACTAAAAAACACTAAAAAATAAATTTTAAACCATAACCTTAAATTCTACATCCTAAACCCTAAACACTACACCCTAAAAATACAACATACCCTTAATTCCCTAAACCATAACCGCAACTCATAACCTTAAACTCTGAACCCACTTTTTTAAAGTGGGACACTCAAAAAGGTTTAAAGGCAGACAATTTCTATCTATATATAACTATTAGTATTTAATTTAATAACTGATTATTTGGATCAAGTACAATATATGACTATTACGTGGAGCTAGCCTCCCAATTTAGTTTATTACCTACGTACCGACAAAATTTAAATTCTAAAGATTATGTGAGGACCTGCTATTCTCACTAAACCAATTTTTCTTTTTTATAGAAATAGTTAGTTTTATTAAAAAAATATTTAAAAATTATAATAAGAGTTTAAAAAGCACAAAGATAAACTAAACATATAATTTAGTAATTTTCCAATAATCATTAACATAAAAAACTAGTCAATTTGGATCAATACAAGACCATATACAATGAAAAAGGTTAAAAATTCAATCAACAAACTCGAAAAAAGGATAGATACGAAGAGATCTGATTACACCGACAAACGAACCACAAAAGGGGATCAAACTACTGAAAGCAACTAAAAACTACAAATTAGAGCAAACGTCGTAAGAAACCATCCACAAACGCAATCCTTGTATCCATATCCAATCAAAGAGTCCAGAGCAGGGAAGATCAACATGATAACCAAATAAGCGTCATTTTAATCAGTCCAGTGATGTTAAATACAACCTTGTAAAAATAAAAATAAAAAACATGCCAAAAGACAAAAAAAAACATACCACAAAACAGAAGAAAGCATGCTACAAAGCATAGTTATTCTTAATAAAAAATTAAAAACACAAAATTAAAGATATAATATAATAATACAGCTAAAAAAGAAAGATTATCCGCGGTCGACGATCAACATAAGGTTAGCGCTGCCGCTAGCGGCTAAACAAGAAAAAAAAAAAAAAACAAAGTTGTGGCTAGAGAAAAAATTATAAGATTTTAGAAAAAATTCTTAATTTTTTTCATTAAATCAATTAATTGTTAATACAATTTAATTATTTTATAATATATCTTAAACCCTTTGTCGACTAAACACTAATGTTGATGTACATGGTAACTTGGTAAGGCATTGAAGTCGAATAAATTCTTAATTTCTATGTGGGTAAAAGAAATACCGCAACTATCGAAAATGAAGTTGGTGAGGGGTTAATTCTTTACCTAACACCTCCGGTCTGTATAACATAGCATACAAGGACAGAAGCATTAAGGTATCGGAAGGAGATGTGGTCCCTCAATTTTTTGGTATAATCTTTAATGATATTTTAGGTCTTTAATTTTTGGTTTGAATATTAGTTACATAAGTCCTTTATTTCTCTTAATTTTTAAATTCAAATACTTAATTGTGATATACAATAATTTAATTTATCCCTATATTTGATTTTAATTCCGTCTTTAATACCATAGTATTTATAATAAGGTGAAAGATATGGAGGCAGTTGAGGTAAACCAAAGGGAGGACCGAAATTGATTGAACAAAAACTTTTTGCCCTTTTTTGGTGTTATTTTTTATACTCAACACAAAAAAATAAAATTTTAAGTTATTATCATAAATTTTAAATCTTAAAGTATAAATCTCAAACCTTAAAAAATACACCCTATTTTAAATTTTATAAATACTAATCTAAACTCTAATCCTTAATTTTAAATTTAAATTTTTAATATGGGGCATAAACAAAAATATCAAAAAAGATGAGAAGATTTCTATTCACCGCGATAGTGCTTAGTAGGACCAGAAGGTAAGTAAACATAACGAGTACCAACAATATTGGGTTTCTCTGCATAGGTGTTAGATGATTTTTTTTTTTGGACAAAACGTTGGTGTTAGATGTTTGAATTCAGCACATTTCTAATTTCCAGTATACGCAGTGCATGTACGACCATTATTGGATGACTAAAAGGTCTATCATTTATTGTTGGATAAAAGAGGTTAAATTCGAAATAAATTGAAAATAAACAAAAACTGAAATTACAAGAATTTAACATATTAGAAATTACCGAAAGTAGGATTGTTGAGGCCTGTTAAAAACACAGTTTCCTTAAGACAGATTCGACCGCTCTTCGGTGCTAGAGATCTTCGGTCGTCGGTCTCCCATGATACAACATCGAATGATTATCTTCAGCAGCACGACTGAGTAATCACGAACGAACTCGAGCCTTCGACTATCACCAGAAAAACCAATGCAATTTCGGAGAAGGAAGACGATTTTAGTTGTGTTTAATTGTGTGTTAAACAACTGAAAAAGATCATGTATTTATAAGGGAGAATTAGGTCAAACGTGAATCACAAATATTCTGATTTTGCCTTTGATCAGGTATATGAGTGGGCTGCAAGCAAAATTCGAATTTCAATTCAAAATTATCCCTTTAATTTCGGGATAACATGCTATCTCAAAAGGAAAAATAATTCAAAGTGGTAAAATTTCCGCAGGTCCACGTATACAAAATTAATTTTATCCCGAAATTAATTTGTGCAAAAATAACTCGAATGGGATTGGATTCACACCCCCTGTGCGTGAGGCACAATTTTCATTCAAGTCATTCAATGACCACAAAGAGGGTAAGTGTATACAAACACTTTCCATTCCATTTATCCCATCCATGTGGGATATCGGGGTTTCATTTCCTTTACACAATTTGCAACCTCCTTACTTTGAGCATCAATTTCTCATTCATTTGTCAACCATTTTAAGCATATGAGATACCGGTGTAAAGGTCTCACGGAGTAGAATAAGATCCAATCGAATCCTTATTCGAATCTCCACCTTTACCCATTTGAAATATGGCTCAAAGTTATTAGTTTCTCACGTTTTTTCAATAATCCTCCACATGAATGAAATTGATGCATTTTATCAAAACATTTTGACTCGATGTGGTGATAGTTTCTACGATTGATAGTTGCATAGGATAAGTAGGTTTCCTCCTTTGAACCGTCCATTGTGAAAGTATATTTACTTTACTAGTTATCTAGTAGACGTGATGTTCTTGAACTATTCAGCTGTTTGTGTAAACGATGATATACCTCATACAACTACCTTTTTGGCACGAGTTTCGTTCTCATGGTTATGTCCATATGGCCATGAACATCGCCTGGTTCTGCGAGAGTTTAAGAGAACTATGCCCCAATAGTCTCCTTGAAGCGGCCCCACTTCACTCTCACATAGGTGACTTATGTTGCTCGGCTTCACCGACGCACACAATGGTCATTAAAAGCATTGCTTAGCCTGTTCCACTTTTTGTCACTGTTTACATCATAGGAATGGACTTGGGAGAGGAACCCCCACAGTGACCGTACAAGGTCTATGCAATTAGGTTGTACCTTTGAACCTAGATCTTGGGATCTCCAATCAACTAGGTAAGATTTTCCTTCACATAGCGCTTTTATTTTCCATGGGCTTCAGTCTTATTCCTTTAGATGTTTTCTCAACTTGATCTCGATTTAACCCTTTGGTTAGCGGATCCGCAACGTTATCCTTTGATTTTATATAATCAACAAAGATAACTCCATTGGAGATCAGTTGTCTAATGGTATTATATCAGTGACGCATATGTCTCGACTTACCGTTGTACATACAATTCTGTGCCCTAGCAATTTTTGCTTGGTTAACGCAGTATATGGATATTGTGGGTACATGTTTTAACCATTCATGAATATCCTCAAGAAATTGTCTAATCCATTCGGCTTCTTCTCTAGATTTATCCAGAGCAACAAACTCAAATTCCATCGTGAATCTGGTTATGATCGTTTGTCTTGAGGATTTCCACGACACGACTCCTCCTCCCAAGGTGAAGACATATCCATTTGTACCCTTGGTATCTTGAATATCAAATATCCAACTGGCATCGGAGTATCTTTCCAACACAACAAGATCTTTAGAATAATGCAATCTGTAGTCTCGAGTATATCTGAGATATCTCAGTATCCTCACAATTGTTTTCCAGTGGTTTTCACTTGGATTGCTTGTAAATCTGCTTAAACTACTCACAGTGAAAGCAATATCTAATCTAGTACAGCTCATAAGGTACATAAGACTGCCTATGACCCTTGCATATTCCACTTGGTCAACACTTTGACCTTTGTTCTTGGACAACTGTTAGCATGTGTCTATTGGAGTTTTTGGCCGTACCAAAATCATCCTTGCCAAGCTTCTCAAGGATTTTGTCCACATAGTGTGACTAAGTCAATATGAGACCTTTAGGTGACCGTTTGATTTTGGATCCCCAGAATCGTATCAGCCAGTCCCATATCCTTCATATCAAATCTCGAGTTTAACACATTTTTGGTACGTTTTACCATTTCATTGTTATCAACATAAGAACATATATCCTAATGCACACATTTGTCACACTCTAAATTTTTGTCATTATGACAATGTTTTCGTTTCAACATTTTATTAAACGTATGGACAATTTTCCTTTACTTTGGTAATGGAATATTACCTTTGCAAGACACCCCCCACATTTTTATGTAGTTGTAAGAATGTTTTATTTCCTTCCATAACTCATATGGTGTCTTGTCTCATTGAGAAGAAGTATATAGTTGATAGAACAACTCCCCCATATGTTAGGTACATTTTGAAGTTTCGATTCTTATCTTCAAAATCATTCTACCATTTGATGTTGCAATGTTACTCACATAGATTTCCTCCCAAATTAATCGATGTATTAATTTTTGATTTCAACATCTACTTATAGAGAATAATTTCTCTATAGTATCTTTGCTTTTAAGCAAAACACCGATTTGTTCTATCATGAAGGTAACAATTTTTCCTTCAAACAATAGTTTGTTATATCAATTATTATGACCAAATTTGTCACAACGTTGATCTTGTTTGGAAGTCTATAGTCCAAAGACTTGTTCTCTATCTTATGGCATTAGAAGCATTTCCCATTAAGCTTCCTGAACATACCGTTTTTTGTTCTCATAGAACATTTTCCTACGGTTTGTTTTTCCTGAAGTCCTTGTTGACTTCTATTACATTTGCTATGGTAATATTTGCCATTGCATTATTTACCTTAATGACAATTGAAGGTGGTAATCATATTTACCTTACCGTCTCTACATTATAGGAGGATCATCATTCAGATCTTTGACCAAGTTTTTCATGGTCAAATATACAACATTTTTAGTTGCCACGTTTTGAAAATTTTTCCAATAAATTTTACTGATTTTTCGTTGTGTCACATAGTCACAGTCTAGAAACAAAATTATGAGTCTGTTAAATATTAAGAATTTAGTCAGAGACTAAAACCTAGAAACAGAAACATAATTTCTTACTTTATTTGACAATAGGATTTTAGTAAACTAAAACCCTAAAACAAAAGTTCACATGATCTTAAATAGAAAGAACAATAATGAACACTAATTTCAAATTGTCTTTCAATCATCCGTTTATGAATTCTATTCTTGAATTCATTCCAAGTACTAGTGATTAACTAAAATCACCGCCTTTGATTCACAACAACTTGGAATCTTTCATTTATGGTCCAATCGACCCTCACAATTTTTTAGCCATTTTTAAACAATGTGCACTTCATAGCATGCATCAGAATAGACTCTAAGAATTTAATTTTGACAAAATAAATCTACCGATTTATCTCTAAAATTGAATCATTCTAGATTCCCACGAATATAACCTCAATGATTTTTTTTTTTGCAGAGTTAGAATCATCCAAGATTCCTTTGAAATAAATTCAAAGATTTATTTTTCTTAATAAGTTAGAATCAATACATGATTTCTAACATAGAAATAAATTCAATGATTTATTTCCTTTGTTATATCTTATGTTGAATGTTAGGATTAGTAACACTAAAATCCAAACAGAGATATCAAGGCAACTCGAGCAAAGGAAGATAATCCTTTGATTTAATTTTGTTGATTCATATTTGAAAGATCAAGTAAATCCGTTAAAATGACATGAATTAATTCCCGAAATGAATTATTTACAATATCTTTTTTCCAAAACAAATTCAAGAAATTTCTCATGGTTATCCTACACTTTCTCATGGAAAATTATTGGTTGAAATAATAATCCAAAGTGTTTCCAAACGCAGATAACCTTGCCTTAAGCCTTTTACTCACATGATAAAGGTTTTACAATACATGCAAACATGTATTTTACATATGATTTTAATCATTGCTATAAGAGAAGGTATTAAATCAAACGTGTATCCTCATGATACATACCAATAAATCGAAATTCAATTTCGTTTATTTCTGATTTTGTTTTTCACAAAATTCGTAACCTCAGTTACTCCAAACGACAATTTTTATAAAACAGAATTGTCCCGTTATTTTTGAGATCTAAGCAAACTCATTAAAACGGTAGGATTATTCCTGAAACAAATTTGTTTGCTTCCTCACAATCGTACTTATTTCGAATCGCCTCGGATGTAAAATCTATCTTAAGATTGTTGGACAAAAGAGGTTAAATTCGAAATAAATTGAAAATAAACGAAAACTGAAATTACAAGAATTTAACAGATTAGAAATAACCAAAAGTAGGATTGCTAAGACCTGCTAGAAACGCAATTTCCTTAAGACAAATTCTACCGCTCTTCAGTACTAGAGATCATCTATCTTCGGTCTCCTAAGATATAACAATGGATGATTCACACCACTTACGCACAAGGTACAATATCCATTCAAGTCATTCAATGACCTTAAAGAGAGTAAGTGTACATAAACACTTCCCATTCCATTTATCCCATCTATGTGGGATATGAGGGTTTCATTTTCTTTACACAATGTGCAACCTCCTTACCTTGAGCGTTAATTTCTCATTCATTTTCAACCATTTTGAGCATATGAGATATCGTTGTAAAGGTCTCACGGAGTAGAATAAAATTCAATCGAATCCTTATTCGAATCTCCACCTTTACCCATTCGAGATACGGCTGAAAGTTATCATTTTCTCACGTTTTTCCAACATTTATCTCATGCCCGGCCTCATTTTCTGCCTTCAAACTCTGCCGTTAATTGTTTCATTTTCTCTCTTTTCGATCTCAATGTAGTATGCACTGGATCTTAAAATAATACAATATGCACCGAGGGTAAAAACTAAATTATTTTTTTAGAGGAATCAACACGTAATTTTATCATAAACATTAGTTTAAAGTTTTATGGTTTTTAGTAAGGCTAAAGCATAGTTTTTCTATTTTTGAGGTCAAAGCCAAGCTCTCTCGACACGGTTCTTGTTTATATGATAGTTTTGTAGGGGCGTACAAAATAAATTGTAATCGTTAATTGTAACCGTTAACTGGTATAACCGCTAAAATTTACTCGTTAATTAATTTACCGTTAAAGCTTCAACGGTTTTGGTTAACCAACCGTTAACAATGATGGCTAATGGTTAAGCGTTATAAAATTATTTAGACATGAAATAAAGTTTATGATTGGAAATTCTTTATTTAAATATTATTTTCTTAAAATTTTAAAACAATATTTATCGGAGAGATAATTTCATTACTCCCAAAAGAATTATTGAACATTTGAATTTTTTTTGTAATAGGTTACTACTTGTAATCGAACCGTTAATTAACCGTTTAAAAATTTAATGGTTAATCATTTTCTTAATAGTTAACCATTTTCTTAATAATAGGTTACGGTTTAATAACCACTATAACGGTTTATGCTAAATGATATAGTTAACCTACCATGAACACCCATAATTTTTGGTTGGGTGTAACGAGGAATACAATTATTCTTTTCATCTTAACCCATCTCAACTCTCAAGATATAGCATAGTTACGAGGGACAAAAATTTTATGTCCCTTTTTAGAGCTTTTCGTGCTCTAACACTAGAAAATTAACCTTAAATTCTATTTTAAGTTTTAAATCTTAAAAAACACCCAACCTTAAATTTCCTAAACTCTAATCCTAAACTCTAAACTTAAACCTTATCTATACTCTAAACCTAATTTTTTAGTGTAAGAACATAAATAGAAGTGCCGAAAAAGATAAATGATTTCTATTCAATTATAAGCATAGTAAAATGATAAACGTAAATGATCTTTAAAACGTGTTTATAGACACCACAATGTAAGTTCATGAAAATATAATTATTCTCATAATAATTCTAATTCCCTGTACATGTTTACTCGGTAGGATGTAATTTCTTTCTAATTCATATTTGGTAATATAAAATTTTAATTATACGATTATATAAGTTTAAATTTTTAAAATGATCTTATTAAGTAATTAGTTTCATTTTGGTTCCGCCAGTCGAACAGCCCAACAAGTAATTGTATTCTCCATTTCAGACATGAACCTGAAACGTTCCGTTTTCCCTCTAAAGTCAGATTAAGGCCGCGTTTCAATCTCAAGCCCAATAGAATCAATCAGTCAACGTGATTAAAAAACAAAAAGTTTTTTAAGGCACCGGATATAATCTCTAAGTTTAAAAAATGTGGAATTTTATTTTATTTTATTTAAAATGTTAAAAATCAGCATATTTATGACTTAAAAAATGTAGTATATTCTTTTCGACCTTAAAAATTATATTTTATTTAATTTCTAAAAAAAAAAAAGTTTGAAGCACTGTTCGTGTAAACTTTGTTTACACGTGCTTTTCAAATTTAAGAGTTATGAATTTAGTTTAAAGTTTAAGGATTTATGTTGTAGAGTTTAAAATTTAAGGTTAATATTTATAATTTAGAGTTTAAAATATTAAGGTTAAAAATTTAACATTTATATTTTATAAGATAAAAATACATATTTTATAAAGTTAATTTTGTACAATTTGCATATCAAAATTTGATGGGTTCTAAAGTAGTAAAATGTCGTTTCATATTCCTTTTCGGACATCTGTCTCAAAAAAAATTATTCCTTTTCGTGCATAACAACGGTGGTTTCAAATTTCAAAACTTACAAAAAAAAGTTAACATTTTTAAAGAGTAAAAAAAATCTAGTGCGCCTCCAAGTAAATAGAGAAACAATTTGTGTATTTTTCTGTAGAATATTCAAAATCCCTTTTCCAGAGAACCGAAAGCTGAGAGAGAAAAGAAAAATAGATGCTTTGAACCTTTGATTTTTATGTCATGGCTGGGTAAGTCGATTTCGCATTTACTTTGTCGTCAAGAAAATTGATTACTTTGGCTACGTACATCAGTTTCTGTTCCTTGTATTGTTTTTTTAAGCTAAAATCCCTCCCTTTTTGAAGAAAACCTACCTATTGATTTTCTGGATATTTGCTAGGTAAGTGAAAAGACCATGTGGGCAGTTGTTAATTCATTCCAATGGTTTGTTTATGATTAGAGTTCTTTTGTTGTATTGTACTGATGTAACAGACATAGATGATGTTTGATTTTCTGGGTTTTTATTTACTGGCATGATGATTGCATACCATAATAGAGAACAGAACTACTAATACTGATTGGTTTTGCTCATTTTTGGTGCTTTATGCAGAACATGGTTGGTTGATGGCAACAGAATTGCAACAAAAATCAGGAGTGCATCTGATCCCGAAAGGGCGGCATGGAAAAGCAACCCGACCCGGTCTTGTCCTAATTGCCATCATATTATCGACAACAGTGATGTATGAGTTTCTATCTTTTTCCATTGCTTTATGTTATATGCTTTCGGTACCTAAAAGAGATTAGTTGAGCAAGCTTAGTACTGTCTCTGCTGATCATCTTTATGCATCTCGGGTTTATATTTGTAGCTCAGGGCCTTTCTCAACATGATATAAGCAATAAAACAAGATGTTCAACCGCTACACCTTTAACTTCTACTTAATAGAAGCTAGGATTTTCCCATATAGTATCCGGACTAGTTCATCTGTGTATCTATCTCTTCTACCAGTCAGGCTAGGTACACTGTATCAGAAATGCTCACCATGCTTTAACTTGGAAAATCCTTATCTCAGCTGAGCTAAATTTTGTCTTACAACTATCTACATTGCAATTTACTTGCAATTTGGTTTATATCTAGTATCAGTTGTCTAGATTTATTATTAGTATACCGATTATATTCAATGAAATTCGGAGATATTGTGGATTATAATTGTTTTGACAATCATAGTCCAAGTATTGGTGTTTTCATGGACATGCAACAAAACTCGTGATGTTCTGATTTCACTGTTTAAGTGATCATTTTTCTTGCTCGACTTACTAATAACCATAAATATTATGGCATTGGTTAATGTTCATAACTATGAAAATTAGGGCATTGGTACATGTAATGTACACAGCAGCTAAAGGTGTGTGTTTCTAGGTGAATCAAGCATGGCCAGGGTTGCCTCGAGGTGTCAAATTTGATCCGTCTGATCAAGAAATCATATGGCATTTACTTACAAAAGTTGGTGTGGAAGATTCAAAACCCCATCCATTCATCAATGAATTCATCCCAACCATTGAAAATGATGATGGTATCTGTTATACGCATCCCCAAAAATTACCAGGTGGGTAAGGATTAAGGGTTTTCTGTACTCTCTTTAAGCATCTTTTTTACTAACAGTAATTTTAAAAAATTGAAACTTTAGGTGTTAAGGAAGATGGAAGTGTGTCCCACTTCTTTCATCGAGCTATCAAGGCTTACAATACTGGAACTAGGAAACGTCGAAAGATCCATGGTGATGATTTTGGTGATGTCCGCTGGCATAAGACTGGTAGGACAAAACCGGTGTTGTTGGACGGTGTTCAAATAGGATGCAAGAAGATTATGGTTCTCTATATGACAATGGCCAAAGGTGGAAAAGCGGAGAAGACTAATTGGGTGATGCACCAATATCATCTAGGAACCGAGGAGGATGAAAAAGATGGGGAGTATGTTATTTCTAAAATATTTCATCAGCAGCAACACCAACAAACTAAACAGGGTGATAAAACTGAGCAGCAGGATTTACCTGAAACGACTGATACAATGATTGTTAAAGTAGATCCTGTGACTCCCAAGTCTGTGACACCTGACCCTCCACGAACAGGGAGGCAATGCCATGAATATGACCAAGGACAAGACATTTCTTGCATCAACCCCCCTGCTCAGGTAATTTCTTGTTCATGTTTTCCTAGCTATAATCCTGGAATTCTCAATGGATTGCTTTTATGTACTTGAAGCATTATTATATTTGAGACCATATTCTCTTCAGCTACCTTTCCTCAGCCAAGAAACATGTCTCATTGTTTTTCGATTATTCCATTTCCCTATAATATACAAAAATTGTTTTCTAGGGGATTATCATGTAATGAATTGTGGCTATTAACCAGTAGAGGCAATGCATTCATGTGCTCTATGATGTAAGTGGCCATTTAAAAAGATGTCCTGGTGTTCTCTTTCTCTCAGGATTTTTCAGCAAATCATCTTACAATGCAGTATGTTGAAGATGAAGTTCAGGCCGAATGTGAAAATTCCAGTCATGATAATCTACCTGGTCAAGAAAATCATGTTAATCAGATGTTAGATAATGATAATGATAATCATGTCGAGGAAGATTCAAAATGGTGGGATGGTGAATCACAGTTCTTGTTGGATTCACAACAACTGGTGGAAGGGCTGTCTCTTTGTGATGAGTTCCTTCAGAGCCAGTCACCGAAGAGGGATGCTGATGGTAATGATGGAATGTCTGACGGCAAACCCCGTCTTTCTGATTATGCTCATTTAGGAGCAGAACATCTCAAGAAGGATCTGGAGGAGTGTCAAAACCTGGAAGATGATCCAACAAACATAGAGCTTGATACGCCACCAGAGTTCCGTTTGAGTCAGCTTGTATGTTATATCCTTTCCTAACCCATTTTACTATTCAGTTAATATATCCTTGTCATAATGAACTTGTTAACTGATCTTGCAGGACTTTGCATCACAAGATAGCTATATTGCTTGGGGTTGGAGCAAAGGTAACTGACTAATACATTTGTCGTGGATCATGGAGAAGCATGTGGTAGAATATTTTGTAAAAACTTTATCCTATCAATCTTAATTATTTTGGGGCAATCTCAACTGTAAATTTTGGTGGGAAGCTTGAACCATGTTTAGTGGTGGTGGAGATACTCTTGACATTTTGCCCTTGGAGGTTGCTGTTTCTAGAACTTGAATGCAACCATTCTGTTTCAGCTACGGATCGAAGACATCATTAATACCTTTGATTATGGGAAACTAATGTACCTGTGATCTGTATTTTTAATCGCAGCAGCAAAAAGCCTTGTGTTGGTTTGGGTTATAAATCTAGCTAACAAGTTTGCTTCTAGTAAACATCATAACATGCTCTGAAAATGTTCATGAGTCTAGTCTGATGTATCGCCCCATCCATACATACATTATATGCATGCATCCATACATGCTTATCCATCACACAGGTTGTGTTGAAGAAGGAATCAAAAGTACCCAGGAAAATTCAATGCCGTGTGGACCACATTTGATCAATTGGGGGAAGTCACGACCTGTCAGCATCAAGTAAACATTAGAGGTATGATTGCACAAACCAACCAATACCAACAAGGCATCATCACACACTCAGATAGATGAAAGGTTCATGAACCTGTGGAGCTTTACAGATCAGTAGAAAGTTGGATTGAAAATGGCTTAGAGAAGAGGCCACTATGCCTCCCTACAAAAACTGATCAAACAGGTCCACTGGATTGTTTCATCGTTCTTTAGGGAACATGATTGCTTTCGTGAAAGCCCTGCAACAAACTCATGTTGGCTGGCCGCTTGTCGTAAGGAACCGCAGTTGCTAAACGAGTGTAGGGCACTTATAGAGACAGGTCTGCCATAAATATTTGATTAGCAAAGCACATGAGCCTTGGAAATGGACCATATGACTGAGTGCTGTTTGAAGAATTTTCAAATATATAACTCGGGGTGCATTAAAACTCGTTGAATGCCATGATGCAAATTGAGAACAGACATGAAGGAGCACAACAACCTGGCCAGTAACCATCGGTAACATGCTGATTTTGGCTAAGGTTCATAATTTTCTTTTAACTCTTTAATAAGCATAGACAAGTGTTCAAACCCAACCTCTTAAAATGACTCATCATCTTTTTTATTAGAGGCACTTGTTGGTTTCTTAAGGTCAATACTCAGTCTATACTAGGAGTGTAAACGAGTCAAGTCAAACTCAAGTAGTGCTGAGTTTAACTTGGTTTGTAAGAACTCGAGCTGAATTTGAGCCTAGTAGTGTTGAGTTCGACTCGGTTCATTAAGAACTTGAGTCGAGTTTGAGCTTAGTAGTGTTGAGTTCGACTCGGTTTGTTAAGAACTCAAGCTGAGTTCGAGTCTAGTAGTGCTGAGCTCGTCTCGACTTGTTAAGAACTTAAGCCGAGCTTGAGCTCGAGCCGAATATTGGCCGAGTCAGACTCGTCACCATGTCTCGTCTCATTTACAAACCTACTAATAACATACATTTTAGTTCATTTGATTTAAAAAAAATTAAAATTTTATGGTATTATATTTTCAAGTAGTTCGCAAGCTTTACAAGTAGATATCAAATAGCTCAAGTCGAGTTTGAGCTCGAGTCGAACTTCGACTAAGTCAGACTCGAGTAGCTCGAAATCTATCTCGTCCCATTCATGCATTTCAAGTTGCCCCCCTTCCCCCCAAAAAAAGCGAATTATCGATTTTGCAAATTGATAGGTTTGAATTATAGGTTTGAAATTGCTTTTAATGTTTGCAAATGGCGAAGATCAGCAATCAATTTTGCAAATGGAGGTGTTAGGGAAATGGTTCTCAAAATTCCAAAATTGGACCCCTCAGGTGAATCGGAAACTCGTCGAGTATGGTTATCAATCAGTGGAATATCGATACATGCGTGGTTGATGGAGTCTTTCGTGAATGTGGCTACACTTTGGGGGATCATTGATACGTTGTGATGAGGCGAATTTGCTGCCACATTCATTTGAAAAGGGGTCGCATATTAATAGAAACTGAAACAATGGAACGAATTGAGGAATGCTTGGATTTTGTGGTAGACGATCATAGCTTTTGTGTTCGTGTAGTGGAATTTGAACCGATGTTGGATCAATATTGTGTGCAGTGAGGATACATATGAGATATCTGTTAATACACAATTGACTTAAAAATGCGATGTTCCGGATGGAATTAAAGAGAAACATGAGAGGGTAATGGCATGCATTTTAGACGAGGGTGATGAGCATGGTAACAACGGTGATGAGCGTGTAGAGTTGGATGGTGGTGTTAATGAGGCTCAGACCATTGTTGTGAGTTCGAGATGGGTTTCGAATGTTCTATGGGAGGAAGATAATCCTAGAGTTGAGTCTTCAAGTGTTGACCTTGTGTGTGGACATGTCTTAGATGCAATAGTTGGGTGTGTGGATCGGTTTACGGAGGTTGATGGTGTTGGGTGTTCTTTGGCAGATGCTGCACAAGGTGAGGAAGCGTTAGGTGATGTCCCTCGGATAAAGTCTAATTTAGTCCCAAAAGCGGTGAAAGGCAAAAGACAGAGAGGACGACCATGAAAGAATACGGTTGTAGAGGGTCCTGTTAATGATCCTCTATCGGACTCCGAAGCCACACTTGTGCGTGAGGCTCACGCTACGTTGGAGGTGGATAAATGTGTGGGGGTTTCGACCATTGGAAAAGAAGAAAACATCATAGCATATATTGTTAAAATTCTTAAGGGAACTGGCAAATATTGTTAAGGGTGAACTCACTGATGTGCTCGCTAAGGAGGGTGTAGATCATGACTCATAGTTTGTGGTTGACTTTGATGGTTTATCGACCTGGTATTCAAGACTGGTTGAGTGACTAGCCTACAAGTTACTGATGACTTTGTGGTGAATGTGTTTGATTAGAGATTAAAAAAGGGTTTAAAAGATGTAAAAAAATGACATCAGGATTTGATCTCGGGTTAAATAAACTTAAAAAATTTAAAATTCCTTGTTTTCATTTTTGTTGTCGCCTACCACCTTCGACCTTTGCTCTATCGTCGTTGAGCACCAGCCACACACCTCTTGTCTCTAGTCGTCCAACTTCAGTGGCGTTCTTTCTATTTATATTGGGAAATATTATTCGTCAACCCTTTAATAGTTTCACGCTCACAAATTGTGAGCTTAAAGGTAATATTCTTATGGAAATCGACAGTGGGCTACGAGAGGTGGGTGGTGATCGATGATGACGGAGGAGAAATCGGCGGTGGTAGGCGGCAGTTATGGACTTTGGTTATTTATGGTTTAGGAATTTTTATTTTTTTAAATATTAAATTTTAGATTGTTTAGATTGTTTTTATTTTTTTAAGATTTTTTAAACAAAAATTAAATAAAAATTAATAAATAGGCCACATGTCATACAATGATTGGATGACGAGTTTTTTAACAGTAGTTGACGGAGAAACCTTAAAATGATTACGGAATAAAACTTTAGTCACTTACTTGAGTCGAAAGATACTATAAACACGTATCTAAAAATATATAGTTTGGACACTTTTTAACTATTAAACTTTTATCTTAGGCTTAAGGATTACTTATGCCCCTATAGTAGTTCTAAGTTATCGATTTCGTCCATATGGTATTTTCGCATCAATTTGGCCCCTGAAGTAGGTGAATTACATCACTATTTAGGGTTTAGAAATACTTTTATGTTTCATAATCACTTTAGATTGAATTTTTTTATTAAAGTAAGTTTAGAATTTAGAAATTAAAAATTAAGATTAGAGTGTCAATCAAAAGGCAAACAATAATGTAACTACTTAAAAGACCAAAATGATACGAAAATATCATAAGAACAAAATTATTAAATTAAGAATACTAAATGGGCAAAACTAGCCCTTAAGCCTTTATTTTATAACTTGACCATTAGTTAAGGAAGTTCCGATACAGTTGAAGAAGCAGTTAAGGTTTTAGGTATGGATTTTTAAGTGAAAAAAATACACTACAAGCCGTCCAACTGTAGATTTAATAATAAATATATTATTTTTATTAAAAAGATATAATTTAGTATAATTTTTATTAAAAATCAATCATCCTGCCATTAAAATAAAAATATAGTATGCTACGATAACAATTTTATTCTTAAAAATATATACATTTTTATCAGTCTGTTGCTATTAAAATTTTTAATAAATTTTAAAAGTTCGATTACACCTTTCTAATACATTATTCAACCACTCGTTGCACTTTATACTATTGTACATCAGTTTGATAACCAACAAATGAAATAGATTGATAGACACAGTTACTTCATTGTTGAATGACTAACATACTAATAGAATAGACTCATTATGATCTTAACATTGTTTGCTGGTAGACACAATCACTACTCTAATGAAATTTGAGAATATAAAAGATTAAATTTATTAAATTATTTCAAATTGGTATCAAATTAATAAAATTTGCAAATTTTTAGATTAGAATTATTATTATATCAAGTTGTGCAATTTATTTCGTTGTTGATGACGAAAACACTCCGGCCATAACAAAATAACTGACGAGATCTATGTCATTAAATCATCACCAGCTAGCCCCAGCGTACAATAAAAAAAGCCTTTCCTTGCATAGCAAAAGGTTTGATTCAATTTATCGGCTAAATATATATAGTTTGATACAATATCTATATTATTTAGATTCATTCTCATTCATAATTTGAAGGGCATTAAAACGTTTAAACATATCTTATCCAAATCCTCTTTTGTTTTGTACCGATAAAATATTATCCAAAACTAAACTTAATCGAGTAAAAAATTTTAATGTGTAAATGTTAAGATTCTAACAACAAATAAATATTGCTCCTATAACACGGGCTAATGCTGTTAGGTCGAAGACAACAAAATTAAAAAAGGGGGTTATGATGGAGACCTCATAACAAACTTAATTGATGTAGTAGTTCAAGTTTTGGCTTTGATGACTGCCACTAAGTTCGATCTAGGTTTCTTTTAGGGCATTACCTAGTTGCCTAACTCTAGTATTAATAAAATGTGATCAATTTTTTAGCCTGGTTTTGGGAAAGAAAGTAAAAAGAATGAGAATTAAACAAGTTTGCAATGTGCATTCTACCACTATTATAAAGTTTAGGTTAGGAGTTTAGTTTAGGGGTTAGAATTTAAAGTTGGTATTTAAAATTTAGGACTTATAGTTCAAATTTTTAGAGTTTAAAATTAAAAATTTAAGATTTAAATTTTATAATATAAATATGCATGTTTGTGTATCAAAATTTTATCCTACTATTGTTATGCTATGTGGTCATGAATCATGATGCCCATCAACAGGGTCTGTTGCCCACTTTTAGTTGGTTTCTTCGTTTCCTCCTTAGCCCCCCTCGTCTGGCTCCTCCCCCAACCCTAAAATGTACCTATATAGGGTTGGTCAAAGCATTCATCATGTTCGTGTATAGTTTTAGGATTAAGGTACATGATAAAACAAACCCCACTTTTCGCGTTATTATATAAAAAAACTCAGTTTTAATAGTTATTTATAAAAATGACTCTCATCTAATGTGATTTAGAAAAATGACTCATAAATCGTCCACGTAAGGCAACTTCGTATTCCGGAAAATGAGATATAGGACCACGCGTTCTGCAAAAAAGCGAGGTCTGTCCGACGTGAGTCGCCTTTTCAAATTCTGAAATTTAAAATTACTGGATAGGACCTTACATTTCCCAAAATGCGAGGTCACCAAGATATTGAAAAGCCGCATTAATATATCGCGGTAATTACTGTAGGGAACTCGCGCTTTGCAGATAGCGAGTTCCTGTTAATCCAAAATAATTTTTTTAAAAGGTTATTAATTAAAATCTAACTTAATTGATTTAATTTTGTTAATGTGATATATATATTATGAAGTATTTGTTAGTATAATATATATTATAATTATTTAGTAATTTGAAGTAATTATTTATTTAGTAATTATATGAAAATTTTGATTAGTATTTAAAATTTTGTATTAGTAATTAGTTATCCCAATTAAGATAGTGTTGATTTTTTAATCACAGTAAGAAATCAAAATTTGATTCGAATTCTAAAAATAATAATTAAAAAATAAAAATAATTTAAACTAATTATTTGTAAGATCTTAATTTTTTGAAATATAATTTTAGTAGATGGAAAATTCTAATTATTTGTAAAGATCCTAATTATTTCAAAAGATCCTAAATCATTGTAATTTGACCTAATTGTCATTAAATAAGAATTTTTAATAAAAAACTTTGATAAAAAGCATTATTTTCCATAAATTAAATATCATACTTATTGTAGAATCTTTGTAATAAAAACGTAAAAGCATTAGTAATTTATTAGGATCAAGATATTGCCTAAAAATATATTATATTAAAAGAATGGAATTTAAATTTTATTAAAATTTAATATGTTGTATTAGTAATTAATTATCCCAATTAAATATTCTTTATTTTTAATTACAGTAAGAAATCAAAATCTTATTCGAATCAAGAATTAAAGTATGGTATTTAAATTTTATTAGTATTTAAATTTATTAATTAGTTATTAGTTATCCAAATTGAAATAGTGTTAATTTTTTAATTACACTAAGAAATCAAAATCTGATTCGAATCACCAAATAAGCATAAAAATATAAAATTTAAAACCCTAGGAACTCACTATCTATAGAAAGCGAGTTCCATTCAAACTGTTGGATTCCGTTCAAACTGAATCGTCGCGACTTTTCAAAAGACCTCGCTTTTTGCAAATAGAGAGGTCCATTGAAGTCGCTTCATATGGGGTGCGAGGACTACTATAAATAGAACCCTTTCTTTCAAGTTTTATCATATCAAATTCACTCTTCTCTTGTTCTTCAATTACTATTCTCCCCCTCAATTGTTTTTATTTTTAAAGTGTTCGAATTTTCGGTATTATGGCGAGATTATTGAGGCTCGATGACAGACACGTCTGAAATTTCTGGCGTTTAAACGCTGATGTAAGTTTTTTAATTACAATTTTTTAATTTTTTTAATTGTTAATATTTTATTTTATTTAGTACTTTACGAATTTTAAATTTTATTTTGAAGGGGTATGAACGTGCTTTGAATTGTTATGTCAACCGCACGGGACTACCGCATCCGGATAGTGTCCCTTATTTGAATGTTTTCGGTTTTGGCCATGTTTCCTACCTATTTGGCAGTCCGAAGTTAAATCGTTCGTTGATTAATGCGTTACTAGAGAGGTGGAGGCCCGAGACACACACATTCCATCTTCCATGCGGTGAGGCAACTATTAACTTGCAAGATGTTTCATTGATTCTCGGTCTGCCCATTGACGGCGAGGTTATCACCGGGATTGCGAAGGCAGATTGGTCGGGCGTGTGTGAAAGCTTGCTTGGATTGAGGCTGGAGGAGGATGATTTGGATGGTTTCAAACTCAAAATAATATTCTTGGACAACAATTTGACCAACCTACCCTCAGACGCTGATAAAGAAACATTGATGGTATAATTTATTATTATTTTTTATTATTTATTTATTGTAAAATTTTATTTTATTGAAAATAATTTAATATTAAAAAAATTGTTTTTACAGCGGTTTACTCGTGCCCATATTTTACGAGTTATTGGGGGTCTTGATGCTAGACAAATCTTGCAACAAGGTCCATTTGGTGTGGTTGCCTCATCTGGCGAGTCTGTGAAATCCAAAAACAAATGTTGGGGAGGGGCAATATTGGCATATCTATTTTGGGAGTTATGCATAACCGTCGACCCTGACAGGCGTGTCATTGATGGGTGTCTTTGGTTGCTGCAATCTTGGGCATGGATTTGAATGCCATTTTCAAGCTCGACACCACGAAACCTGACCCCATTCCAATTCCCACTTGTTCGGAGGTACTAATAAATATTGATTTTTTATATTAGAATACTTAGAAAATTTTTTGAATTATAGGTGGTTGGGTCAATTAACACACGTGGGACTACCGACCACCCTGTAGGATTATCGACTGTTGATCGATAAGATAGATGGGGTAAATTTTCAGGTTTGAAATTTTTTGTTTAAATTTTGGTAAATCAAAAAAAAAATAATTCAATTTTTTAATTGATTTTTTAAATCGAGTTTATTTAACTGATTTTACATTTTTTTTGTAGTTTTCATGGATGCCGTACGAGGATCTTGATATTCGGGCATGCATTCCGCATGAAATATTCCTGAGTGGGGGCGTTTAGATTATGATGGTTTCGCTCAAACATTACGAGATAATCGAGTGACATCCTACCGACCGCGTGCTACGACAATTGAACTGTCCAAGAGATTTCGGATGTGCCATCCAATTTGGACGCATTGACAGGTTAACACAACAAGGCAAGATAGAAGTCCATTGGGGCCAGCATCACGCGGACTAGATGACGCAGTGGATGACCTGTTTGGGTAGGTGACCCCGTTTTTGGAACCCATTGGAGACTATAGCGTTACCTATGAGTATATGGCATGGTACCATCAAAATGGGAAGCCGCATATATTAACCTCGGAAGAGTGAGACTGAGAAATAGTTGCGCCTCCACGAAATCGTCCGCCATCGCAACGTCCTCCGATGCAACATGGTCCCCGTAAAAGGGAAGGTGGCCAGAGAAAAAGAACACACGCTCTCGGGGTATCGTCATCGAGAACAATGCAGACACCTGCCTAGTCAGCCGCCCAGCCAGAAACACCAGTTGTATTCCACCAGTCGGTTTTCTCGGTATTTTACACTACGAGTAGTAGTCCATTGTTTCAGCAAATAGAGAGTTCGTCAGAAGGTTTTTTCACGAACGTGTTTCGTCCACTTATGGTGGCTCCCCAGTCTACTATCCGACACAACCGTCTGCGTCTGTTCCTCCAGTCTACAATTTGACACAGTTCAAATTTGGTATTGTAGATCAGACCCCGCCGCAGAGTCTATTCATCACCAGCCCCAGTGTGAGTGGTGGGACTCGTATTTCATTTAGGGATGACGATGATGATAACAATGTTGGTGTAAATGTTCGAAGGAATATGCGTCGAGATTGTCGTCCACCGCGGTGATGTATAGGTGGACATAGGCTTCATTAAGATGATTATGTAATTTCTTTTTATTTATGTAAAACAAATTTATTATCATTAAATAAAAAAACTATGTTATATCATGGTAGATCTTGTTAGTTACTGGACTCACTACAATTAAAGATAATTTATAATTAAAATTACTAAAAAACGTAAATAACATTATAATTACTTAACAATCACAATTACTTAACAACATAAATAACTTAACAACCTAAGTTACATTTAGTTGAAATGTATAGAAGATAAGTCAGTTTCCATGTCTTCATAGTCCGTGGACAAATCTGATGTTAAGTTTAGTTCCTCAATTTTTTGCTCTTTATCTAGTCGTCTACTGTAGTTATGTATCAGAACCTCATATTCGTCTTGTGTAGACAGAGTTGCTTCTTCATTTTTGGATGAAGAAACAATGTCATCAAATTTTATAGTCAACTAGATGTCCGTACCCCGACAAAAGTATAACTTCTAAACATCTTTCGAAGGTCTTTATCATTTGATAAGGGGAGCATGTAATGCGCCTCAGGGCCAGGCTCATCAACAGGTATTTTTGCCAACAAAAAAGATATTTGGCGTGTTTTAGATTCGCTAAGATGCATTGAAATCAAATCATATAGCTCATCTCTGTTGACTTTGCTGCTGAAGGAAGTGTAGAAATAGGTTCCGAAGTACAACACCATTGTAAAAAATCTTGCCATTTTCTGAAGACTTTCGGCTGTAAAGGAATGCCTACAAATCAAATAATTTTACTATAGCTAACCCAAGTTGAAGTTTTTATAGGAGGAGTCGAAATTTAGAACTCGCTTTCTGTACACAGCGATGTTCCTTCCATGTCCGGAATCTCTATGACCTCGCATTTTGCAGGACGTAAGGTTTCTGCCATGTCAAGAATCTCTATAGACCTCGCGTTCTGCAGGACGCGAGTTCCAGCAATATCTGCCCCTCTAACAAAACCTGTCTGATAGGATTAAAAAAATTAAAGGTTCCCCAGTTTTTTGCAGGGAAACAATTATTGTTCTTGGTGCCCTTATAACAGACATAAGTGAAGTACCCTAAACACCAAACAATTGGTATCAATTGTAGCGGTTCATAGAAGACAATGACAAGAGAAGTGAGCCACACCAACTTAATCTATGAGATGACGCTTACAGATAAGTGTGCCAATTGTACATTTATGCGAGACTTCTCGATTCTTACGTAGTTTGAATTTAAAACAAGGTCGCTAATGTATGTTATTCTTTGTGGATGATCGTAGATATTATGAAAATATGGTGAGACGAGGAAGTATTACTGCCTTGGTATACTATGACGGTGAGATTACGGCTGATGCATCTCTCGGCATCTTTTTTCAGTCCTCAAATACTATAACCTTAATGTTGCTGAGGAAATTAACATATAATAGGTTGATGAAGGAAGTGAGGAACAATGTTCCACATGCTCGTGGAAAAAAGTTGAAGCCATTGAAGTATCGACTACCAACGTTATACGATCTAGTAACGTACTCAATATTCCATATCACAGACCAAAGTGATGTGAAGTTGATGGTGGATGCCCATTTGTAGTATTCACTCGAATGACCCTTAAAGTTGTATGCAATATTTTTTTCTGACGATTCTGCTTTCGTACTCCCAAATTGGCGGCAGACGAATTTTGACTTTCATCTTAATGCTAACGTTCATAGCCCGACAATGAATTTACGCAATGATTTCAAATTATTAACCACATAGAGTCCACGCAATGACTTTGGTGAATCATCGTTTGCTATGCTAAGACATTCTTGTGTAGCTAGTTTTGACTTCGACTTGAACCTGACGCCGAACATTGACTTTGGTGCATCATCGTTCGATATGGCCAGACATTCAACATACATGCCGTACAATATGGGTGCCGGCGCTTCATCATCGCAAAACTATATGATGTCGCAAGACCATGAAGCCTTTAATTCGTTCGGCAATTTCACATATGGACTCTATTCTACATATATCCCTACTGCGGAATATGTTCAACAACATGTGGGGAGATATTATTCTGCTGGATCTGTCGACCTTGATCTTGATCTTCGTAACACGTTTTGTGAGCGTTCTCGTGATCAATGAGCAATTGGAAAATCTATTGTAGTAGCATTCGATGACTCATACCTATTTCGATTTGAGGGTTTAGAAAACTTTGAGGAATAACCGATAAGGAAGGCGGACCCCGATGGTATGAGCAAGGCCCCTTCCACGATAAACCAGAAGACCTTGACATTACTGAGGAAGTAGAGGAATACGATGAATTAGAGGATGTAGTTGAAGGTAACGAAGAACATGCCCGACCTACCAGCGTTTCACATCGTACCAGCATCTCATATCATTCATCTCGATTTCTGTTTACCAGCCACCATCACACTTTACGATGATTGATATCGAAGCCTTCAAAGGTCTAGAATTTTCACAATTCCTAGAACTTTAGCAGTAAAACCAGTGTACTAATGGTGAACTCAATGTTGGGATAACCTTCCGTACGAAGGAACTCTCCGTGGCTGCCATCATGAACTACAACATACGTAACTCAGTTACGATGACTATGAAGAAGGCTCAATCAGATTACTACATTGCAGAATGTGCCCATAAGAGGCACGAGTGTAATTGTAGGGTTCGTGTATCGTGCTTGAAGAGGATGAACTTGTTATGGTGAATCACAAAACTTGAGGGGCGTAATACGTGCATCGCTAGTAGACTAAGTCAAGATTATCCTAACTTGGATGTGCACGTGCTCTGCGACACCTTCATTCCGCTTGTGAAGGCAAATCTGAGTGTAACAGTTTCCACGTGCATTGTTGCAGCCAAATCTCAGTACGGTTACATAGTTGAGTACCACAAAGCATGGTACACTAGGTGGCAGGCCATACAGAAATTGCATAGCAAGTGGGAAAAATCGTATAGAGACTTGCAGTCGTGGCTAACCTAATACAAAAACATATATCGAGAACGGTTATGAACCTAAAACCTGTACCAGCGTACCAAAATAATCGTGTCGTACGAGGAGTGTATCAATTCCACCAGCTATTTTGGACATTTCCGCAATGCGTTAATGCATTCAAATATTGCAAGCCCATGGTTCAGATTGATGACACTTGGTTATACAATAAATACACACAAATTTTGTTACTGACAGTTGCAGAAGATGGCAATAGAAAACCGTTCCCATCACCTTCACAATAGTCAAAAAGAAAGATCTTGAGTCCTGGGTATTTTTTCTTAAGAACTTACGAATACATGTCCTATCTCATGTTATGCGTGAAAAAGATGGTGGATTATGTGTTATTTTTGACAAAGGGACAACGCTCCTATGGGCGATCGAGCGTATGGGCCCATTTTGGCAACCTCTCTATATTCATCACCGGTATTGTTTACACTACATTGCTGCAAACTACTTATAAAAGTACAAGAATGATGATGAACGTCAAATGGTGCTTTGAATGGGTATGTACTACTCCACTCATTTCCGTTTTAGTTTATCCAATAATTTATTATTCATCAAAATGGAACACCATACTCAGGAACAAAGATGGCTACGACTACCTATCTTCAATCTCGAGGGAAAAATGGTTTCGATCGTATAAAGGTGGTAAGCGATATGAGAACATGACAACAAACTTGGCTGAGGCCATGAATTCATCACTGAATGGAGTGTGACATCTGCTTATCACCTCTATTGTTAAGACAACTTATTATCGGTTGGCTACCCTATTTGCAGCCTTGGGAAAGCAAGCAACATACTATATAGAAGGTGGCCACATCGTCCACCCACACCTTCACGATAAATTTCAAACTTTACGCGGTATTCAAATGCGATGACTACTACATACTTCTCGCGTTGACTGCATTTGTTTCGTGTATCAGAATATTCGAGGACGTTAGAAGGCATGCATCACAACTCATACGTCGTTAATCTGTAAGATAGAACCCGCGAGTACGGAGTATTCCAAACATTTAAGTACCCGTGTCTGTACGCCATTGATGTTTGTTCATCTGTACATATTAGCTTATAGTGCTGAGGATTTGGTCGAACATCAAGAAAAAATTGGACAACCAAAACTATGTAGTAGATGTGGGAGTCCCAGATACCAGAAGAACAATTGTCCTAATCGCTCAGCCCCCGTATTAACTAATTGTACTTTTTTATTATACCAATGTTATCTTAAGTAAAAAAGATATCATCATGTAGTTTTCTAGTGTTTTCAAAACTTTTTAAACATGATTATTTACACGGTTGAGGAGGTTACTTCCTATGTGTTTGATATTCGAAGAAAACAACCACCACCCCAATAGAGATTCACTTACAATTATAATTTTCTATTTTAAATAACTATTACTTACAATTTGTTGCTGCTCTAATAAAATTTATTTGTAGACGGTATAATTTACATTTCAAAAGTAATAAAATAAAAAAATGGACCTTACGTTTTATATGTAGCGAGGTCCATTGACATGACAATATGTACTTCACTTGCCACTTCAAGAATCTCTAAAGACTTCGCGTTTAGCAGAATATGAGGTCCAATTCAAATGTGACCAATTACATCGTGTTTTGGAGAGCTCAAATGTTTTTCTATTTAAGGTAGAATCGAGGGCAAACAAACCATCCGGCATTTGCTATCGCTTCATCAAAATCTATACCTGATTTGAAGAGAATATACAATTGTTGCTACCATCACCCCAATGGCAACAAACCATATTTATGGAATATTTATCTGCTATTGGTGGGTTTCTAGTTTTCGTTAGAGGGGTGTTATGCTTTTTTGTTTAAGATGAATGACAAATCATAATATCAGGAAAAACGTAGTTTTTATAAAGTGCCAGCAATCCTCTTAACATCTAGATGAAGTTGCGGGTAACTTATTTTTACGCCTTAATCATGGTGGCAAGGTGAAGACCACCGCGGCTAGCTGTAGTTAAAGCTCCTACCACTGATGTCGATGATGGAAGTGGGGTACAATTGCAACCTTCGGGGGGACCTCAAAATCTTCGACTAGGGTACAATCGCAACCTTCGGGGGGACATCGTCATCAGGAACTATTAAAAATGGGGTACAATTGACTGGTTACAACGTTGCTGACCTCGCTCCGATTATGTACAAGATGCCATGTTCGACCGAGATTAGTGGCCTAACTACTAGGGGTGTAAATGAACGGAGTGTTCGATGAACTTTTCATGAACCGTTTGTATAACATTCATTTATGTTTGTTTATTAAGTTAAATTATCGGGCTATTCATGGGTTGACAGTTTTCGTAAGACGGTTGTTCCACGTTATTGTTCAAGATGAATGACAAATCACAATATCAAGAAAAGTTTGCTCTTCATAGAATGTCGTCTTGTTGAAGACCACAACATGTAATCGTAGTCAAAGCCCCTACCATTGCATATGATGATGAAAGTGGGTAACAATTGCAACCTTCGCGGGAACCTCAAAATCCTCGATTGTCCACTTCATCAAAGAAATGATGTTTAGGGGTACAATTGACCAATTATAATGTCTCGTATGTGCCAATATCAACCTCAGAAGTTTGGCCAGAAAGAGGACCTTCGCCGTGTATGGGTTGGATTAGACGGCTATGGTGAGACCTCAACATCCATACATGTTTAGGGGGTGATGTACAAGATGCCATTTTTGGTCAGGATCAGGGTTGCGGATGTGGACTTCTCTTCAAATTACGATGCAAAGTGGGTACCAAGATAAGATGCCATCTTTAACCGGGATCAGTGGCCTAACTATCATAATCTATTTTCTTCATTTTATGTGTCCTAACTACCATAATCTATTTTCTTCATTTTATGTATTTTTTGAAATATATTAAACTTACATTGTTATTCTTACCCTAAAAAGCTTCGAAACCATTTTTCATGCGCTTGTTACACTTGCTAATTAGAATTACAAATTAGTTATAATTGCAATTGCTTAACATCTAAATATTACACCTACAATTACAATTCTCAGTTTTAAATAACTGTTACTTAAAATTACTATTACAAGTGTAAAAAAATGTTACACCAATCAATACGAACACACTCAAACCATTTGCTACTTCTCTCATAGAATTTATTTATAAACGGTTGAAATTTGAGATTTACGGTATAATTAAAAAACGATATCACGCTCTGTATATAGCGAGGTTTGTTGCCATGACAACATGTACTTCTTCTGCCATGTCAGGAATCTCTGTCGAACTTGCATTCTGCAAAACGTGAGGTCTATTTAAAACGTGAACAAATACATCACGTTTTGGAGGGCGCAAATTTTTACCTATATATGGCAGAACCTAGGGCAAACAAACCAACTAGTTAGCATTTTCTATCGCTTCAGAAAAATACATAGGTAATCAGAGTCAAAGAGAATATACAACTATTGCTACTAATGACAACAGATCACGTATCAGGAAATTGTTTTACAAATTAATTTCCCTGATATTGCGATCTGTTTGGTAAGTACTTGCATTTATACAGTGACTACATTATTTTGGTCGGTTAATAATATTCGGTGATATGTGTCTTCTGTGTTTTGGTTCAAGATCTACGAAAAATTGTAATATCAGGGAATGATTGGTCATTTTTAAGCGCCAAGATCAGTCTTGACCTTTTGTTCGAGGCTGCCAATAGTTCTTCGTACACCTTCATCGTGAAGGCTATAGGAAGACCACCGCTTGTAATGTATTTAGAGCCTCTAACATCATGGATGATGATGATCATTGGGTATTCACAAAATCCACGAAGCTAGTCCTCGACTGTCTACGTCGCGGAAGAATGAATCATGGGCTCCAACAATTGTGACGAACTATGACGCCATTTGTCTACAAAAACGACACATCTCTCGGTCGCTATACAACTCGGACAAACTATGTTACCTCTCGTCTAAATCAGTTCCTATGTAACTTATTTTGTCTGCATGTTTAGGGGTACAATTGACCGCGTATTTAGGATAGATTTTAGCCGTCTACGTGGCTTAACCCAATAATTTATTTTCTTTATTTGACGTATTTGTTTCAAATTAATAATTTCACCATGTAATTCATTCGATGTAATTAGTTATTATCGTTTCCAAAACATTTAATGAGAATTGTTTTTAAGATACAAAAAATTAAAATATAATTTACATATTATTTGGGACTCCGATAACATCATCATCATCATCAGAAAACATTGTATACAGCTCAAGCTCAAGGGCCCCCTAAAGAAAACTGTATGTGGGATTCCACCATCAATTCCACATCAGCGTTGTCTACAATGAGAAATAATGAGTACGTTAATGGTTCTAACAACGTCGGCAGTCGAAACTTTAACGGTTCCAGCTTTTTCCCACGACAGTGTATAACATTTTATTCACTTCATTCATCAACTTCTTATACGATAAGTTGTATGGCAGCGGAAGCAATACAATACTTGAGGACTGAAATACGACACCTAGAGATGCAACATTGACTATCTACCCATCGTAGTATACCAAAGTTGTAATAGTTTCTCGTCTCGACATATTATATAAATTGAACTCTTTACAAATAATTTTTAATAGTCGAGTAAGAAGAAAAAGAACGTAGATGAGTTGCGAGAATATTCAGAGCCAGTCGTCCTCTATTTATAGGCTAAACGGACCTCGCTATATGCAGAGCGCAAAGTTCTATTAAGGGAAAATACAGATAAATATGTCAACTTATTCTTAATTTGGTATATTTATACCATAATTAAGAAATTAATTAAAACGTTTAAAATGACCTTGCTTTCTACAGAGAGCGAGGTCACTTTTTTCCTTTTTTAATAATTTTTTTTACATGATTCTTAAGGATTTAGCCAATACGACAATTAACTTCCTGGATAAACCCATCAAACATGATTCTCAAGGCATTTTGCCTTTTTATTCATGCCCAAAAACAAACTTTGGAAGCATTTTCAGGGCCATTTTTACACCGTTTACAATGTCTTTTCTGTGCCAATATCAGTCTCAAATCAAAGGTAAGTTCCAATACTAGGCCTCCAACCTAAAATATTACGAAGATTATTCTAATAATAACCCAGGAAAACACCTCCAAAATGCCTACCAAGCCATTTCAACTTCTTATTCTTGGAAAAAAACTAGCGTTCCAACCATTTGCAAAGTGCTTTTTATACAGTGGGCAATAACTAGTACGTGCCAATATCAGTCTCAAATGGAAGATAAGTTCCAATACTACGCATCTAAGCTTAAAAATTACTAAAATTATTGGGCTAATGGCACGATAAAATGCCCCAAACATGCCTATACACCCTTGTATTTCAACTTGGATTAAGAGGAACTTGCTATCTGCAAAGCGCGAGTTCTCTACAGTAATTACTGCAATATATTAATGCGGCTTTTCAATATATCGGGGACCTCGCATTTTGGGAAACGCGAGGTCTTATCCGATAATTTTAAATTTCAAAATTTGAAAAGACGGGTCTACGTCGAACGGACCTCGCTTTGTGCAAAACACGAGGTCCTATGTCACGTTTCTCGGAATGCGAGGTCGCCTTATGTGGAAGATTTGTGGGTCATTTTTTTAAATAACATTAGATGGGGTCATTTTCGTAAATAACTATTAGAAATGGGTTTTTTATATAATAATGCCCCCACTTTCCTTTATTTTTCTTCTTAATCTTTCTCATATTAGAATATAATTGTCGATTATTAGAGCCATTATCCTAACTCCCAACTCAAATTTGTTGAGAATTAACGATTTCAAAACACACAATAAGGAGAGTGCTCTTTCTTTAACCTTTAATTAGTGATAATTACACAAGTTTTTATTATTTTTGAAATTAAGTCAATTAAGTTGAATTTGATTCCTAGACAAGAGAAAAACTCTACGAACACTGTTTTTTTTATATATAACACTCAAATTTAAGGGAAGCCATGATTTTTTAGTGGATACAATTGAAGTATAATTTTTTTGGAGTCAGAAAATTTTCTCGATACACTAATTTATAATTTCTTAAAAAAAATAAAGAAGATTTTTTTTTTTAATTTAAGACTAAAGTAAAAGAGAATCGAATTTTTTACTACTCGTCTAATATATCTCTAAATCTATCAAATTTATGAACAACACTTTCTCTTCCCACTTTAGGAACAACATTTAATTTCTTACTATTACATTAAACTTCATAAAAATATAACAACCATGACAATTAATAAAAACTACCGTAAGATATCATACACCAGAGTCATTCAATAAAAAAATTATAACCAAAACAACAATTTCACTTCCCTTTAGGACCAATATAATTTGGCAATATTAATATATTGTATATATTTTATATTTTAGGAATAATATATATATATATATATATATATATTTGCTCAGCAAGATATTTATTATTATTAAGAAAGACGTTACAAACCAAACGCCTTAGTCCGTATACGTGCCTCATTAAAAACTTTCCTAAACATAGATGGAGGAAAATAGTACACCACATACGAACATACAAAATTACCGCAACACACAGAAAAACGCTCCTATAACTCCCTAGCATCTCAAACAGCACCCCACAAAACTCAAAATCATCTAACAATCCCCTAGAAGGCACACAAAAAACCGACCATCACCAGATTTTAAAGCTTAGTCGCAGGCCCATATAGTAAGAGGAGCATACTATAAGGGCATAACCATTCAACAAAATCCAAACATCACGTGCTGAATTCCCAACAAACCAATTCATTCACCACCATGCTTTGAAAAGGTCTCGACGATGCATACCTTCTTTTGCCAGCGTGTTTGCCATAGTATTACATTTTCTGCCTACATAAGAGAATTTAACCTTGCCAATTTCTCGAGCTAGTGCATCAATCATCATCATATCCGCCCACCATCGCCATGGTCTTTGTGTTAGATCGCATATCTAGTTCAGCACAAGCTTTGAATCTGATTCTATGACCAAATTTTCATTCCCTTCCCATTTAGCTTTAATGAAAACCTGCAGTGCAATTTTAATGGCTGTCAATTCAGCAAATTTGCCCCTTCATTATCTACTGGTCCAGAAAAAATAGCTCTCATCACACCCTTTTTCGTGCGAAGAACGCACACACAGCCTCCTTATCCTGAGATGCACCATCGACGTTGAATTTGACAAAACCATTTTCAGGAGAGCTCTACACCGCAACGCCACCTACTACTTTAGAAGAGTAATCCACCATGCATCTAGGGTTATTCCACCAAGCTTCAATGTTTGGAACAAGGTCCTCCTTTGTTGCTTTAAACTAAAATAGTGCGCGTAATTTGGTAATGAACAATAAATCTTTCAGCCTTGATTCTTTCTCTTCGAAAACCATCGCATTCCTAGCAAGCCATACGCTCCACACCGCAGCCCCAAACGAAACAAGCCAAATGGTCCTTAACATACCTGAAAATGACATGTTAAAGCAAAACAAAAAGAGCATATTCACATTAGCGGGGTTCGTCTAGTTACAATTCCACCATACACAAAAATGTGACCAAAATTCCTGCACAAAATTGCAGCCCACTAATAAATGATCCGCGTCTTCCTGGCTGGATCTACACCAACATCATCGAGCTTGAGCCTCATCTAACTTCACGCCTCTCTTGCTCAAGAATGACTTCGTTGGAATTCTATCCAACTTAAGCATCCATAAGAAGGCTTTGACTTTTAGAGGGACTTTCATTTTCCAAATCTTTCCAAACTCAAAATCCGGTTCCTCTATATTTGCATTCACCAGCATGTGAGTCAATTTTCTTACCGAGAACACTCCAGCTCTATCATGAATCCAAATAATGTGATTTGATATTTCTGGGTTCAACATTATCTCCTTAATTTTATTCAATAGGTCCGAGACCATCATCTATTCCCTATCCAACAATCTCCTTGTAAAAATACTTCCCCATTCTATCACAGCCGTTGTAGACACTAATTTTATCTGGATTTATAACTCGTTTTTATTTAATTTTATCTGGATTTATAACTCGTTTTTATTTAATTTTATATATCATTACTATCTTATTATTTTTAGTAGTGTTATTATTATTATCTATTATTATATTTATTATTGTATTATTATAATTAAACTAAAAAACAAATATATATATGTATATATATATACTAATTAACTTAAAATAGGAGCCCATTTTATTATCAGTTTATTTGATCTGTTTACAGACCCAAAAAAATTAATTAATTATTATTACATAAGGATCAATAGGCCCAGTTTCTAATTAAACCTAAAACCCTAATGCATTAATCTGATGTATTCCTCTTTTTCGCAGCCGAACTTAGGACATCAGATCAAGGATGATCATGCGGCTCAGATCAGCGCCAGGACATGGCTTTAGTTTTCGCGTGATGCGCACGCACTGACCAGATGAAACTTTCCAGCTTCTCACTCGTGCAAGTGAGCCCACGCGTCTGTCCTCTCAACTGCACCACATGCTCCTCTATTGGTCCCCTCTTCTCCTCCATCGGCCATGTCAGGCAAAGAGACAAGGGAATTTCATGCATATCAGAGACACAAAAAAACCATATCAGAAACGCATATGAATACAAACAAAGATGGATGTCGGGGGGATTAACAACAAATTCTGAGGATATCATATTTCTCAGAGCAACTAATGGTAGTTTTTCCATTTTATTTTCATTTATGTAAATCTATGTAATTATCAAGGTATAAAATCAAAAAACCCTAGCATTTGTAGAAAATGAAGGGGATTTTTGGAGAATATCAATAGAAAGCAAAAAAAGGCCTCAAGGATTTCAGAGGTATCTCCCCTTTTCTTCTAATCTTCTTCATTTCGCATAGTATTAGGGTTCTTTTTTTCAAGCAGAAGTCAAGGTTTTTTAAAATTTCTTGAATCAAAACAAAGGTCTTTTTATAAAGATTTCAAAACAAAAAATCTAGTGTTCATTATCTTCTGTATTTTTTAGACCCAAAAGCCAGCCCTTTTTGTTTTGTCTTTTAAAATCGAAAGGATCCAAATGTTGAAAATAAAAATCCAAAGAAAATTTTAAAATCAAGAAAGGGTTCAAGCTTTTACCTGCTTTTCTGTTGTAGAGAGTGACCCTTAGCTTGTCTTTTGGTTCGCGATCACAATGGTGGGTCGGAAGGAACCGCCGCGTGAATGCCGTGAGGCTTAGCCGCCGATGACCGACCGGTGTACCTTGTTTGAGGGTTAAAAACGAGGGTTTTCTCCATTTTCTTTCTGTTTTTCAGGACCGAGATCAGTTGAGGATGACAGTCATGAACCAAATTCAAGAAACGGCCAGACACGTTAAGATGTCAATCGTGGAAGCAAGAACCCTTTGCCCTTACATCAAATTAGAGACAAAAAATGACCGAGATTCTTTCAGCCACTTGAAGCCATCGAAGAGTTGAGAGTTAGGGCTAAAGCCTATTTGTAGGAATTTGTTTTATCAGCTTTGTAATGAGAACCTTTTCCAATTCAATTAAAGTTTTTCTAGGGTGATCATCTATAGAATCAACGCCTTTATTTGCATACATTCTAGTATTTATTTTATTTTACCATTTGTCTCATGCATTTCATAGCACATATATCATGCATTAATTAATAAAGCAAGGAAACTACTTGTTGGGGTTCCGTGGAAAAATTCTTAAGTAATCAAAGATTCCGCATTTATACTTTACCCGACACCAGAAAAGGCAAATGGATGAGAGTTTTGCTAAATTGGAAGCTGATTTGAGGGGACAATTAGAACGTGCTCAAAAATATTTGAGGGACACCATAATAAAATCTTAAGAAGACATGATGAAAGAACTATCTAAGTTTATAGGACTCAAGAAAGCGGAAGACCTGCGAGGAAAATGATCTGTTGAAAATCTTTGCCAAGGAATGGAATACCCCTCATATTCTCCCATTTTCATCGCCAGCACCCTTAGGCCCCCGAAATGGGTAGCTACTCAAGGAGATAGGACAACATCGCATCAAGCGGACGCCTCTACCCATGCTCCACCGGGTTTGATTTTTAGTCAAGGGGAAAATGTTAGGGATAGTGTCCCAGATTTAGATGAGATGGAAAATTGAACAAGACCAAGACGGAGTTCTTGAAGCAACTAGAAGAGATGCAAAAGGACCTTAAAGAGAAATTTTGAACAAAAGATGAAGAAAAGGGTTTGTATGGAATGAATACTAGAGATCTCAGTTTGGTTCTGGATTTGGAAATTCCACCCAAGTTCAAGACACTGGAGTTTGAGAAGTTTGATGAGACTATTTTCCCTACTGCCCATATAACCATGTTTTGTAAAAAGATGACAGGTTTTATCGACAATGAGAAGTTGCTAATTCATTATTTTCAAGACAGCCTAGCGAGGCCCGCCGTAAGGTGGTACAATCAGTTAATCCAGGCTTAGATTAGGTCATGGAATGATTTGGCCAAGGCTTTCATAAACTAGTATAAGCACATACCGATATGTTCCCAAACTGACTCATGCTGCAAGGTTTGGAGCAAAGGCACAATGAGAGCCTTTGTGAGTACGCCCAGCTTTGGCGAGATGTGGCAGTACAAGTACAACCTCGACTTTGTGAAAGTAAGATTTCTCCCATGTTCGTGGATATTTGAAGGGGGCCCTCTATGACCGCATGTTAAGTAACCCTATTGGTAATTTTTCAGATATGGTTATGAACAGTGAACGCATCGAGGCAGCTATCAAGAGTGGTAGAATTGATGGATGAGAATATGCTCAAAAGTAACTCAAGAAGAGGGATCATGAGGTGAACAACACAAGCCATAACCAGGAATGCGCAAAGCTCGAATAGAAGATAGGCTAGGGCTCCCAAGAAGAAGAATGAGAAGATGTCTTTCACCTTTCTGCTGATTTCATACAAGGAGATGTACTCACAACTATACGAGGCTGATTTGGTTCGACCATATTATGTTACTCCCTTTCAACCACCTTATCCTCCGTGGTATGAAGAGAAGGTACACTGTGAGTACCATGTCGGAGTACCGAGGTACACCATAGAGAATTGTAAAACATTCAAGAAAGTCGTGCAAAACATGATCGAGAATGAGATCTGTTGGAAAAAAAGCAGGTACACCCCATGGCGCAACAGAAAAATTATTCGGCGTAATCCACCAGTGATCCATGTACAAGGGACGAATTCAGGGTGATAAAGGATGAAAAAAATTACCTCAACCAATCTGGAATTCTGCAACGAGTATAGGAGAATCCAAATCGAATTTGAGTCGTCATAGCAGCATTCTAACCTCTACGCAGTTCACCCGAATAAAACGAACAAATTTTCTTTTCTCTAACTGTTAGAGATGATTTTCGAAAAAGGCATATTTTGGCTGCTAGACCTTATGCCTTTATATAGCATTCAAAAACCTAATTCTAATTAAATTCGGATTCTTTAAATATATAATATATTTAACCGAATATAATTAAATATGTAGAATCTGATTCTACTTTAATTAGGTTTATTTTAGATATATATATATATATATATAGTATTTGATAATTACAATAACTTATCAAATATTAATATATGTATAAAAATGAAATTATCCATTATATAACAATTTCAGTTTCTCACTAATTATGTATACAACAAGTTTGTACACATGCTATCTAGTCGATATTTGTTCGTTTCAATCATAGGGTGTAACCCTTGTAGGTTCATGTAACGTTAGCAGTAATATACAAAACAATTCTAATATTACAGGCAATGAGTGACATCTAGCAATACATCAATGCTACCTAAGTTGCATGAAATCGTGGTTCAATTTAACCTTTTTCGTGATTAACTTCTTTTATGTATTTCATCCTTTTGTCCTCATATCTAGATCGGACACAAGTCGTGTATTAGTCACACTTGTATAGTCCATCTAATGTTTCTTGATATCTTGAGTAGACTATTATAAATGAATAACTATGATATCCCATATCAATTCATTCGAGCATGGCCATGCATTTTCTAGTCTCACTCAATCAAGTGGCCTATGATATTACTCCTATTATGTAGGAGGGACAAATCCTATCTTGATCAACCATATTTTGCTACATGGATTGTGACATATCCAATATCAGTCTTTATAGTGTAGTCAGTTACGAAACACGTTTGATCGTATCAAAATATGTCACTCACGATATTGAAATAATGATGATCTCAAGTCTGAGGATCATATATGTTGTTATCACCACGATAAATGTTGTGACTGTCACATAATAATCTAAGAAACATGCTCATAGCGGGTCAGTCCAGTATGTCGTTCCCTAACACATACTTATGTATTGCTTTTGACATCTCTTTGTCAATGACAACACTTTGTCATCAATCAACTACGTATTAGTCTTAATACATTATCATTGTCCAAGCCCACAATAATTCTCGACTAAAGACATTCAAGAATAATTATATTATTCTAAGGACTTTATTATAATTCAGTTTATTTATAGATACACAGAATAAGACTGAAATAATAATAATGGCTTCTTATTAATAAACAAGATAAAATAAGTATGTCTTTTACAACCATCTCATAATTGGTCTTTGGGCATACTTCGACAGGATCGTGGAGTACGAGGGACCCAACGTGGCGGCTAACCCACTTCCAAATCATGGAGGTAGGGGCGTGAATGCCCTTGAAGATATAGATGCAAAAAGAGTAAAGATGGAGGTGTCAGAAATCAAGTCCCCTCTAAGTTGGGTGTTCAAATAGCTATGCATGGCGGGTTTGATCGATAACGACATGAAGAGAGTGCATGATGGGTATTGGTCATTTTGTGAGTACCATCAAAATGAGGGGCACGAGATTCAGTTTTGTTCGGAGTTCAAGCAGTTGGTTCAAGAATTGATGGACAATAAAGAGATTGAGTTCTTCGAGGAAGTTTAAAGAGTTATGATGAACGACCAGTTTCGCGGTGGTCGGGAGTTTTAATGCATTCATGTTTCTTTTATGTTTATGTTTAGTATCGACTTGTTTCGATTACCTTGCATTTTAGTTTTTCTTTTGAAATAATGTGTGGAATCAACTTTGCTACCATTTGCCCGAAAGTAGGAAAGATCTTTTTGTAAGGGCCTATGTTGTTTGCGGATTATCATTTTAACGAAATAATGTTTTTTTTAAATGACCTTAAAATCAAGAGCACATATATGTATATCCCTTCTTACCCTCGTAGGTCCTTGGATATCATGTGCATGATGTGACATTGATGCAAAGATCAATCGAATGTTGTGATAACGATGATGTGTGATTTCTTACTCAGCCTACTCTGGTTAGTAAAGCGCAAAAAGCAAGAGTACTACTCCTTTGATGATGTTCGATGATGAAAAAAATCTCCAAAATTCATAAAAAGTGAAGTAAACTAGGCAAGTTTAACTAAGTGAAGTTGCATTAAATTGAAATTCTAAGTGTAGTCTTCTATGTCCTAATAAGAACACATATATTGTAACTAGCAGTCAAAAAAGAAGAAAGAAAGGAAAAGTAGAAAGGAAAAAGAAAAAAAATAAAGAAAAATCAATGAATGAATGAATGAACAATCGAATAAATCTCGGAGCACTCTGATGGAGCTATAGGGGTGAAAATCTAATAAGGAGCTATGCTTCACCTGTCCAATACCCTAGCGTCATAGATGTATCTTTGAAGACATGTGAAATAGTAATGACTAGTTGCAATCAAAAGCACACACATGCATTTAAAATTTTATTCTTAGAATGATATTTTTGCACTCCATTGGTTAAACAAGTCTGGTAAGCTTGAACACATTTATGAAGGGAGAAAAATAATGAAAACTAAAAGGAGTAGTTTTTGAACGGATCAAGCGATACTATAATCATGAGGATGAACCGAGTAATCTGTGAAGAATTTCACAACTTCTAAATATCGCCACAACAGTCAGTGATTACATAGACACAAGTTATTCTTAAAATGATCACCGAAGGGTTGAATCCGATGCACTCTTGCATTTGATATCTAGGGCATCCTATTCTTTTTTGTGATTTTGGTTTGCTAGGACTTGTATATTAATCCAAAAGTATCCTCATTGAAATGCTGATAAGCAATTAGCATGTATAAACAAAAAGATTTCTTTCATTACTTAAGGGATAAATTTTGGAATGCAAGGTCGTGGGTACAAATGATCGACCTAACATGAAGGAATAACCCACCAGTGGTTATGGTGAGGATAGTAGCAAGATTTCATATGCTAGACAGTTTAGAGACTTAACGCAAGTTTTTGCTGAAATGCTTTGATTGGTTTAGAAAAATAAAGAATGGACCTTAATGAACTTAAGAGAAAAGTTCAAGGACTTGGGGGCATGTGCTCGCTCGCCCTAGTGTTGAGATAGAGGAAAGATCATCATGATGAGTGTTATATTCTGTTCTGACCAGTGAAAGTCAACAGTCTTTTTTCAAGACGAGAAAAATGATGAGGATTCGGCCAAGACAGAAAGCCAAAAGAGATCAAGAAGAAGAATAAAGCAATGAGAAGGTTAAGATCGACCGACTCAAAAAGTGAAAGCGTCCGAGCAATTTTGAGATGTCACAATTCATGCATTATATATAGTTAGACATCTCTAGGTTAGGAGCATGCTAACTCATACCATCAAATTATTTTGTCTATTTGATAGGTATTCAAAGAGTAGAAAAGATTTCGAACCATGACTCTGTTTTTGAAGGAGTGAACCTCAGCAAGATAAAGAGTTCCTAATGAGAAGAACTCACTTGACGAAGATTGAAGGGTTCCTAATGAGAAGAACTCGCTCGGTAAAGATAAAGAGTTCCTAATGAGAAGAATTCGCTTGACGAAGAACCAAGAGTTCCTAATGAGAAGAGCTCACTCGATAAAGATGAAGAGTTCCTAATGAAAAGAACTCACCCCTTGAATCAAAGAGTTCACAATGAGAAGAACTCGCTCAGTAAAGATGAAATAGATCATAAGGAGAAGAGTTGTTTCAACCTCTGAATTAGCCTTTGTGGGAAGATGAGAAGTTCATTATGAGAAGAACGTGTTCGTGTTTTCCAGAAGAGAACCAAAGAATTCATAATGAAAAGAAATTGTTAAGAAAAATGGATAGTTCATAATGAGAATAACTGTTCATGCTTTAACATTTTTGGAGAATGAAGAAATTCGTAATGAGAATAATAGCTTCAAACTCCACACTTTGGCAAAAGATTGAAGAAATTTGAAATGAGAAGAACAGCTTCAACAACTTTGGTAAAGGAACGAAGAATTTCGTAATGAGGAGAACAACTTCAGACCTCGAAGGATGAAGAAATTCGTAATGAGAAGAACAACTTCAGATTCCACACTTTGGTAGAAGATTAAAGAAATTCAAAATCTTTGGTAAAGGAACAGAGAATTTTATAATGAGAAGAACATCTTCGGACCTCGGAGGTTGAAGAAATTCGTAATGAGAAAAACATCTTCAAAATTCAAATTTTGGCAAAAGAGTGAAAAGTTTATAATGATAAAAACTTGTAGCTCTAAAGCTTCGGAAGGCTAAGTGGGATAAAATTAGTGCTATTAGTCTTTGTTCTATCCTTGTTTCACTAGAATGAGCAAAGAAGGGCAATTGTAGACATTAATTTTATCCGGATTTATAACAAGTTTTTATTTAATTTTATATATCATTACTATCTTATTATTTTTAGTAGTGTTATTATTATTATTATTATATTTATTATTGTATTATTATAATTAAACTGAAAAACCAAAAATTATATATATACTAATTAATTTAGAATAGCAGCCCATTTTATTATCAGTTTATTTGATCCATTTACAGACCCAAAAAAATTAATTAATTATTATTACATAAGGACCAATAGGCCCAGTTTCTAATTAAACCTAAAATCCTAATGCACTAATCTGATGTATTCCTTTTCTTGCGCAACCAAACTTGAGACATCGGATCAAGGATGATCCTACGGCTCAGATCAGTGCCAGGACACCCCTTCAGTTTTCGTGTGATGTGCACGCATTGACCAGATGAAACCGTCCAGCTTCTCACTTGAGCAAGTGAACCCACGTGTTTGTCCTTTCAGTTGCACCACACGCTCCTCTGCTGGTCCCCTCCTTCTCCTCCATCGGCCATGTCAGGCAAAGAGACAAGAGAATTTCATACATATCAGAGACACAAAAACCATATCAGAAACGCATATGAATACAAACAAATAGGGATGTCGGGGGATTAACAACAAATTCATAGGATATCATATTTCTTAGAGCAACCACTGGTAGTTTTTTTCCATTTTATTTTCATTTATGTAAATCTATGTAATTATCAAGGTGTAAAATCAGAAAACCTTAGCATTTGTAGAAAACGACAGGGATTTTTGGAGAATATCAATAGAAAGCAAAAAAGGCCTCAAGGATTTCAGAGGTATCTCCCTTTTTTTTTAATCTTCTTCATTTTCGCATAGTATTAGGGTTCTTTTTTTCAAGCAAAAGTCAAGGTTTTCAAAAAAATTTGAATCAAAAAACAAAAAATCCAGTGTTCATCATCTTCTTCATTTTTTAGACCCAAATGCCAGTCCTTTTTCGTTTTGATCGTTTAAAATCGAAAGGATTTAAACGTTGAAAATCAAAAACCAAAGAAAATTTTAAAATCAAGAAAGGGTTCAAATTTTTACCTGTGTTTCTGTTGTAGAGAGTGACCCTCATCTTGTCTTTTGGTTCGCGATCAGAGTGGTGGGTCGGAAGGAACCGCAGCATGAACGCCGTGAGGCTTAGCCGCCGATGACCGACCGGTGTACCTTGTTTGAGGGTTGAAAACGAGGGTTTTCTCTATTTTCTTTCTGTATTTGATTTTGGGAATGAAACATTCCTTTTTCCCCCTTTATTTTGTTTCCTTTTACCCATTAAATGTCGTTTTATTTCCCCATATTCATGTTTTTTTCTTTCATTTTCCAGCAATTAATGCCATGTTCTTTCTTCCTTTTTTTATATTTGATTTTCTTCATATATATAATATGTTCTTTCATATGATATATAATATATAATTATTATACTTTAATATATATTTATATATACCATATATAGTTTACGCATAATATATATACTTATATTATTACCTTATTATATGTATGTATACATATATATTTAATTATTGCACCTTTATTTTATTGTTGGTTATTACAACTCACCTTTGGCCTTATGGTGACCCACAACGAGGTATGATACGTATTATTTATGACACGTTAATTTAACTAACACCTAACTTACTAACATCTAACTCATTAACATCTAACCTTTAAATTCCGCATTTATTTTTGTTTTATGCCATTATTTTGTATATATTTCATGCTTATTTTCTTTTATATGTTGCACCCGGAATACAAATTACTAATGCAGTGCCCTTTTATTCGAGAGTAAACGTGGCTAGTACCAATCGTAGTGGTGGTGGTCTTTCGTTTATTCTCGAATAACGAGGCCCTTAAAATTTACTCGCATGTATAACCAAATTTTGATTTAATCGTCACTTTAACTCGCAAAATTCGACATTAATGAAAAGGTAATTGTTTTGGTACGAAGTTTGGGCGTGGTGGGTGTGTGAAACTTTCCTCACTCGTAACTGACTCTCGAACCCATTTAAATCTCTAGTTTTATTTTTTGGTGTCTAGTCTACCTAACCCAAGTGACCGTAGAGATTTCAAGTTTTTTTTATTCCAAATCCGATTTTTTTAAAAAAAATCCCCTGAAATCAATTTTTAGTAAAAAGTGGGATAACCTCGTATCGAATTTTCAAAACGTCATTACAACCACATCTACAATTCCTAGTACCTCTACAACAGTCACTCCTTTATCCTTAACCAGTCTAAACAAGCGCAAGAAACACTTGCACAGTCACTCCTAGGAATTCTTCTGAAATTTAGATTAAAGACAGCTTTTTACGGTCTTCCTTTACAATCAAAATGCCTCTTGAAGTGGTCAAATGTCTTTTGTTTTAGTATTTTAGGATCCATACACCATTTATTTTCGAAATAAAGCCCCTTGATCATTGCCTTTTTTGCTCTCACCTTAACTGCCATATAGAAAAACGATGTGTTTTGATCCTCATTCAAGGACCAATTAATTCTTGCCTTTTGTTTCCATAAATCTTCTTGCAGTCTAAGCGTTTCCCATAATTCCAGTCAGCATTCCCTCAATTATTTCTCACACTCCCAATTGGACATGTTACCATAATTGTTTTCCTCCAATTGACTGATCTTTGCCTCTATCTCCTGCACTCGAGCATTAAAATTTTCACAGGATGCAATGTTCCACTTCTTCAACCTTTCTTTGAGCCTCCTTAACTTGATTGCCACATCTATTTATTTAATTCCTTCCTATCAAAAACCTCCTTTAAATTTTTTCTGCAATCTTCTTTTTTAACCAGGCATTTATGAATTTGAAGGGTCTTGGACCCCAGTCCACAACCTCATTCGACAGAAGAACAGGGATATGGTCAAAGATCAAACAGGGTATACCGGTTTGTTGCATGTACTTGAGCATCATCATGCAGTTGTCGTCAATTAAGAATCTGTCCAACCTGCTTCTCTTTCCTTTCAAGCCACGCCAAGTGAATTCCCTCCCTTGTAACGATATATCAATCAGACCACAGCAATCTATAACTGGTTAAACTGCTCTGCACCTTTCAACAGGCTTACAAAGCCACTACTTCACTCCTATTTCTAATAGCATTGAAATCTCCCCCTAATATCCAATTATCCTGCCTCATACTTTTCAGCTTTGCGAGTTCGTTCCAGAGATCTACCTGATCCGTCACCACACAAGGGGTATAGATATTAACCAGGGTAATCTTTGTATCGTTCTCCACCCATCTTTCCCTCAACAAGATAAAATTTTGATTCACCATCTCACTTTCTAACTTAAATTTTGACTTATCCCATACCGTTAGCAGACCACCCGACCTCCCTAATGCCTCTAATGCTCTAAATTCAAATTTATCGTCGAACCATAACTTAGCAATCTTTTTTTCCTGGTATACAGTCTTCTTTGTTTCTTGTATGAAAACCATTTCCTCCTTTTGCAAGAACAGACATCTCCTTATTGATGACACTTTAACTTCAGATCCTAACCCCCTTACATTCCAAATTAGCATTCACATCTTCCTTCGCGCAATCAATTTATGTTGTTGTTGTGTCTCCCTTCAGTAACGCTAAATCTTTCACGGCCTCGCTCTCATCTCTTTTGATTCAAACTCCAAACCTCTTCCCTATCTTCAAAGCCTTTCTAGCCTCTTTGTTTAACATGTCCCACCTAAGGACCATGTCTGAATCCATTAGGGAGTGACCTGACAGTTCTGAAGCTTCATCCCCTCTCGATTTTTTCTTAACCCTTCTTAATGCTCGATCCCTTTTCTTCTTCTCTAACTCCGACAGCGCTTTATCCTGGTAATCCCTCAAAGACACATACCTCTTTCCACTTTGCGTTTTTTGATTTCAGCTCTAGAAAGAATGCTTCTTCCACTTCTTCTTCAATAGGAGATTCTGAATCCAAATACCCTGGTAGATTACCCTCCTCAATATCGCCGTCTATTAATTTGTTTTGGCCGTCGTTTGTTAATTTGTTTTGGTCATCTACACTTGGCTTCCCAAGCAGACTTGGTGATCACCTTAATTTCTGGGCTTAAACAACTAATTTTTTTTCTTCTTAAAGTCCGTACCCATAATATCTTCCACAGCCCTCGCATAGAAAGTCTCATTATATATTAGCTCTATTTCCTTGGTAGGCTCACCCGCCTCTATTTGGTTCTCTCCCCCACGTCCATCTTTCTTCCGATCTGTTTCCATAGGCCCAGTAGACCTATCCTTCTCTTCTAATGGCCCAACGATCGTTTTGGTCCCACTTGCTTCCACCTCAGCCCTGGAACTAACCACTTGTCCAGCTTTACCCGAGATAGGATCATCACTCTTTATAGGTTCCTTGTGCATGTCGGGCACCAATTTCTTTGGCCTACCACCTTCTAGAATATCCCCTAATGTTGAGTTGTAGCATTTTAGTTCGTTTTTTCTTATGTGTCTTTTAGAATCCAGTTCTAACGAGCCGCCAACATCATTGGTTGCCTTCCCCCTGAGAACTGCATTCAATGCTTCTTCATTCTCGTTTCTTACTGTTCAACTCTATGTTCGATGAAAGATTTCGGTCGACCTCCGATGAAGAGCTGTAGACTCTCTAGAAGAAGTGTGTTATGAATACTGGCAAACGGGGCAAAATGTATGTATCAGTAAAATAGTACCAGGATGAGTCTTTTACGTGCAAGTATACACGGTCTGCAAATAATACCGCAGTTAAGCTAAGTATTGATCCCATAAAGATTGACTTGGAATTCGATTGTTTGATTGTTACTTGTAACACCCCCTCCCCGGCCTGGTCGAGAACCGGGTCGGAGAATGCTACCGGCAATTAAAACTGTGACCGGTGCAGTGAGATTTCAATAACAAGCAACACTTGGTCAACATTATGACCTTCAAACATTATACAATATCATATTTGGTTCCACTTATCCCTTTTATAACAAGGACTGATCAATTAGGGCCAATTTCTAGCTTTTACAAGTTTTAAGGACTAAACAATGAATCTAATAATTTAAGGTCCTTTAGTGAAATTAGCTATACAATACTGAAATTCATTACACCCATAGCGTTCCTGTAAATTTTCATACCATTCTGATATCATTAACCCGTCCGATTAGGCCTTGCTATGTTCAGTGACCGTTTTGTAAATAAATTAAAATTGTGTTCTATACCTTTTAACCGAATTACCTACCTCCGTATTGATACCATAGGGACCTTAGCGATACGGGTTGACCTATTTTGGTACGGTCTAAGACCGTACTGATACATTTAAATGACCATACTCCACTGCCTAAATCTGTATCGATACACTTCTTTTGGGTATCGGTATGCCCCATTTCACTATGACCAATTATGCAAGGCCGTATCGATACAAGTTGGCTGGTTTTTATTCGAATTAACTTGATGAACGATGTCCAAATGCAATGAAATTTTACCTGCAAGTTTTTAACCATTTAATCTACCAACATGTCAAATTTTAGGGTTATTAGAATTCGTTTACTAGGTTTTCACCCTTATGAGCCAATTATGCATATTTGGTTACTTTTAACCTCACATACAAGTCATTTTAGGTCCATTTATCCTATTAAAAGTATAGGCCATACATATACATCCAAAATGCCATGAGTAACTAGTTTAACTACTTTGCCACCATTCTAGGAGTTGATAAGGACAAAATACTTTACTTTAGCTTATAGGTGACTTGTCCAACTTCCGACTTCTCCGATCTCGATCCAACTATTCGATCAACCTGAAATGCATGAGATAAAATGCATTAGGCATACTTTGCCTAGTGAGGTAGTCATAAACAGTGCCAATATCAATGAGATGCATTACAAATCATGTATTGACAATAATAGTGCAATGAATCATTATTAGTAATGCAATGATCATGTTCAATAGTATTAAATCCATATTTCAACAATAACCCTTGGATCGATTAAGAATAGTGGATACGCGAATTCCTACGCCTCGCCAAATCAATGAATGGTCTAGTCCTTCCGCCTTACCAATATGACCAATATCATAATACATCCCTTCGCCTCGCCAAATCAATATAGGCCGTAGCCTTATGACCGTATTCCACCCGTACACTGAGCTCATGAATTCTATGGCATGCCAATTGTATCCAAAGTCCATTCGAATCCAAGGTTTAGTGACAATATCAATGATCGGTGTTCAATAGCAATGACAATACTCAATATATTCAATGACTTTATCAATGAGCAATGTTTCAATATCAATGTCCTATAACAATATCAAAGACATTAGAAATATTTAAATGATCTCAATGAAGATATCAATAGCCGGTGATTCATTTGCAAGGTTTCGATGACAATAACAATGTCGACATCAATAATCCATGACAATGGCAATAACAATGGCGATGTTTATGCTCTATAATCACTATCCTATAGTTCCATGATTCAATGATGATGACAATTTTAATGACATTAACAATACTCAATGATGATGTCTATTTTCAATGCTCATTAACAATGACGATAGCAATGACAATGCTCAATACTCGATGCGATAACTTACTGATGTTTACCACAATATTCGCTAAGCAGTTTGATGCAATAACCCTTAGCGATAAGGTTAGCAATGACAATTTCATTAACAACGAAATGAGAAAAGCACCTAGCCTAATCTCAAGACTCCGACTATACTCACCTCAAAAATCTGAAGCTTTCAAGGCTCTCGGATAGTAATCCCTTTGTTTCTAGCTCTCGTTGGTGATGGTGGATGTTCCACTTCCACTTATTGAGCTAGGATAAACAATAAGGAAGTAGTTAGAATTTGTAATACAATATTGAAATTAATATAATGTTATCAAAATCATTATCTAAAATCAATATAGATAAAATCTATAAGTTTTCCAAGGATATCCAAAACCCTAGTTTGACATTACACTCAATACCTCCATGGATTTCGATAACAGTTTGGAAAATTAAGCATACTCGTCCGATAGCAATGATTCGATGTCGATAAATCAAAGGAAAACTAAGCTTAAAATCAAGCTCTAATAGAGGTATGAGCTTAGTTGAAGATGATGAGCATGGGTGTTTGCTTGTTTTAGAAGTTAGGTAAGTTTCTCCCCTTTTTATTTCCTTTCTTTAACCAAATGAGCCAATGGCTTTCCTTCATATGAAGAAAGATCGTCAACTTAACCCACTTGTGGGTGATTATAATTTGAGGAGGGGCTAGTCGCAAGGTTATTCCTTCAACTTTCTATCATTTATACTTGTACCCCTAAACTTTTAATTTCTATAATTTAGTCACTAAAAAGTTTTTAATACTTCCAATAAGGTCTTTAAGCAATAATTTGACTCAATTGGAGCCCAATATTAATGCAATTGACCTTGTGTTCTATTCCAATATAATATTTGGACGATTTCGATGTAAGGTTTCTAGTTGCCGGAACCTAATTCCGACTAGGCCGGATTTCGGGGTGCTACATTACTTACCTTAGAAGAAAAGATGATTTGTTTTGAAATTGATTTTGACACTAAAGTCTGTTAAGATATTGAGGAGCAATAGGCCAACAAGACCAACTCCTGCTTGGCAGAGTATTTAGGAAAATTTTAACTATGCCAAATAGAAAAACTTTGCCGAAACAGATTTATCATTAAAGAAACTAAACCATAAAATCAACGTTTAAACCAAACATCCCCCAACCAACTTAAGAAAATTAGTTCATGGTAGGGGTTTCCATCCAAATACCAAAAGCGTTTAACATCATCAAATAAAAACCAAATAAACTAAAAGAGTGTGTAAAAACGTAACCTTTTCTCAATTTGATCTCCAATGTGACGTCCTTTATGTGCTTGCTTGATGCCCTTTATATAGGTATGCATGGGAAACCCTAGGATAAGCCTTAGGGTTTTAATTTGGGCGGGCTAATGCTTATGATCATCTTAGTCGCACTTTGAATCCTAGGGCTGGCATCATCTTGACTAGGGCTGGCGTCATCTTGACTAGGGCTGATGTCATTAGTCTTTGATCTTTAGCCAACCGAGCTCGGCATCTTTCAGTCCATCCGTGCCATACCGACTTGGCATCCGATTTTTTTGCCATCATATTTTTTCAGAGCTTGATCAAGTGCTATTTTTCCGCAGTCTGACCAAGTCTTATTTTTTGGGGCTAGTATTGCCATGGGTTCTTGGCAAAACTCTTATGGCAACGTATTCCCAAGGATGTTTGGCATTGGTCTTGATCCTCTTGCTTCCGCTTCTATTTTGCTTTACCATATGTCCGCTCTACTTTGCCAAGCCTGTAATGATGCCAACAAACAACCCTTTACATCGCAAAGCACAAAAATTCCCTATTTCCTAACTTTTTATGCAAATGCATGAAATTAACAACTAAATACAACTAAATGTACATAAAAGGCTAGCAAAGGCTTTGTAAAATAAGCATAAAAATAGTACTTTTGAGGAGTTAACAAGAGTTCGAGTGACTTGAACTTGTGGCTTGCTCCTTCACTCCATTATCCTTATTATTGTTGCCCTTATAAAATGCTTAATTTGAATCCGAGAAAACCAGTTCGACAACACGGATCTTGTGAGTGACATTAACATCTTCCAGCTCCACAACTTCATCAATCTTCCCTGGCTGCTTTGTTGTAATTAGAATACTCGATTTTTCATAGTCTTTGACGTGGTTAACGTTTTCACCAAAGGCTTTCATGCTTCCCCAAAGTTCCGCGATCCTCCTCAACATGATATGATTCTAGAGTGTATTGGTACTCAAATCACCTCTACCCACATTGCTCTCTCCCTCTGAATTATGTTTTCCAACCATATTTTCACCGACATAAAAATTTCCTTCAGGTATGACCAGTTTAAGTCTTCCAACATTTTGAACAGTTCATCATCATCAAAAGATAATAGATAGGATTTCCACCCTAGTCTTTGAACCTTAATTTCCCCAGCCCCCATTCTTGTAGCTTGTTTTCAATGCTTCTTATACTATATACAACTACCATCTCCCTTACCAAACATCTTCTGCACTTCCACAGCTCTTCGTCTTCTATATGCCCGACCACTCTTTTCTTAGCTTGAGAGTTCTTGTAACTAGTTTCATCTTTCTCTATTTTCTTTCCTTTAGGTTCCCCTTCTCCCTTTGATATATTGTTTTTTCAACTTCATCCCTTTCAACCTTTTAGTTCACCTTGTCTCCAGGATTCCGATTTGATCCGTCCTTGTCACCTTCTCTATTACTACTATCGTGATGTCCCGTCCAGGCTCTCTTCCAGTACGCAGCCCTAGAGTTATACTTTGCCAAAGTTACTATTATTTTACTCACATACAGCTTGAAACCATTCAGTCTTTCAATGGCTTTATCCGCATCAAATTTTTTTGAGAACCCGATGAACCCAAATCTCCTTCTATTTTTGTTCCGCTTGGTAGCGATAAAAGCATCTATAACATTTTCGTGTCTTCTGAATGCAAGCCAAAGTCATTTCCAATGTAATCTCTCTGATAAGTTGTCTATGAACAGTGTAATTACTTGTCTGCCTGCCTCATGTCTCCTCCCCTTTTTTGCCAGAAAGTTTGCCTATTTGCTTGCCTCATGTCTCCTCCTTCCCTAATTGCTCTGATGAATGTCGAATAATATATTATATAATCAGACAGATCGATTAATTGGTATTTCTTAAAACCGTGAATCGTACCAAACCGTAGTAATTTTTAAAAAAAATAACTCGTACCAAAACTGAAATTTTTAGTTCGGTTAATCGAATTTTTGAATCAATTTTTTTGAATTTTGAATTCAATTTTGATTTGTTGGATTTTTTGCACAGCCCTTCCAGAGTTTGACAGCCTGAAGCAGTTGATGAAAAGGCAATCTAAAAGAATTGGCAAGTTTTTTTAATCCTATATGGTAAACTATTTTATGTAGCAAACTGAATTTTAAGCATGAATGCATGGCATATGAATGTAAAGATGTACACCCCCAAACCAAAGGCGTGCATTGTCCTCAATGCATGAAAACAAGATATATACAAATGAAAACAGTAAAATGCATGAATAATATGAAATGCAAAGGATTTTAGGAAGGGGAAGAATCCCCTTCAATGAGGTAATGGGAGCTCCGATGTCGTAGAGAACTTCCTTAAGAAGCTTTGCTAGCTCTGAGGCGGCAGGGACATCGGTGGCAGCAGATGAGACAAGTGCTGCAAGTCTGGCCGCAACCTTGGCTTGGCTGCGGACTCCTTCATCTTCATACTCGGGTGGTGTGGCATATTCAACACTTGGTAAACATTTTCAATATTTTCATGCCAATCTTTTGCTTTGGCAAATCCGCACTGCAATAAAAATCTTACACTCACTCAAGAAAAACCTTTCAACGCAAAGCAAAGGAAAATAAAAATTAAAATAAAGAAAAGAAAAATAAATAAAAACTAGAAAAAACATATATCCTAATATATACAAGAATCAGACCATGAAGATGATGATGATCACAGTAACTCTACCAAGAGGATAACCTCATTGGCATCCTTTTGAGTGCCATCCAAATAATGCTTCAAACGCTGACCGTTTACTTTGAAAATTACTCTTGTTTTCAAATCATTGATATCTACTGCTCCATGAGCATATGGCTTCACAACTTCAAAGGGTCCCGACCATCTAGACTTGAGCTTTCCTGAAAACAACTTTAACCTCGAGTTAAATAACAAAACACATTGGCCTACCTCAAATTGCCTTGGTAATATCCGTTTGCCATGCCAACGCTTTGTCATTTCCTTGTAGAGTATGACATTCTCGTAAGCATGTGTTCTGAATTCCTCTAACTCATTCAAGTCTAATAACTTCTTTTCTCCAACAGCCCTACATCCATGTCAAGCGTTTTGATTGCCTAATAAGCCCAGTGCTCCATCTCAACTGGTAAGTGGCATGCCTTCCCAAAAACAAGTCTAAATGGGGAGTTTCCCAAAGGAGTTTTAAAAGCAGTCTTATAAGCCCACAAGGAGTCATCTAGTCTCAAGGACCAGTCATTCCTTATTGGATTTATAGTATTTTCCAAAATGTTCTTGATCTCCTTGTTGGAAATCTCCGATTGGCCATTCATTTGGGGATGGTATGCTGTGGGAATCCTCTGTTGAATTCCATATCTACACAAAGCTTTAGAGATTAGATTGCATTTAAAATGGGCACCCTCATCATGAATTATCACTATAGGGGTACCAAATCGAGTAAAAATGTGTTTGTGCAAAAATTTAGCAACAACCTTGGCATCGTTTGTTGGCAAAGCAACAACTCAACCCATTTTGAAACGTATTCTATAGCTACAAGGATGTATAGGTTACCAAATGTTAGAGAAAATGGACCCATGAAGTTTATCCCACATACATTAAACAAATCTACTGCCACAATGTTTTGGAGCGGCAACTAATGTCTACCGGAAATGTTTCTTGTCCCCTGGCATTGGTCATATGCCTTAAAAAAGTTATGGGCATCTTTATATAGTATGGGCTAAAAGAATCTTGACTGCAGCACCTTGACAACAGTCTTCATCCCAGCAAAGTGACCTCCATACGGTGCGGCATGGCATAAGTGCAATATACTGTATTGTTCATCCTCTGGCACACACCGACGAATCACTTGATCGGCATACTGTTTAAACATTATTGGTTCGTCCTAATAATATTGCCGAACATCTCGCAGGAACTATTTTCTGGCATTATATTCCAAATCTGGTGGCAGAATATTGCTTACCAAGTAGTTGACCATATCAGCGTACCATGGCACAACATTGACTGCAAGTAAATACTTGTCAGGAAATTCATCTCTTATGGCAATGGTCTTACCATTTTTAAGGTGACGCTCTAGGCGTGATAGGTGGTCTGAAAAAAATTCTTTCTTAGTTGTGGAGTAATTAAGTTATTCTTCATTCAAGGTTCTGCTGGCATAGTAAATGGTATGAAAAACCTTGCTATGTCGTTGTCCCAAAACTGCTCCAGCGGCATAGTCGTTGGCATTACACATGAGCTCAAATGGCTCATTCCAATTTGGTGGTATGACTATAGAGGCATTAATCAATTTCTCCTTAAGTTCCTAAAATGCTCTCAAACAAGAATCATCAAATGCAAAAGTGGCATTACGTTCTAACAACAAGCATAAAGGTTTAGCAATTTTTGAAAATTCTTTAATAAAAAAGCAGTAAAAACTAAGCATGTCCTAAAAACTCATTATGCCTTTTACACTTGTTAGAGGCGGTAATTGCTTGATTACCTCCACTTTTGCTCGGTCGACTTCTAATCCTCTCTCATTTACCTTGTGCCCGAGAACAATGTCTTCCTTCACCATGAAGTGACATTTTTCCCAGTTCAGCACTAGGTTCATCTCAATGCATCTCTTTAAGACTTGCTCCAAACTATGAATGCATTCTCAAATATTTTTCCAAACACTGAGAAACCATCCACGAATACTTCCATATTATGCTCTATCATATCAAAAAAATGGACATCATGCAACGTTGGAACGTTGTCGGCGCATTACAAAGGCCGAATGGCATCCTTCTAAAAGCAAACGTCTCGTAAGGGCACGTGAACGTGGTATTCTCTTGATCATTAGGGGTGATGGCAATCTGATTATAACCTGAATAATCATCCAAAAAATAATAGAAAGCTTTACCTGCCAACCTGTCTAACATTTGGTCGATGAAAGGAAATAGGAAGTGGTCTTTCCTAGTGGTACTGTTCGGGCTTCTATAATCCATGCACACTCTCTATCCGGTGATGGTCATAGAGGGAATCAATTCAGCTTCAATATTTTGTACCACGGTCATACAACCTTTCTTTGGCACGTATTGCACCGGGCTAACCCATGAGCTATCGAAAATGGGATAAATGATCTCGGCACCAAGCCATTTTATGATTTCTTTCTTAACTACCTCTTTCATGATCGGGTTTAGCCCTCTCTGACCTTCAATGGTTTTACCATGATACTCCTCTAAAATGATCTTGTGCATGCAAATGGTTGGGTTAATACCTTGGATGTTTGCCAAAGTCCAACCCAACGCTTACTTATAACTTCTTAATATTGCCAGCAATCTCTCCTTCTGATCATTAGTGAGATCAGTGGCAATGATCACTGGCAGAGTTGAGTGTTTACCTAGATAAGCATACTTCAAGTGATTTGGCAGTGGCTTTAGCTCCAACTCTGGTGGTTCCTCAATTAATGGTTTAGGTTCTTTTATCTCTCTACCGGCCAACTGTAGAGGCTCAAAATAACTTGCATCTTCAGCCTCTAAGGTTGATTCCTCAAGTTCATCAAACAGTTCAGCTATCTCATCAAGCATGCTAGCATCAAATTATGTATTCTGGCATAACTGTACCATGTCGACAGTATAAATGGACTCAAAATAACAGCATACTTCAAGTCATTCATACGTATTGTTAGCTCTCATTTAAGAACATCAATAAGAGCCCTACTCGTGGCAAGGAATGGTCTGCCTAAAATAATCAGAACATTAATATCAGCCTCAAAATCCAAAATGATAAAACCAGCTGGAAAGATAAATTTGTCTACATTTACCAACATATCCTCAATCTTACCCTTGAGATGCGCATAAGATCGGTCTGCCAGTTGGAGTGTCATGGTGGTAGGTCTTGCTTCTATGCCAAGCTTCCTGAAAACTGACATTGGCATCAAGTTGATATTGGCTCCCAAGTCACACAATGCCTTGCCCATAAATTTTTTGCCAATTGTGCAGGGAATAGTGAAACTTCCCGGATCTTTCAGCTTTGGTGGCAATCGATTTAGGATCATGGCATTGCATCCCCTAGTGAGAGCGACAGTTTCAAAGTCTCTCAACTTTTTCTTTTTGGACAGAATGTCCTTCATGAATTTTACATAGTTGGGCATTTGCTCAAGGGCTTCTACCAATGGAATGTTAATTTGCAGCTGGTTAAGAACTTTCAAGAAATGCTTAAATTGCTGGTCATGTTTGTGCTTTTGAAGTCTTGCTGAAAATGGTGGCGGTGGATAAACATATGTTGGCGATGTCAGCTTTGTCGAGACAGTGTTGGCATCTATTTTGGCATCGTATGTTGTTTAGCCTCGATCCATTTATCATCAATGTTGGCATCATTGTTGGCATCGATTCGCGCACCGTAATCGCATCATCCGCTTTAAATTCCTTTTCTCTACTTCTCTAGTCTTGTCTGTCGCAAAGACGGCTTTTTACTTTGGTAGTTAACTGGCTGCTTGGCAGCCATCTCTGCCTCGCACTGCTTACCACTTCGAAGGGCTATGGCCTTGCATTACTCGTTTTCTTTGTGCTGAGCATCTTCGGTGTCACTTGACAAGGCTCCTTGGGGTCAATTTTTTAGTGTATTGGCAAGTTGTCCAATTTGAATTTCCAAGTTTCTCACATTACTACCAAACTCTAGAATGCGACATTATTCTTTTCCATGTAATCATTGGGAGGACCTCTTTGGTTGAATCTTTGCCCTTGTAGGTAATTGTTTTGAGCTCTATGTGGCGCAGCATTTTGATAAAATGTTGGCATGGCATTGCCATTGAATGCTGGCATAACATTGTTATTCTGCCTCTGGGCATTAAGCGTTGTTCATAATGCTAGCTACCTCCTTGATTTCCCCAAGCTAAGTTAGGATGTTGTCTTCAAACTACATTATAAGTATTGGAGTTATGATTATAGTAACGATTAGCATTGCCAACAAAATTTACCGATTCAGGATTGGCAGGTCATTCTTCCACATGATGATTCTCTCTACAAATTATACGTGAAGGGTATAATGCTTTAACTTCTTAGGACTCATTGTTCTTTTGCAACGATCTTACCATGGTGGTGAGGTTGGAAATCTCGACATGAATGGATGTTATTTCATCAACCTTGATTTCCATTGGCTTTGGTTCCGATCCCAGTCCGGCAATAGGATATTTAAAGTCATTAATTGCAATTTTTTCAAGAATATCAACAGCCTCCGAATACTTCTTGTCTAGCAAGGAACCAGTTGTTGAAGCATCAACAATAATCCTTGTTTATACATTTAATTCGTTGTAGAAGGTTTGAATTTGGGTCTAATTCAGAATCTGCAAGATAGGACACCTTCTCAATAGATCTTTAAATCTCTCTCATGCATCATAAAATGTTTCATTATCACCTGATCAATGTAATAATCTCACCCCATAGCTTAGCGCAAAGGATGTTGGCGCATCAAATCGTGTCAATAACTTCTAGCATAGGTCTGCCCATGAAGTGATTGAGTCAAGTGGCAAAGAATTGAGTCAAGCCTTGGCTCTATCTCGCAAGGAAAAGTGAATAACCTCAACTTTACAGTGTCTCTAGATACTTCAGTTTGTTGGAATAATTGGCAAATCTCCATGAAATGCTTCAAATGTTGCCTAGGATCTCCAGTAAGTGCTCCATCAAATAGCCTATACTCAAAAAAGTTTGAATCATTACCGGCTTAAGTTCAAAATTTGGTTCATTTACCTCTGTGCCAACAAGTCCTAGCATTAAATTGTTAATGTTTGGCGTCGAATGTTCTCTAATAGGTCTTTCTTCATCGACAATTGGGACAACAGGTGGTGGTGGCATCTCATTGTTATGTAGATTGCCTTCATTGTTCGCCACACCATTCCCTCGATTACCTTGATTATTCATCTCTCGGAATCTTCTCTTTAACCTCCTCAAGGTTCTCTCAATTTCTGGATCGTATAGCCATTCATCCACCACAGGGTGGCTTCTGGTCATACATCGAGTAAAAAAAACAAAAGTAAAATAAAGACAAGTAAAAACTTAAAAACAATCAACTTCGTTGCAATCCCGGTAACGGCGCCAAAAACTTGTAGACTCTCTAGATGAAGTGTGTTATGAATCTTTGGCAAAAGGGACAAAATGTATGTATTAGTAAAATAGTACCAGGATGAGTCTTTTACGTGCAAGTATACACGGTCTGCAAATAATACCGCAGTTAAGCTAAGTATTGATCCCATAAAGATTGACTTGGAATTCGATTGTTTGATTGTTACTTGTAACACCCCCTCCCGGCACAGTCGAGAATGGGTCGGAGAATGCTACCGGCAATTAAAACTGTGACCGGTGCAGTGAGATTTCAATAACAAGCAACACTTGGTCAACATTATGACCTTCAAACATTATACAATATCATATTTGGTTCCACTTATCCCTTTTATAACAAGGATGATCAATTAGGGCCAATTTCTAGCTTTTACAAGTTTTAAGGACTAAACAATGAATCTAATAATTTAAGGTCCTTTAGTGAAATTAGCTATACAATACTGAAATTCATTACACCCATAGCGTTCCTGTAAATTTTCATACCATTCGATATCATTAACCCGTCCGATTAGGCCTTGCTATGTTGGTGACCGTTTTGTAAATAAATTAAAATTGTGTTCTATACCTTTTAACCGAATTACCTACCTCCGTATTGATACCATAGGGACCTTAGCGTCACGGGTTGACCTATTTTAGTACGGTCTAAGACCGTCTTCGATACATTTAAATGACCATACTCCCTTGCCTAAATCAGATCGATACACTTCTTTTGGGTATCGGTATGCCCCATTTCACTATGACCAATTATGCAAGGCCGTATCGATACAAGTTGGCTGGTTTTTATTCGAATTAACTTGATGAACGATGTCCAAATGCAATGAAATTTTACCTGCAAGTTTTTAACCATTTAATCTACCAACATGTCAAATTTTAGGGTTATTAGAATTCGTTTACTAGGTTTTCACCCTTATGAGCCAATTATGCATATTTGGTTACTTTTAACCTCACATACAAGTCATTTTAGGTCCATTTATCCTATTAAAAGTATAGGCCATACATATACATCCAAAATGCCATGAGTAACTAGTTTAACTACTTTGCCACCATTCTAGGAGTTGATAAGGACAAAATACTTTACTTTAGCTTATAGGTGACTTGTCCAACTTCCGACTTCTCCGATCTCGATCCAACTATTCGATCAACCTGAAATGCATGAGATAAAATGCATTAGGCATACTTTGCCTAGTGAGGTAGTCATAAACAGTGCCAATATCAATGAGATGCATTACAAATCATGTATTGACAATAATAGTGCAATGAATCATTATTAGTAATGCAATGATCATGTTCAATAGTATTAAATCCATATTTCAACAATAACCCTTGGATCGATTAAGAATAGTGGATACGCGAATTCCTACGCCTCGCCAAATCAATGAATGGTCTAGTCCTTCCGCCTTACCAATATGACCAATATCATAATACATCCCTTCGCCTCGCCAAATCAATATAGGCCGTAGCCTTATGACCGTATTCCACCCGTACACTGAGCTCATGAATTCTATGGCATGCCAATTGTATCCAAAGTCCATTCAATCCAAGGTTTAGTGACAATATCAATGATCGGTGTTCAATAGCAATGACAATACTCAATATATTCAATGACTTTATCAATGAGCAATGTTTCAATATCAATGTCCTATAACAATATCAAAGACATTAGAAATATTTAAATGATCTCAATGAAGATATCAATAGCCGGTGATTCATTTGCAAGGTTTCGATGACAATAACAATGTCGACATCAATAATCCATGACAATGGCAATAACAATGGCGATGTTTATGCTCTATAATCACTATCCTATAGTTCCATGATTCAATGATGATGACAATTTTAATGACATTAACAATACTCAATGATGATGTCTATTTTCAATGCTCATTAACAATGGCGATAGCAATGACAATGCTCAATACTCGATCGATAACTTATCGATGTTTACCACAATATTCGCTAAGCAGTTTGATGCAATAACCCTTAGCGATAAGGTTAGCAATGACAATTTCATTAACAACGAAATGAGAAAAGCACCTAGCCTAATCTCAAGACTCCGACTATACTCACCTCAAAAATCTGAAGCTTTCAAGGCTCTCGGATAGTAATCCCTTTGTTTCTAGCTCTCGTTGGTGATGGTGGATGTTCCACTTCCACTTATTGAGCTAGGATAAACAATAAGGAAGTAGTTAGAATTTGTAATACAATATTGAAATTAATATAATGTTATCAAAATCATTATCTAAAATCAATATAGATAAAATCTATAAGTTTTCCAAGGATATCCAAAACCCTAGTTTGACATTACACTCAATACCTCCATGGATTTCGATAACAGTTTGGAAAATTAAGCATACTCGTCCGATAGCAATGATTCGATGTCGATAAATCAAAGGAAAACTAAGCTTAAAATCAAGCTCTAATAGAGGTATGAGCTTAGTTGAAGATGATGAGCATGGGTGTTTGCTTGTTTTAGAAGTTAGGTAAGTTTCTCCCTTTTTATTTCCTTTCTTTAACCAAATGAGCCAATGGCTTTCCTTCATATGAAGAAAGATCGTCAACTTAACCCACTTGTGGGTGATTATAATTTGAGGAGGGGCTAGTCGCAAGGTTATTCCTTCAACTTTCTATCATTTATACTTGTACCCCTAAACTTTTAATTTCTATAATTTAGTCACTAAAAAGTTTTTAATACTTCCAATAAGGTCTTTAAGCAATAATTTGACTCAATTGGAGCCCAATATTAATGCAATTGACCTTGTGTTCTATTCCAATATAATATTTGGACGATTTCGATGTAAGGTTTCTAGTTGCGGAACCTAATTCCGACTAGGCGGATTTCGGGTGCTACATTACTTACCTTAGAAGAAAAGATGATTTGTTTTGAAATTGATTTTGACACTAAAGTCTGTTAAGATATTGAGGAGCAATAGGCCAACAAGACCAACTCCTGCTTGGCAGAGTATTTAGGAAAATTTTAACTATGCCAAATAGAAAAACTTTGCAAAACAGCATTTATCATTAAAGAAACTAAACCATAAAATCAACGTTTAAACCAAACATCCCCCAACCAACTTAAGAAAATTAGTTCATGGTAGGGGTTTCCATCCAAATACCAAAAGCGTTTAACATCATCAAATAAAAACCAAATAAACTAAAAGAGTGTGTAAAAACGTAACCTTTTCTCAATTTGATCTCCAATGTGACGTCCTTTATGTGCTTGCTTGATGCCCTTTATATAGGTATGCATGGGAAACCCTAGGATAAGCCTTAGGGTTTTAATTTGGGCGGGCTAATGCTTATGATCATCTTAGTCGCACTTTGAATCCTAGGGCTGGCATCATCTTGACTAGGGCTGGCGTCATCTTGACTAGGGCTGATGTCATTAGTCTTTGATCTTTAGCCAACCGAGCTCGGCATCTTTCAGTCCATCTGTGCCATACCAGCTTGGCATCCGATTTTTTTGCCATCATATTTTTTCAGAGCTTGATCAAGTGCTATTTTTCCGCAGTCTGACCAAGTCTTATTTTTTGGGGCTAGTATTGCCATGGGTTCTTGGCAAAACTCTTATGGCAACGTATTCCCAAGGATGTTTGGCATTGGTCTTCTGATCCTCTTGCTTCCTGCTTCTGCGCTGCTTTACCATGTCTGCTCTACTTTGCCAAGCCTGTAATGATGCCAACAAACAACCCTTTACACTGGCAAAGCACAAAAATTCCCTATTTCCTAACTTTTTATGCAAATGCATGAAATTAACAACTAAATACAACTAAATGTACATAAAAGGCTAGCAAAGGCTTTGTAAAATAAGCATAAAAATAGTACTTTTGAGGAGTTAACAAGAGTTCGAGTGACTTGAACTTGTGGCTTGCTCCTTCACTCCATTATCCTTATTATTGTTGCCCTTATAAAATGCTTAATTTGAATCCGAGAAAACCAGTTCGACAACACGGATCTTGTGAGTGACATTAACATCTTCCAGCTCCACAACTTCATCAATCTTCCCTGGCTGCTTTGTTGTAATTAGAATACTCGATTTTTCATAGTCTTTGACGTGGTTAACGTTTTCACCAAAGGCTTTCATGCTTCCCCAAAGTTCCGCGATCCTCCTCAACATGATATGATTCTAGAGTGTATTGGTACTCAAATCACCTCTACCCACATTGCTCTCTCCCTCTGAATTATGTTTTCCAACCATATTTTCACCGACATAAAAATTTCCTTCAGGTATGACCAGTTTAAGTCTTCCAACATTTTGAACAGTTCATCATCATCAAAAGATAATAGATAGGATTTCCACCCTAGTCTTTGAACCTTAATTTCCCCAGCCCCCATTCTTGTAGCTTGTTTTCAATGCTTCTTATACTATATACAACTACCATCTCCCTTACCAAACATCTTTACGTGACTTCCATGACTCTTCGTCTTCTATATGCCCGACCACTCTTTTCTTAGCTTGAGAGTTCTTGTAACTAGTTTCATCTTTCTCTATTTTCTTTCCTTTAGGTTCCCCTTCTCCCTTTGATATATTGTTTTTTCAACTTCATCCCTTTCAACCTTTTAGTTCACCTTGTCTCCAGGATTCCGATTTGATCCGTCCTTGTCACCTTCTCTATTACTACTATCGTGATGTCCCGTCCAGGCTCTCTTCCAGTACGCAGCCCTAGAGTTATACTTTGCCAAAGTTACTATTATTTTACTCACATACAGCTTGAAACCATTCAGTCTTTCAATGGCTTTATCCGCATCAAATTTTTTTGAGAACCCGATGAACCCAAATCTCCTTCTATTTTTGTTCCGCTTGGTAGCGATAAAAGCATCTATAACATTTTCGTGTCTTCTGAATGCAAGCCAAAGTCATTTCCAATGTAATCTCTCTGATAAGTTGTCTATGAACAGTGTAATTACTTGTCTGCCTGCCTCATGTCTCCTCCCCTTTTTTGCCAGAAAGTTTGCCTATTTGCTTGCCTCATGTCTCCTCCTTCCCTAATTGCTCGATGAATGTCGAATAATATATTATATAATCGATGGATCGATTAATTGGTATTTCTTAAAACCGTGAATCGTACCAAACCGTAGTAATTTTTAAAAAAAATAACTCGTACCAAAACTGAAATTTTTAGTTCGGTTAATCGAATTTTTGAATCAATTTTTTTGAATTTTGAATTCAATTTTGATTTGTTGGATTTTTTGCACTGACCCTTCCGAGTTTTGACACCAAGCGGTTGATGAAAAGGCAATCTAAAAGAATTGGCAAGTTTTTTTAATCCTATATGGTAAACTATTTTATGTAGCAAACTGAATTTTAAGCATGAATGCATGGCATATGAATGTAAAGATGTACACCCCCAAACCAAAGGCGTGCATTGTCCTCAATGCATGAAAACAAGATATATACAAATGAAAACAGTAAAATGCATGAATAATATGAAATGCAAAGGATTTTAGGAAGGGGAAGAATCCCCTTCAATGAGGTAATGGGAGCTCCGATGTCGTAGAGAACTTCCTTAAGAAGCTTTGCTAGCTCTGAGGCGGCAGGGACATCGGTGGCAGCAGATGAGACAAGTGCTGCAAGTCTGGCCGCAACCTTGGCTTGGCTGCGGACTCCTTCATCTTCATACTCGGGTGGTGTGGCATATTCAACACTTGGTAAACATTTTCAATATTTTCATGCCAATCTTTTGCTTTGGCAGTCCGCCTGGCAATAAAAATCTTACACTCACTCAAGAAAAACCTTTCAACGCAGCAAAGGAAAATAAAAATTAAAATAAAGAAAAGAAAAATAAATAAAAACTAGAAAAAACATATATCCTAATATATACAAGAATCAGACCATGAAGATGATGATGATCACAGTAACTCTACCAAGAGGATAACCTCATTGGCATCCTTTTGAGTGCCATCCAAATAATGCTTCAAACGCTGACCGTTTACTTTGAAAATTACTCTTGTTTTCAAATCATTGATATCTACTGCTCCATGAGCATATGGCTTCACAACTTCAAAGGGTCCCGACCATCTAGACTTGAGCTTTCCTGAAAACAACTTTAACCTCGAGTTAAATAACAAAACACATTGGCCTACCTCAAATTGCCTTGGTAATATCCGTTTGCCATGCCAACGCTTTGTCATTTCCTTGTAGAGTATGACATTCTCGTAAGCATGTGTTCTGAATTCCTCTAACTCATTCAAGTCTAATAACTTCTTTTCTCCAACAGCCCTACATCCATGTCAAGCGTTTTGATTGCCTAATAAGCCCAGTGCTCCATCTCAACTGGTAAGTGGCATGCCTTCCCAAAAACAAGTCTAAATGGGGAGTTTCCCAAAGGAGTTTTAAAAGCAGTCTTATAAGCCCACAAGGAGTCATCTAGTCTCAAGGACCAGTCATTCCTTATTGGATTTATAGTATTTTCCAAAATGTTCTTGATCTCCTTGTTGGAAATCTCCGATTGGCCATTCATTTGGGGATGGTATGCTGTGGGAATCCTCTGTTGAATTCCATATCTACACAAAGCTTTAGAGATTAGATTGCATTTAAAATGGGCACCCTCATCATGAATTATCACTATAGGGGTACCAAATCGAGTAAAAATGTGTTTGTGCAAAAATTTAGCAACAACCTTGGCATCGTTTGTTGGCAAAGCAACAACTCAACCCATTTTGAAACGTATTCTATAGCTACAAGGATGTATAGGTTACCAAATGTTAGAGAAAATGGACCCATGAAGTTTATCCCACATACATTAAACAAATCTACTGCCACAATGTTTTGGAGCGGCAACTAATGTCTACCGGAAATGTTTCTTGTCCCCTGGCATTGGTCATATGCCTTAAAAAAGTTATGGGCATCTTTATATAGTATGGGCTAAAAGAATCTTGACTGCAGCACCTTGACAACAGTCTTCATCCCAGCAAAGTGACCTCCATACGGTGCGGCATGGCATAAGTGCAATATCTTTGTATTGTTCATCCTCGCACACACCGACGAATCACTTGATCGGCATCTTTGTTTAAACATTATTGGTTCGTCCTAATAATATTGCCGAACATCTCGCAGGAACTATTTTCTGGCATTATATTCCAAATCTGGTGGCAGAATATTGCTTACCAAGTAGTTGACCATATCAGCGTACCATGGCACAACATTGACTGCAAGTAAATACTTGTCAGGAAATTCATCTCTTATGGCAATGGTCTTACCATTTTTAAGGTGACGCTCTAGGCGTGATAGGTGGTCTGAAAAAAATTCTTTCTTAGTTGTGGAGTAATTAAGTTATTCTTCATTCAAGGTTCTGCTGGCATAGTAAATGGTATGAAAAACCTTGCTATGTCGTTGTCCCAAAACTGCTCCAGCGGCATAGTCGTTGGCATTACACATGAGCTCAAATGGCTCATTCCAATTTGGTGGTATGACTATAGAGGCATTAATCAATTTCTCCTTAAGTTCCTAAAATGCTCTCAAACAAGAATCATCAAATGCAAAAGTGGCATTACGTTCTAACAACAAGCATAAAGGTTTAGCAATTTTTGAAAATTCTTTAATAAAAAGCCGGTAAAACCGGCATGTCCTAAAAAACTCATTATGCCTTTTACACTTGTTAGAGGCGGTAATTGCTTGATTACCTCCACTTTTGCTCGGTCGACTTCTAATCCTCTCTCATTTACCTTGTGCCCGAGAACAATGTCTTCCTTCACCATGAAGTGACATTTTTCCCAGTTCAGCACTAGGTTCATCTCAATGCATCTCTTTAAGACTTGCTCCAAACTATGAATGCATTCCTCAAATATTTTTCCAAACACTGAGAAACCATCCACGAATACTTCCATATTATGCTCTATCATATCAAAAAAATGGACATCATGCAACGTTGGAACGTTGTCGGCGCATTACAAAGGCCGAATGGCATCCTTCTAAAAGCAAACGTCTCGTAAGGGCACGTGAACGTGGTATTCTCTTGATCATTAGGGGTGATGGCAATCTGATTATAACCTGAATAATCATCCAAAAAATAATAGAAAGCTTTACCTGCCAACCTGTCTAACATTTGGTCGATGAAAGGAAATAGGAAGTGGTCTTTCCTAGTGGTACTGTTCGGGCTTCTATAATCCATGCACACTCTCTATCCGGTGATGGTCATAGAGGGAATCAATTCAGCTTCAATATTTTGTACCACGGTCATACAACCTTTCTTTGGCACGTATTGCACCGGGCTAACCCATGAGCTATCGAAAATGGGATAAATGATCTCGGCACCAAGCCATTTTATGATTTCTTTCTTAACTACCTCTTTCATGATCGGGTTTAGCCCTCTCTTGACCTTCAATGGTTTTACCATGATACTCCTCTAAAATGATCTTGTGCATGCAAATGGTTGGGTTAATACCTTGGATGTTTGCCAAAGTCCAACCCAACGCTTACTTATAACTTCTTAATATTGCCAGCAATCTCTCCTTCTGATCATTAGTGAGATCAGTGGCAATGATCACTGGCAGAGTTGAGTGTTTACCTAGATAAGCATACTTCAAGTGATTTGGCAGTGGCTTTAGCTCCAACTCTGGTGGTTCCTCAATTAATGGTTTAGGTTCTTTTATCTCTCTACCGGCCAACTGTAGAGGCTCAAAATAACTTGCATCTTCAGCCTCTAAGGTTGATTCCTCAAGTTCATCAAACAGTTCAGCTATCTCATCAAGCATGCTAGCATCAAATTATGTATTACGCATAATCTGTACCATGTCGTCGGTATAAATGGACTCAAAATAACAGCATACTTCAAGTCATTCATACGTATTGTTAGCTCTCATTTAAGAACATCAATAAGAGCCCTACTCGTGGCAAGGAATGGTCTGCCTAAAATAATCAGAACATTAATATCAGCCTCAAAATCCAAAATGATAAAACCAGCTGGAAAGATAAATTTGTCTACATTTACCAACATATCCTCAATCTTACCCTTGAGATGCGCATAAGATCGGTCTGCCAGTTGGAGTGTCATGGTGGTAGGTCTTGCTTCTATGCCAAGCTTCCTGAAAACTGACATTGGCATCAAGTTGATATTGGCTCCCAAGTCACACAATGCCTTGCCCATAAATTTTTTGCCAATTGTGCAGGGAATAGTGAAACTTCCCGGATCTTTCAGCTTTGGTGGCAATCGATTTAGGATCATGGCATTGCATCCCCTAGTGAGAGCGACAGTTTCAAAGTCTCTCAACTTTTTCTTTTTGGACAGAATGTCCTTCATGAATTTTACATAGTTGGGCATTTGCTCAAGGGCTTCTACCAATGGAATGTTAATTTGCAGCTGGTTAAGAACTTTCAAGAAATGCTTAAATTGCTGGTCATGTTTGTGCTTTTGAAGTCTTGCTGAAAATGGTGGCGGTGGATAAACATATGTTGGCGATGTCAGCTTTGTCGAGACAGTGTTGGCATCTATTTTGGCATCAGTATGTTGTTTAGCCTCAGTCTGTTTATCATCAATGTTGGCATCATTGTTGGCATCGATTCTGGCACTGGTACTGGCATCATCTGTTTTAAATTCCTTTTTCTCTACTTCTCTAGTCTTGTCTGTCGGCACTGGCTTTTTACTTTGGTAGTTAACTGGCTGCTTGGCAGCCATCTCTGCCTCGCACTGCTTACCACTTCGAAGGGCTATGGCCTTGCATTACTCGTTTTCTTTGTGCTGAGCATCTTCAGTGTCACTTGACAAGGCTCCTTGGGGTCAATTTTTTAGTGTATTGGCAAGTTGTCCAATTTGAATTTCCAAGTTTCTCACTGTTACTACCAAACTCTAGAATGCGACATTATTCTTTTCCATGTAATCATTGGGAGGACCTCTTTGGTTGAATCTTTGCCCTTGTAGGTAATTGTTTTGAGCTCTATGTGGCGCAGCATTTTGATAAAATGTTGGCATGGCATTGCCATTGAATGCTGGCATAACATTGTTATTCTGCCTCTGGGCATTCTGGCGTTGTTCATAATGCTAGCTACCTCCTTGATTTCCCCAAGCTAAGTTAGGATGTTGTCTTCAAACTACATTATAAGTATTGGAGTTATGATTATAGTAACGATTAGCATTGCCAACAAAATTTACCGATTCAGGATTGGCAGGTCATTCTTCCACATGATGATTCTCTCTACAAATTATACAGAAGGGGTATAATGCTTTAACTTCTTAGGACTCATTGTTCTTTTGCAACGATCTTACCATGGTGGTGAGGTTGGAAATCTCGACATGAATGGATGTTATTTCATCAACCTTCAGTTTCCCATTGGCTTTGGTTCCAGTCCCGAGTCTGGCAATAGGATATTTAAAGTCATTAATTGCAATTTTTTCAAGAATATCAACAGCCTCCGAATACTTCTTGTCTAGCAAGGAACCAGTTGTTGAAGCATCAACAATAATCCTTGTTTATACATTTAATTCGTTGTAGAAGGTTTGAATTTGGGTCTAATTCAGGAATCTGCGCATAGGACACCTTCTCAATAGATCTTTAAATCTCTCTCATGCATCATAAAATGTTTCATTATCAGCCTGACTGAATGTAATAATCTCACCCCATAGCTTGGCAGTGACTGTTGGCGACTGAAATCGTGTCAATAACTTCTAGCATAGGTCTGCCCATGAAGTGATTGAGTCAAGTGGCAAAGAATTGAGTCAAGCCTTGGCTCTATCTCGCAAGGAAAAGTGAATAACCTCAACTTTACAGTGTCTCTAGATACTTCAGTTTGTTGGAATAATTGGCAAATCTCCATGAAATGCTTCAAATGTTGCCTAGGATCTCCAGTAAGTGCTCCATCAAATAGCCTATACTCAAAAAAGTTTGAATCATTACCGGCTTAAGTTCAAAATTTGGTTCATTTACCTCTGTGCCAACAAGTCCTAGCATTAAATTGTTAATGTTTGGCGTCGAATGTTCTCTAATAGGTCTTTCTTCATCGACAATTGGGACAACAGGTGGTGGTGGCATCTCATTGTTATGTAGATTGCCTTCATTGTTCGCCACACCATTCCCTCGATTACCTTGATTATTCATCTCTCGGAATCTTCTCTTTAACCTCCTCAAGGTTCTCTCAATTTCTGGATCGTATAGCCATTCATCCACCACAGGGTGGCTTCTGGTCATACATCGAGTAAAAAAAACAAAAGTAAAATAAAGACAAGTAAAAACTTAAAAACAATCAACTTCGTTGCAATCCCGGTAACGGCGCCAAAAACTTGTAGACTCTCTAGATGAAGTGTGTTATGAATGCTGGCAAAAGGGACAAAATGTATGTATTAGTAAAATAGTGCCAAGATGAGTCTTTTGCGAGCAATTATACACGGTCTACAAGTAATACAACATTTAAGCTGAGTATCAATCCTACAGAGATTGACTTGGAATTCGATTGTTTGATTGTTACTTGCCTTGGAAGAAAATATGATTTGTTTTGGAATAGATTCTGACACTAAAGAAAAAAAGTAATAAAAGTAAAATAAAGTAAAGAAGTTGGCAAGGATAGTGCTTTAATAAATGATGAGCGTTGGCAGGGAATGCCTGGTTTTCACGCTATTCATGATATGCCAGCTTTTAATGTTAACCTGTCTTGGCATTATTTGCCGAACAGATTCAAAATTAGTAAAGTCTCTCGTGATGATCATTGCCCTAAGTCGATCATATAAAAACCTTTATATCTCTATAGTGCATGTTTTAAATAAACCAATTTGATTAAGAACCAACCTATACTCCTAAGGGGTAGATGTCACTTCCGAAGTAAGTTCATCTACTTGAACGACTTCTCTCGAAGCTTCTCTCCTTAGTATTCAACAACTCAATCGTTGCCACCCCAAGTCTGTTAAGATATTGAGGAGCAATAGGCCAACATGGCCATCTCTTGCTTGGCAGAGTATTTAGGAAAAATTCAAGTATGCCAAATAGAAAAAACTTTGCTGAAACAGATTTATCATTAAAGAAACTAAAGCATAAAATCAAAGTTTAAACCAAACATCCCCTAAACAACTTAAGAAAATTAGTTCATGGTTCGTTTAACATCAACAAATAAAAACCAAATAAACTAAGAGAGTGTGTATGAAGGCATCCTTTTCTCAATTTGATTTCCGATGTGCCATCTTTTATGTGCTTGTTTGATGTCCTTTATATAGGCATGCGTGGGAAACCCTAGGATAAGCCTTAGGGTTTTAATTTGGGTGGGCTAATGCTTATGATCATCTTAGCCGTACTTTGAATCCTAGGGCTGACATCATCTTGACTAGGGCTAACGTCATCTTGACTAGGGCTGATGCCATTAGACTTTGATCTTTCGCCAGCCGAGCTCGGCATCGTTTAGTCTATCTGTGCCAGACTAGCTTGGCATCCAATTTTTTCGCCATCCTATTTTTCGGAGCTTGATCAAGTGCTATTTTTCGCAGTCTGATCTGGTCCTATTTTTTCGGGCTGGTATTGCCAAGGGTTCTTGGCAAAACTCTTTTGGCAACGTATTGCCAAGGATGCTTGGCATTGGTCTTCTGATCCTCTTGCTTCCTGCTCCTACGCTGCTCTACCATGTCTGCTCTGCTTTGCCAAGCCTGTAATGATGCCAACAAACAACCCTTTACACTGGCAAAGCACAAAAATTCCATATTTCCTAACTTTTTATACAAATGCATTAATTTAACAACTAAATGCAACTAAATGTACATAAAGGGCTAGTAAAGGCTTTGTAAAATAACCATAAAAATAGTACTTTTGAGGAGTTAACAATAGTTCGAGTGACTTGAACTTGTGGCTTGCTCTTTCACTCCATCATCCTTATTACTGTTGCCCTTATAAAATGCTTCATTTGAATCCGAGAAACCCAGTTCGACAACATGGATCTGGTGAGTGACATTAACACCTTCCAGCTCCACAACTTCATCAATCTTCCCTGCTGCTTCGTTGTAATTAGAATACTCGATTTTTCACAGTCTCTAATGCGGTTAACATTTTCACCAAAGGCTTCCATGCTTCCCCAAAGTTTCGTGATCATCCTTAACGTGATATGATTCTAGTAGTGTATTGGTACTCCGATCACCTCAGCCCATGTTGCCCTCTCCCTTTAAATTATGTTTTCCGGCCACATTTTCACCGGAACAAAAATTTCCTTTAGGTATGACCAGTTTAAGTCTTCCAACATCGTGAACAGTTCATAATCATCAAAAGATAATAGATAGGATTTTCCACCTAGTCTTTGAACCTTAATTTCCCCCAGCCGCCATTCTTGCAGCCTGTTTTTAATGCTCCTCATACTGCATACGGCCGCCATCTCCCCTACCAAACATCTTCTGCACTTCCACAACTCCTCGTCTTCTATATGCCCGACCACTCTTTTCTTAGCTTGAGAGTTCTTGTAACTAGTTTCATCTTTCTCCATTTCCTTTCCTTTAGGTTCCCCTTCTCCCTTTGATATATTGTTTTTTTTCAGCTTCATCACTTTTGACCTTTGAGTTCACCCTGTCTCCAGGATTCTGATTCGATCCGTCCTTTTCACCTTCTCTATTACCGCTATCGTGATGTCCCATCCAGGCTCTCTTCTAGTACGCAGCCCTATAGTTATACTTTGCCAAAGTTACTATTATTTTACTCCCATACAGTTTGAAACCATCTAGTCTTTCAATGGCTCTATCCGCATCAACTTTCTTTGAGAACTCGACGAACCCAAATTTCCTTCCATTTTTGTTCCGCTTGGCAGCGATAAAAGCATCTACAACATTTCTGTGTCTTCTGAATGCAGGCCAAAGTCTTTGCCAATGTAATCTCTCTGATAAGTTGTCTATGAACATTGTAATTACCTGTCTGCCTGCATCATGTCTCCTCCCCTTTTTCGCCAGAAAGTTTGCCTGTCTGCCTGCCTCATGTCTCCTCCTTCCCTAATTGCTCTGATGAATGTCAAATAATATATTATATAATCAAACATATTGATTAATTGGTATTTCTTAAAACCGTGAATCGTAATCAAACCGTAGTAATTTTTAGTTTGGTTAATCGAATTTTTGAATAATTTTTTCGAATTATAAATTCTATTTTGATTTGTTGGATTTTTTTGCACAACCCAGAGTTAGACAGCCTAAAGCAGTTGATGAAAAGGCCGTCTAAAAGACTTGGCAAGTTTTTTTTTCTTCTTTTTGACAAATAAAAGACTTGGCAAGTTGGGCAAAACTCGGGGGGTATATCCAGCCCAATCCCCATGAATTTATCATCTAACAAAACCTATGGAGTCAAAAATGATTGGATCTGTTAAAGATGAGTTGCTTTGACCTTTTTGATAGAGGGCTCTAAGTTCTAACCCCCATCAAAAGTGAATAATCCAAAGATAAATTGTTGATTAGGGTAAGCCTGTAAACATATGAAGTAATTCATGACACAGAAAGCAGCAGATGCAAAAGAATAAACGCCCATATACTTTGTTAAATAATAAACTAATATTAAAGATTTAATCCAAGCTATCTAATTTACATCTAGGCCCCAAGGCCGATGCATACAAAAATTGTTCCTTTTTAACTCTCCGATAACATCCGCCGACGACCGCCGCCAGTATTTACACTCCACCAAAACAACAAGAAGAAAGAAAGCCCCCAAAATCCTCCATGGCAAACGGAGAAAAGAGGCGGGGGTCAATCATGCCAACAAAGGAGCATAACAACGCATCTTCGTATGATGTAAAGCTTAGCCCTTTGCTCTCGGAGAACCCCTCCAAGGCCTCTGCTTGATAGCCTTCTCTTTGAGGATCCCATGGTTGCACTGCTCATCTTCATCTTTGTACCTCCTAAGACCTGGCTGCTGCTGGTGCTGATTAGTTTAGTTTTAATGATTAATGTGAATGAGGAGTGAAGTGAAGGGAGGAGATGTGGGAGTGGGGGTTCTTATAGGAGGGAAATGGGGGCGGTGGGGGTGGCCCTGCCTTAACATTGGTCGAGTAAAGACCCAGAAATGGTCATGAAAGGGCAACGTGCACTGCCCTCTAACCCACCCGACAACTCCCCCTTGGACCCCGTCGGTCCCCCCCCCCCCTCTCGCTTTGGGAATCCATGGCACTCTTCATATTTTTTTTATTCTCCATATCAACATGTAGTTTATTGTTTAATAACTTATTTTAATTATTGATTAAATTTTAATTTGATTAATATTATGATTATGTTTAAAAGAACATAACTTCATATGTATATAGACTTAGACATATAATATCTTCTAATTTAAAAATTAGTTTAAGTGAAAAAAAATTCTAGCTGCTTTTTTTATTTATGTTTTTTTTAGTGGTAGCTTTGCATTTGTGTAGCTATTATCATAATACACGTCCCAAATTAGAGAAGATAAACGACCCGGTATGATTAAATCTATTTATGATAGTTTATCGATGTAACAAAAATTATAACTGGAGCATATATACAAGATTTAAAGAAATTTTAATGATAATTGTTGGGTTTCTAAAAAAAATAAATGTCATATTGAAGGGCAAAATTCGTTTTTTTCACATCCCTTGATTTTTTATTTTTCTGTCAGCATAAATTCGGTTTAAGGTGAATGAGTTAATGAATCCAAACAAGGCCTATATATGGTGTCCCTGTCCCTCTCATTTTCATTGCCGTGTCATAGTATATATCCTAGTTCTGTAGGTAAGAGCCAGCGGCAGCACAATGGGTCGGCCATAGTTTTCAACAAGCTAGCAAATTTGTCTTTGTCCATAATTATTTATGATTTCATGCTCTGCCCTTTCAATTTGTGGATGACGAGGAGATTATCAATGGCTGATGAGGAGACCATATTGCTCTTTTCTTGTTCTCTGTTGGGACCAACTCTACCTGTCTTTTTAAAAAACAAAGAAGAAATTAGGGTAGTTGAATCCTACATATTTCATCATTCATATCCACTCATTTGTTTAAGATTAATATTAAAGGCTTGACGTTTGGTAATGACCACGCCTTATCATCTTCCTTGACTCTAATTTAAGATATATCTATACAAGTAGGGACATGGCAAATTAACAATGATATAATGATTAATCTTTTTAAATCTATTTTAAACAATAGACTAATTATATTATTAATTACGGTGAGGCAAGAAGCAAACTTGCTAATAACAAATAAATTTACGTGGCCAATTTGCTGTATGTGTTTGCCTACGCAAGAGACGCCGATAAAGGGATATTTTAAATAAATAAACCTCACTGTCACAAAAAAAAATAATTATTTGATGATTAGGATTGTTGTTGTAGTAGCATAATATATTGTTTGATGTCTAAAATAGCATACACCAAATAAAAAAGGTGAAGAAGAGGATCGTAGTAGCGGTTTATTCTTAATTTGAGACGAAGAGTTACAAATAGTATAATAGTCAGAATAAAAAAAATAAAAAAAGTAAGGTGAGAGAAGAGTGTTTTTTATTATTTTCTTTTTGTCCCATTCTTTCTTGACGACCCTTTATTATTTTTGATGTGACATATTTATAATGAGAAATAAACTTTAATCAATAGAATTGTTAGGCCTAGCGTCATAATGGTTATTGATGGTCTAACCGAATAGGCTTAGTTGTCGAGCAATAGGTTGTGCTGCAAGTTTAAGTGAATTTAAAAGTTGTTATGTCAAGACGTGATAGCTGAGTATAGAGAGCTTCAAAAGCTATGGTACTTTAAATGCTGAAGAGCGGTGTGAAAAATTGAAGGCTTTGTTAAAACTATAAAAGAAATTTATAAACTTCGAAGACAAACTTTTGAAAAAAACGGATGTTAAATATTGCTTTTCTAAAAGCTTTGAATCCGAAGGTAGGTACAACATAGACAAACACACAAGGCTTGAGAATTAATGGTTTTAAAAAGGTGAAGAAGAAGAGAAGAAGAAATTTTGTCAAGTTTTAACTGAATATATGGATTAGATTGTGTTATATATTAAGAGAATGTAGATATCAGTTTTATATACATATATGACGTGAATATGTTAAGTTGGCAGCCGACCAAATTAGAATAAAGATCTCACTGCACCGACATTAATGTAATTTCTTCTGAGAGAGAAGTGGAATTCAATTCACGTCTGGATTTCATGAGGCTGATGAACTATTTGACAGAGTGGTGACTCAGTGAGTTGAAATCAGGAATCCAATCTCATGGCAGCTGGAAATATCGATCAGAAAATCACAGGTTTGGGTGTGCAGGTGTTCCAACTCTGAAGCCACCAACTTGTGCAACAAAAATCTCCTAAAATATCAGTAACCCCACATGCTAAATTCCATTGAGAAAAGTAAAAACTCAAGAAACAAGGTTATATATGACCAGAGATTCCATTATAATGGTAAAATAATAAGAGTGATAAAAGCGAGGTGAGAGCTCAAAACCCAATTAAGTGATTGATTGATTGATTAATTAAGGCACCACTTGCTTCGTCTCGTGTTCCTCCCAACGTCAACTTCCACTAGCCCTTGCTAACTCAGCTCCTAATTAACAATTAATTAACTAATTAATCTTCTAGTCTATCTTTCAACCATATGTTTAGGCTGTGTCAGCATGGGTTTAAGAGCTCTCCCTTCTTTTTATGAACAACACTTTAAGATGCCATTTCTATTAAGTATTATAATAATCTCAGTTGTTTTCTTTGATTTGCAGTTTAAAACCATTCTGTTAAACTTAGTTTAACTACTTCTATCTTGTCCGTTTTATGGTTTGAATATGAATTATTTCTCAGAAAATACAATACACTTACTAATTTTCTTTTAAATAATAATGTCAGCTGAATTTATTAAAAAAATAAAATAGAGAACATTCTAAACAAAAGCAGAAGAATAACAAAATAAAAGGAAATTAAAAAAAAATAGAAGCAAGAAACATAACTCATCTCTATTCAACTATACGCTTAACGACCAAAGGAATGGTAAACGAAACCAACAATTTTACAAGCTGCTTCGCACAACAAATCTAATTGCAACAAAAGATGAACCAAAAAAAAGAAGAATAAACCGTTGAAAACCCACTGATTACAGCAAATCAATCCAATATTTCCCTTTTGTGTTCTTTTCCCCTTCTAATTAGAAGGTTTTAATGAAGTATAAGGTAATCATGTATGATCATTTTCTTTTAATAAAAATCATTTATCGTTGAGCTCAAAAAACCAACACTAAAATTGATTTCGTCGTTGGTTAATAAAGAATGGAAAAAAATACATGTCTTTACAAGCTTCATATGATCGAATTCTTTATATGATCTGTATTCCCTCTGTGGGTGTGTAAGGTCAAGTTTCATGTATACTTTATTGATGTTTAAAGCTGTAATTAGTTCCAATAAAGGGCTAACTTCTCTGTGGCCAAATTCAGAGGTTGTTTCCCAGCAGATTATCAAAATGGTTATTATATATATGGAGTGTTTAGACAGCCAAAGCTTTGGGGGAATTAAAATAGATTAGATTTGCATAAATTAATGTGTGAAATGCACTGTGATCAAAGTTTTTAGAGGGTTTGGGTCAATAAAGGGGTGGCTCCGTCGGCATTGCTAGAGCTGCGACAGCATTAATATACAATTATAGAATGGCTTTTGGTTGTATTGTACTGAACAAGGAGGTCAGAGTTGCACGTGAAGTTATCGTGATTTGCAAATGCCATTGCCTCTAGTAGGTTTCAACATTATTCATATTTTACCATCTACTATAGTATGTATATATATGATTTTGAATGATGAATGATGTAGCAGAGAGATTGGTTTGGTTTGGTTTGGTTCGGTCTTGGGTTTTTTTTTAAAAAATTGAACAATTTATTTTAGTTTGATTTGGATCAATTCTGTTATCTGTCTTTTATATTAATTTTTAGTTTTATCCTTTTCTCTTTTTTTTACTTTATTTTGATAAAATAGATTTTTTTTTACACTTATTTGATAAGTTTTCAATTTTTTACCTAAGTATTATTAAAAATTATAATTTTGAAATAAATGAAAACAATTAATCATTCTTATATAATCTCTCTAAGCTATTTTAACACTTATATTTTCATTATGAAAATAAAAATTAAATAAATTTGGTTCGATTCGAATATCCGTGGACAGAGATAAAATCAAACATTGAGAGAGAAAAGTCTATTAAGTATTTAAATTTAAAAATTAAAACGGACAAAAGCCTTATTTAAAGTAAGAAATAGCTAAATTACCAAAAATTTGGAGGAAGCCTGCCCAACCCCTTGTATGAATTGATTCGTCCATGCGAATATCCATAATTTTTAAACTTATATTCTAAAAATGGTCTAAATATTTCGGTTTAATTTTCGATTCAATTGGTTTTTTCATCCCTAGAATGAAAATGAAGCACCCATCAAGTAGTTTATCCAGTCCCGTCAGGACCTGCTTCCAGCTTCTTTAGTGTCTTGCAACTTTCCTTGCTACATGTAGGGATCCTACCATCTCCTTCCCTGATCTCCCTTCGATTCAAATCAAATGCTAATGGTTTCCATGCCCTATCAGCTACAGTTGGAGATGTATTGGCTTACACATGATTAGTAAATAAATTACGACTGGCTTTACTTAATTAAGAAGAAGCTTGCATACGAGAGTTGATTTAGTAATTAACTAATCATGTAGGGATGGGATTTCTTTTATTTTAGTAATTAAGCACTCAAATCCCTATGGCCAACAAGCTAGGTTTTACCACTTCAGTTAATTTCTTGCCTGGTCATTGCCAATGCATTCTGCTTGAATAATATGTGAAATGAAAAAAAAAAAACAATAGATTATGCAAAGGACGCAGCTTGATAGCAGTTTCAGTTAATTCAGAACTGTATATATACTTCAAACTAATTTTGTCATTCACAAATGCCCTTACACGTGCATGCAAGAGATTCCTACAATATTCCAGCTAAATTCCTGATCATCATTACTCTGTTTGAACTGAAAAAATATGTATATATGTACACATACATACTCTATTCCTGTTTGGGGATCCACCTGCTCTGCCATAGGCTTTTACTGCGTCTGCTAAGCTCATTCATACTCTCATTCAGTGTTCTAAATTCTAATAATCTTTCTCTGAAGTGTAAGAGCTGAAACAAGAGCATTTCTTTGTGGACTCGCCTTCGTTGTAAAAAAGGCATTTTTAATCATCTATAGTTCGACACAGATTCTGAAGTCGTGCTTCTGTGAAACCACCCTCTTTCTATGTTCCAGATTTCGCCATTAAATTGGTTATCCACTTGGCAGCTTCCCCATAACCTTGCAGTGTAGTCCTAAAGACTCGCAGCTTCAGATTCTGTACGAAGGACAAAACTAGTAGTCCTGAATAGTTTGTTAAAAGTTGTTAAATCCGTTATTGGATCAGATAATTAGTCTACGGGCTATATAAGCTCACCTTGTATTAGGCCATAAGTAGCAATGTAATTTATGTTCAATAATAAAGAAATATATTTCCTCTTTCAATTTTAAATTAATTTCTCTAATACTAAATTGTCTTCACTCTTCAACTCTTCGTATCACCGTTCATCTTTCGGTCACATTCCATGTGGAAGTAAGGGTAAACCAATGCCGCTTTTTCACTAATTGTTTGCCTTGCTTTGTAACGAAACATTGACGTAAGAAGTTCCCAACCTGTCCCATTATCTAAATCCAGCAACTCAAAGCCCTTCCTGAGGTCAGGGCTTGCGCGAGGCTCTACAGTATTCCTCCATGCAACCAATTCATAATCACACCTCTTTAGTTCACGGTTGAATCTGTGGCGGATTTAGAAAACATCTTATGAGTGAGAACGCATATATTAAATATTAATAACATAAAATTTCAAGGTGGAGACACATAATAAAATAAATAACTAATAAAGAAAATTCATATTTTTAAAGTAAACACAAATAAAATTTTAAAATAAGCACACTTAATAAAATAAACAACTAATAAAAAATCAGATTTTTAGGATGGGCACTTTTTTCATCCGCCAATGGGTTGAATTGAATCAATGCACTATCTGTCCTTAACGATGGAAATGTCTGTTAGAAGTAGGGGTGGGTGTTCGATCGAGTCCAATCGAGTAAAAAAATTTTAAGTTATTCGAGTTGAAACGTCATATTTTACGACTCAAATTTTATTTGAAATTTTTCGATTAGATTGGAGTTTATGAAATTCAAGTTGAGTTCGAGTTGAGCCGACTTTTTGAGTTCCTATACAAATTATTTACAATTATTTATCATGTTATAGTAAAAAATTATTATAATTTAAACGACTTTCTCTAATCGTATAAGATATGCATACATATTTCTTCATATGTGGCATATGTTTTTTTATATTTTTTATATCGGTATATATCAAAAAAAATTGAGGGACTCGACTTGAACTTATAAATCAGTCCACTAATTACTAAAAATTTCAAGTTATTTGAATTTTCATTTTACAGCTTAAACTTTATTTGAAATTTTTTCGAGTCGAATTTATGCAATTTCGAGCGAAGACAAGTTTTTCAACTCGAATCGAGTCAAAAAATTCAATTTTTTTTAGTCAAGCCAATTTTGTTGACCCTAATTAAAAGTCCCATGCACCACATAATTACACGCCGACAGAAACATAGTAGTCTTTGAACTTGGCGTTAATATTTAGTTTGATACTTGAATTTTTCGGGTTTTCAAATGATATTACTGTTTGGTTTTATATTTGAATGTTGTTTTTCAATTAGGTAGTTGAATTTGATTTTTATTCAAATTAAATTGTTTTGGATTTGAATCCATTCGAGTTGGACATATTTAAACAAATTTTATAAAATACAGATACTTCCATCTCAAATTCAAGAAATCAATTTCATATACCTATATTTGGAAGTAGAAATGGCAGCGGATCAGATATCTACATTTTTAATTATCTAAACATGAATTCGCAAATTTGAGAAGACATATCTCTCGATATGTCAGCTAGGTTTTCTCCCGTCTTAGTTTTTAGATCTCGCTAAAGTCTTGTTTGGTTGTGGTTTCGGTAGTGAGGAAATTTACCTTCGAGGAACATCGTCGGTTTTATCGAAGGTTTGGTCAAGACGGCGGCAATAGGCGACAACGAGTGTTTGTGGGATGGAAGATGGGCCCCCATGATCATCGGTTTGGCATGAGTCTCCTTGACTTTCTTTATCCCTGTCGTTTGTCGCTGCGGAAAGTTTTTTTACTCCATCCTTTCGCTTGGGTTGATCGTTGGAAGCCTCTTTCCCTTCGGATTGAGAAACTTGAAACGAACCTCTTTTCGCCCCTCAACCGTGAAGATTCTAGCATGGTTAGTCACTTGTTCCTTCATCCTAGTAAGTTGCTTTTAAACGTTGACGCCGATGCAGTCCAAGCCACAGAAGCCAACATTACTGACGGAAAAAAATCTTGGTCGGTTGTTTGGAAGAGATGGGTATGATCTTGAGGGTAAAGATGTCTTTAACCTTTATAAATTGCATGATTAGCTGGATTTTACCTTTTGGTTCAGCTTTTCTATGTATTATATTATAGATGTGTCTGTACCAAAGGCTGATGTATTTTCCTACAAAGCTTTTTATTCCTGCTTTTCGGGGATCTGGTTTTCTTTGTTTAAGCAAAAAGATAAAGCTTCAGGGAGCTTTTTGGTCCTTGCACAATCCAAAGACAAAGGTAAAGCTACTGAATGCCATTTGGTCTTTGCACAATTCAAAAACTTTCCATATGTTTCGGAGCTGAAAAGAATCTTTCATGAGAAAACTAGCTTACTGAAGTTCGGTCGAAACCCTTTTGGAAAGCGAGTCATATATCCCTACGTTCGACTTTTCCAATTCATCCTTCGTGTATGAAGTTGATGTGTTTAAGTACAATGAGGACGCTAGGTTTAAGCTTTTCGGGGATAACATTATGAAGTGTCATCCGCAAAAGGAATAATTATTTTGGATCCAGCTACCTACGCGTTTAGGAAGGAACGGTTGGTAGCTCTTGACCATGATTCTCCTTCCCCTTTAAGACAGTGTTCCCTCCGGATGTACGGTATTTTGACTCCCTATGTTAATCCTGGGTGTCTGGTGTTTTCTTCCGGTACTTGGAGATCATGTTTCTCTCAGTGCTCTTATGGTTTGATTGTCTTTGGATCCTGAATTTTCGGGACTTCTCTCCTCTTTTTTCGGTTCAATCTTATGATCAGGTCTTTATACCTTGCGAATAGGGAGACCCATCTCCGACCCTAAAGCTCTCTAAGAGAAAACTCGGTGCTCAAGAAATGGATTTACTTCTCTGTTTATACTGCGATCCCTTTTTTCTTATTTGCTTTCCAGCTGTTTGTTCTTGTTGTTGTGGACTTGTTGCTTTTGCTCTTTATGTTGGTTGTTCTGTTGTTTTCCTTCTTTCTTTTTTTTTTGAGGTGGCACTGTGCATGTGTTTTCTTGGGTTTTGTTGAACCATGCAAACCACCTTTCCTAAGTTTGTTTGTTGTTTGTTTAACGAAGACCGTCTTTCTTTTCAAAAAAAATCTCAAATTTGCTTAAAAATTCAAATTTGTTTTTTATTTACAAATTATTGTAGCAACTATTTTTTATGCGAAAAGTCATTTCCTGTATAGATTCGGAGCCGCCACCGGTCACTTGGTTCAGGTAGACCGAACACCGAAAAACAAAACTCGAGAAAAATTTGGGTTCGGAAGTTGGTTACGCAAGAGGAAGGATCAGCACCCCACAACGCCCAAAATTGTTACCTAAAGGTTCGCATTGTATTTATTAAGGGAAAAAAATCGAATTAATTTAAATTTAAATTTCTAAAATGCATGTATGCATGACAGTTTAAAATTTGCCTCGATATCTACGGTAGTCAAAGGAGATAACACCTGGAGAGGGGTACGCCACTCCCAATAGAATACCGGGATAATAAGGCCTAAAACTATATGCAACAATTATATGCATGATCAATTAATCCGAAACAGAATATTAAATTATAACAACAAAATAGGAATGAAATTGTAAACAAAATTAAAATGTAACATGAACATATATAAACATTATTTAACAATATGTTAGAATATAATTTACTAATATTATTAAATACATTATACAACATAATAATAATAATAATAATAATAATAACGGACTAAAAATAAAGAAACAGAATAAAGGACCAAAATCGAAAGCAATTAAAGGACCGAATTGCAAAGCTATTTAAAACACGAGGAACCGAAGACATAATTATGTCATGCGGAGAGACAGAAACGAAAATTACTTTGGGGCGGAGGGACCTATTGCGCGATTTACCCATTTTATTTAATTTAACCGGATTATATGAAACAAAAAGGACTGGATTAAGAATCTAGAAAAATTAGAAGGGACCAGTTGCGTGATTATACCATGCGGGGAGACAAGGGGCTGAGGGAGTAAGTACGCGATTTAACCATTTTTTATGTTTATAAAAAAGACTAAACCTGGTTCATTCTTTTTACTTTGTTCCAGCCGTTCCCCTTCCCTCCAACTTTCTCTATTTTTTCATTTTAGAACCCTAGGATAAACTAAATCGAAACCCCCCTATTTTTTACACTTAAGATTAAATCCCCCCAGATCTAGTTGCCGGCAACTCGACCCCGACCATGAACGATGACGACCATGGGTTCTAAGCAAGGTAAGGCTCGAATCCTATGTTCTTTTTTATTTTCGTGTTTATATTCGAATAGAAACTTAAAGATTTACCTTTATTTTTGTTTTGCACTCGAGATTTCTGATCTAATATTTTTTTCCCTTTTCTTCTTGTTCGAAAAGAGCTTGGATCCAAAATTTTATTCCTTTTTTTCGAAAAATAGACATCTTTATCTGATTACAAGCACGGTTTTTATACTCGTTTGTTACATAAAAAATATAGATAAGATCTCCATTTACTGCTTGAATGATGATTTTTCCAGATAATAATCTCTCATTTTTTGCTTTTTGCAGGTTCGAAGTGACCTTGGGCGGTGGAGCAGGCGACCGGTGTCAGGAGTTGGCAGGTGACGAGCTAGGGTGGCGCGCGTGCAAGCCACGGCAGCTAAAAGTCTTACGCGTGGCTCGCACGCGCTTGGAATATGAAGGGTTTCCTTGGGCGACAACAGATGAAGATAAGGGGGAATTAAGGTTATTATTTTTAGGGTTTTTAGGGTTAAGGGAATTTTGGTAATTAAGGATATGTAGGGTTATTAAATGGGTTTGTAATGGGTCATGTATTTGGATTCATTTTATGGGCTTAATGAATGGATATTTTGGATCTGTTTTTATATTTTGGATTGGATTTCAATTTTGGGTTTATGACAAAAATAGGTTATTACAGTTGCTCCTCTTTGCTCATTGTTGTGTAACAATAATAGAGCAAAGACAAAATAATAACTATTTTTGTCTTGTTGAGTTTGAGTTTTCTTTTCTCTGGCCACCACCTGCTCGTTGGTTCATCCAAACCGCTTTCGGAGGTGAAATCTTCAAAACAAGAGGATCTCTTAAGGAGATATAATCTTCAAACTTGGTATTCAAGGTCGCCAGTTCTTCCTATATAGAACCATTCCCTCATCTTCTGTCTAGAGCCTTGGAGAAACGAACTCTTCTTATACAGAATTCAATTTATCTTTGGCAAAATCTTCGGGACGCAAGTCCTCCCTATATAAAACTTTTTGCCTTTAATTATCAACGATGCATGTTCTTTCTATATAGAGTATTCTCCGTCTTGAGTGGATTGAGAGTTCTTCCTATATAGGACTCCTCGTCTTAGAATCCTGAAGCAAACGTTTTTCCTATATAAAACTTCTTGCTTCAAAATCTTTTAAGCTATAGGTCCTTCCTATATAGAATCTTTTGCTCTTTCTGGGGTGAATTCTTCAAGCTACAAGTTTCTCATATATAGAACTTCTTGCTTTTGAATCTTGAAGCCATAAGTTCTTCCTTCATAGAACTTCAAACTTCTTAACCTAAAGTTATAAGACTACTAGTTCTCCCTATATAGAACTTTTCATCTTAAAGTCATGAATTCTTCCTATATAGAATCATTTTCCATCAGCAGCACTCTGTTCTCTGATGCCGCAAGTCTCAGCAATTCCTACTACTTTTTCGAAGGCTGAAGGACGAAAATGTTCGAAATGATGCCCCAATTTCTGATTTTCTAGATGTCATTAATCGGATATCCTGGTCAGTCTTGACTCTTGCTTCTTTGTCAAGATCTGCTTCCTCGGTTGCGCAAATCTAATCTCCCTCTGATTCTTGAACACCTGACAAGAAAATGATGAGATCCAAAAAAATTATGAGTTAGCATGCTCCTAGGCTTAGGGATGCCTATCTATATGATGCATAAGTGATGATGTCTCGAGATTATTCTGACATTTTGCTTTGATTGGGTGATGTAGATTTCCTTGATGTTTCCTTCTCTTCATTCTTTCTCGTGGTAATGATACCCCATCTCACATACGGGTTCAATCTCTTGACTTCTTTTCTTTCTTTCTCTTTTTCTTTTTCCTTTTTCCTTTCCTTTTCTTTTTTCTTTTTTTTCTTTTTCTCTCTTTTTCTTTTCTTCTTAGGATGGCCCCTTTTTGGGTTTTTGCCTCGAAATTCTTATGTTCTTGTTGTTCCCTTCTTCTTGCTTTTCTTGGACCAATTTGAATTTAGATGACATTCATTGTCTCACCGTGGTGCATTCTGAAAACTTATCACATGAGATTCTTTTGCGGGTGCACTGTGGCATGTAGAAACCTTCGTACCGAGGTCATGTCTTCCCTCAAATCACATGCACTTTGTAGGCTAGAACTAAAACATAGTAATGTCAAGAAATCTTTTGCTTATCAAGAATCTATGTTAACTTACTTGAGAAAACAGAAAAGTGGTAAAACAATATTTTATTAGTAAATTCAAGATAGTTCAAAAAAATCATGACAAATATGAGACAAAAAACAAAAGGTGATACAAAATCCCAGGTACTCATTGCATGAATGACACGTGAGCCCAGCGTCAGAGGTAAAATCCTAGCCTTAGGCTCTTCTCTAGAGTTGCCCCTATAATAACCTATTTTGGGTTTATGACAAAAAATGGTTATTACTGTTGCCCCTCTTTGCTCATTGTTGTATAACAGGAATAGAGCAAAGACAAAAATAGTCTTGTTGAGTTTGAGTTTTCTTTTCTCTGGCCACCGCCTGCTCGTTGGTTCGTCCAAGCCGCTTTCGGAGGTGAAATCTTCAAAATAAAAGGATCTCTTAGGGAGACATAATCTTCAAACTGGGAATTCAAGGTCGTCAGTTCTTTCTATATAGAACTGTTCCCTCATCTTCTGTCTGGAGCCTTGGAGAAACGAACTTTTCCTATACAGGATTCAATTTATCTTTGGCAAAATCTTCGGGCCGCAACTCCTCCCTATATAAAACTTTTTGCCTTTAATTATCAACGTTGCAGGTTCTTTCTATATAGAGCATTCTCTGTCTTGAGTGGATTGAAAGTTCTTCCTATATAGGACTCATCGTCTTAGAATCCTGAAGCAAACATTTTTCCTATATAAAACTTCTTGCTTCAAAATCATTTAAGCTATAGGTCCTTCCTGTATAGAACATTTTGCTCTCTCTGGGGTGAATTCTTCAAGCTACAAGTTCCTCCTATATAGAACTTCTTGCTTTTGAATCTTGAAGCCATAAGTTCTTCCTTCATAGAACTTCAAACTTCTTAACCTAAAGTTATAAGACTACTAGTTCTCCCTATATAGAATTTTTCATCTTAAAATCATGAATTCTTCCTATATAGAATCATTTTCCATCAGCAGCACTATGTTCTCTGATGCCGCAAGTATCAGCAATTCCTACTACTTTTTTGAAGGCTGAAGGACGAAAATGTTCAAAATGATGCCCCAATTTTTGATTGTTTAGGCGTTATTAATCGGATATCCTAATCGGTCTTGACTCTTGCTTCTTTGTCAAGATCTGCTTCCTCGGTTGCGCAAATCTAATCTCCCTCCGATTCTTGAACACCTGACAAGAAAATGATGAGATCCAAAAAATTATGAGTTAGCATGCTCCTAGGCTTAGGGATGCATATTTATATGATGCATGAGTGATGATATCTCGAGATTATTCCGACATTGTGCTTTGATTGGGTGATGTAGATTTCCTTGATGTTTCCTTCTCTTCATTCTTTCTCGTGGTAGTGATACCCCATCTCATATACGGGTTCAATCTCTTGACTTCTTTTCTTTCTTTCTTTCTTTCTCTTTTTCTTTTTCCTTTTTTTTTCTTTTTTTCTTTTCTTTCTTTTTCTATCTTTTTCTTTTCTTCTTGGCTTGGCCCCGTTTTGGGTTTTTGCCTCGAAATTCTTATGTTCTTGTTGTTCCCATCTTCTTGCTTTTCTTGGACCAATTTGATTTTAGATGACATTCGTTGTCTCACCGTGGTGTATTCTGAAAACTTATCACATGAGATTCTCTTGCGGGTGCACTGTGGCATATAGAAACCTTCATACCGAGGTCATTTCTTCCCTCTAATCACCTGCACTTTGTAGGCTAGAACTAAAACATAGTAATGTCAAGAAATCTTTTGCTTATCAAGAATCTATGTTAACTTACTTGAGAAAACGAAAAAGAGGTAAAATAATATTTTATTAGTAAATTCAAGATAGTTCAAAAAATCATGACAAACATGAGACAAAAAACAAAAGGTGATACAAAATCCCAGGTATTCATTGCATGAATGACACGTTATTCAGAGGTAAAATCCTAGCCTTAGGCTCTTCTCTAGAGCATCGGTATTTTTTAAGAGGGTTTGTTTGTTGGATGCCTAATCTCAAAATTTATTTGAGCCGCCATTTATGGGTTTTCAACTCAAATGCTTCATTGGTTTCAAAAAACCCTTTTCGGGTTTTCATCTTGAGCCCCCCTTTTTTTTCTTCTTTTTCTCTTTTTTCTCTTATTTTTCTTGTTTTTTTCTTGTTTTCTTTTCTTTTTTCTTGTTTTCTTTTTCTTTTTTTTCTTCAAGCGTAATACTTTTTGACTGAGTCTGAGTTTACTGGATAGCTCAACTCATTTCCATCCATCATTTTTAAGATCAACGCCCCTCTAGAAGAGGCCTTCTTAACGACATATGGCCCTTCTTAATTTGGCATCCACTTCCCACGGAAGTCTCTCTGAATTGACTAGATCTTTTTAAGCACTAGATCCCCCTCTCGGAATTCTCTTGAGCGAACTTTCTTGTCATGAGCCCTCATCATCCTCTTTTGATACATTTGACCATGGCAAATAGCTCTCAGTCTCTTCTCTTCAATGAGATTCAGCTGATCAAACCTAGTTTGTATCCATTCAGATTCATCTAACTTCACTTCGCTCAAAATTCGAAGAGACGAGATCTCTACTTCAATGGGTAGTACTGCTTCTGTACCATAAACCATCGAATAGGGTGTTGCCCCTGTCGATGTACGCACAGACGTCCGATAGGCGAACATAGCAAATGGTAGCTTCTCATGCCAGTCCTTAAAAGTGTATGTTGCTTTTGCTATGATCTTCTTGATGTTCTTATTTGCTGCTTCCACTGCCCCATTCATTTTAGGGTGATAAGTGGTGGAATTATGGTGCATAATTTTAAACTGCTTGCACATCTCTGTTATCATTGCATTATTTAAATTGGAAGCATTATCAGTGATGATTCTTCTTGGCAAGCCATATCGGCAAATGATCTTTTTCTTTATAAACTTGCAAACTGTCGCCCCTGTAATACTAGCGTAGGATGCTACTTCTACCCACTTAGTGAAATAGTCAATAGCCACTAAGATGAAATGATGTCCATTGGAAGCTTTTGGATGAATTTGTCCAATAACATCCATACCCTACATTGCGAATGGCCATGGTGAGTTCATGGTATGCAAAGGTAGTGGGGGAGAATAAATCTTGTCAGCATATATCTAGCATTTATGGAATTTCTTGGCATAGTCAATGCAATCTCCTTTCATGGTTGACCAGTAATACCCATATCTCATGATCTTTCGGGCCATTGAAAAGCCATTGGCATGTGTCCCGCACAAACCACTATGTACTTCTGTAAGAATATTCTTAGCTTCCCAAGCATTAATGCATCTTAACAATATCTGATTTTTGCCTTTTTTGTACAAGACTTCACCATCTAAGACATACCCAGGTACCATTCTTCTAAGAGTCCTCTTATCGTTCTCACCTACTTCTTTAGGATAGGCTTGGAATTTGATATACTGTAAGATATCATGGTACCATGGGTTGCCATTTATTTCTTCTTCCAGGCTGCAACAGTAGGCAAGTATTTCAAAAGTCCGCATTCGCATTAGTCTCATTTTCGCCCTTGTACTTGCTTTAAACATTACGGCTAGGGTCGCCAAGGCGTCTGCCATCTGGTTATCTTATCTTGGAAGGTAGATAAAACTAACCTTCTCAAACCCTTTAATCATCTCTTGGATCAAATCATAATATTTAACTAGTATCGGGTCTCTTGTTTTCCATTCTCCGCGAAGTTGATAAATCACCAGAGACGAGTCTCCAAAAGTTTGAAGTATCTTGACCTTCTTCCCAACGGTCGCATGTAATCCTTTAACACAAGCCTCATACTCGGCTATGTTGTTTGTACGGAAGAATTCTAATCTGCTCGTGAAAGGGTAATAGACATTGTTTGGGGAGATGAATACTGCACATATTTTATGACCAAGGGCGTTGGATGCTCCATCTAAATACAACCTCTATGACTTCTCCTTAAGTGCAGTCTCTTCTTCAGTAGTGATGCACATCAGGTCTTCATCGAGAAAGTTAAAGTTTAAGGACTCGTAATCGCCTGAGGCACGGCTTGCTAAAAATCAACTATAGCGCTCCCTTTTACCGCCTTCTGGCTTATATAGACAATGTCAAACTTTGATAACAGCATTTGCCAATAGGCCATCTTCCCAGTGAGTGTCGGTGCTTCCATCAAAAATTTTAGTAGCCCACACTAAAGCACAACATAATCTCTAAATTGGCAGATATTTTGCTTCACAGCCTGTGAAATTTTTACTCAAATAGTAGATAGCTCTTTCTTTCTTTCCAGACTCATCATGTTGTCCCAATACACACCCCCATTGATTTCTCGTAAACTGTCAGGTACAAGATCAATGGTCTACCCGGTTCTGATGCCACTAGAATTGGGGGATTCGTCAAATACTTCTTGATCTTTTTTAGAGCCTCTTGGCATTCTTCATCCCATACCCCTAGGTTGTTTTTTCGAAATAGCCTGAAGACAGGATCACACTTTTTGATTAATTGAGAGATGAACCGAGATATATAATTTAGTCTTCCTAAGAAGCCTCAAACTTCTTTTTGTGTCTGAAGTGGTGGAAGATTTTGAATAGCTTTCACTTTGTCAGGGTCAATCTCGATTCTCCTTCTACTAACTACAAATCCCAAAAGTTTTTCGGACGTCGCTGCAAAGGTGCATTTGGCAGGGTTGAGCTTCAACTGATACTTTCTTAATCTTTGGAATAGCTTTCTAAGGTTCTGAATGTGCTCTTTTTGTGCATCATATCGTGGAAGAGAGTCACCATGGCCCTTTGATAGGTTGCCCGAGCATTTTTAAGTCCAAAGGGCATTACTTCATAACAAAATATGCCTCATTCGGTCATAAATGTAGTTTTCTTCATATCTTTCGGGTGCATCTTTATTTGATTATATCCCGAAAAGCCATCCATGAAAGAGAACCATGAATGCCCCGATGTATTTTCAACCAGAGTCTTAATATGGCGTAAAAGAAAATTATCTTTTGGGTTTGCTTTATTGAGATCTCTATAATCAACACACATGCGCACCTTTCCATCTTTCTTTGGTACCGGGACTATGTTCGCAACCCATTTCGGGTACTTTACGACCTTTAGAAAACCAGCATCAAATTGTTTCCTCACTTTTTCTCTGATTTTCAGTAACATACCGGTCCTCATCCTCCTGAGCTTCTGTTGAACTGGTTTACATTCAGGCCTTATTAGTAACTTATGTACCATAATGTTTGTATTCAAGCATGGCATATCTTGGTAGGTCCAAGTGAATACGTCTTTGAACTCTTGAAGCAAAGTTATCAAATCATGTCTAGTCTTTGAAGAGAGGGTTGTGCCAATCTTTACCTCCTTTTTATCTTCGTCAGTCCCCAAATTAAGAGTTTCTACTACCTCCTAATGAGGTAGGATTTATTTTTCCTCGCTTGCCATCAACCTTACTAGCTCATTTGAGACTTCATACTTTAATTCATCTTCTCATTCATCTATTTTTACCGAGCACATAGGCTGTTCAAAATCTACCTCGGGGTCAGATTCAGAATTATTCATACAGTCAAACGTAATGACCTTTGATTCAGTCCTAAAAACTATAGGCAAGTTGATACTGCTCTAATTATTGAGTGTCTCCCCTAGGAAGCAAGGGCAAATTCCGTTTAAAAACCTGTTGACATTTCCATCCTCCGATACCATGTTGACCAACATCTCTTCTAGTGATTCACTGAACGTCTCCTCATCATTGAGCCCGTCATTCTCTTGATTAGCTTCATGCACCTTTTGTTCAGCATTGACAATCCCACCAAACACGAAGTTATCTCTTAGGTAAGGAAAAAGTATCGACTTCCATAGGATTTCCTCTCCTTTGAACCTGGCTCTCCTTCGTTCTCCCCTTTTTCTATACTCTTCTTTCCTTTGCATCATACTAGGCTTATAACCAAGCTCGTATCGATCTTTTTTGAAGATGACGCTTTTTGCATGTAAGCTTCCCTGTAAGTTCTTTCCCAAACCTTTTCCAGCCTTAGCCCCTCGTCCTAAGGTCTCCCAAACGGCTATCTTGGTACAATTGGATAATTTGGGGTGAGGGATCTTGCTTCCTTCCGTGACAAAAGTCATGTTTACAAATTCTAGAGCCCGAAAAGAACACTTCAAAGCTTCTTCATCATGTGGGATATAGGGAGCATCGGAAGTCACCGAAGCATTGATGTCTTGTTTTGCTTCAACACTCACCAATTTTCCTTCAATTACAAACTTCAGTTTCTGATGTAGTGATGAAGGAACGGCACCGGCAGAATGAATTCAATGCCTTCCTAGTAAGCAATTATACGTCGGCTTAATGACCATCACCACAAAGTTAATGACATACTTTGTTAGCCCAATCAGTAAGGGTATCTAAATCTTCCCTACTACGTCTCTTTGAGTTCTGTCAAAAGCTCTTACCGAGTTATGGCATGGTTTCATATAGGAGTTGTCGACTGGTAACCTCTGGAGAGTAGCCAACGGTAACACATTCAGTGCAGAACCGTTATCAACGAGCACTCATGGAAAAACATACCCTTTGCAGTAGGTAGTGATGTTTAGCACCTTGGTAGACCCCATTCCTCCTTTTGGAATTTCATCATCGCTGAACGTGATATAATTATCTGCAACGATGTGACCCACTATCCGGTCTAGCTTGCTACAGAAATATCATTCGGGATAAACGTTTGATTCAGCACCTTCAACAATACATTACGGTGTTTACTGTAATTCAGGCTTGTTGTTTTCGAAGCTGATCAACTACACTATACTCACTATGTCTTAAAATTTTCAAAAATTCTTGAGCTTGTGCTTCAGTCATCGGCTCGTTTATTTTTTTGGGGTGGTTCCTCACCGAATACTTTCTTAGGCTCGACTTTTGCATCTTTGTCCTTCACGGTATTGGCGGCCTTCAAAGTCTCTGGCGAGTAACATCAACCATTTCTAATGAAATGTCCTACTTCATTTACAACTTCGATTTCTGACTCATCCATTTCTCCCTTCTACGCAAATTCTGTTTCAACCCACATTTCTTTTTCTTTTGTGGTTGAGACATAGAAACACGAGCATCATAATTCCAAGGAACTTTATGCGTGTTCTTGAACAGAAAAGGGGCTGAAGTGGAGATGATAATCTTGGGAACCATCTTTGTACTTTCCACTCTGGGCGAACTATTCTCTTTTGGCTTAGATGTGATGACCAAAGGTCGGTCCGTGCTGTATTTGACACTAGGACTGTCTGATGCACATACGTCCATCTCTCTCATCCCTTCAACTTTCTCAAAAAACTCAATTTCTTTGTTGTCCATCATCTTTTGGACCAATTGCCTAAACTGTTCATAGCTTTGGATCTCATGCCCTTTTTCTTGGTGGTACTCGCAGTAGGGTCCATATCCTTCTTGCACTATTTTCATCCCTCTTTCTATTAGACGTGCCATGCACAATTATTGGAACACCCATCTGAGAGGGGACTTGACTTTAGATATACTCTTCTTATCTCTTTTATTGCGTCCATCTTCAATGGAATTCATGTTACTCCCTCCATGGTTTGGTAGGGGATTAGCGGCCACGTTTGGGTCATCAAACTTTAAAATCCCCGTATTTATCAGATTCTGGACAAATTTCTTAAAAGTAACGCAGTTCTCCGCCGTATGTCATGGGGCACCAGCGTGATAGTTGCAGTGAGCTTTTTCATCATACCATGCAAGAAAATAGGGCTTGAATAGCGTGACATGATATAGCCAAACCAAGTCAGCCTTATACAACTCAGTGTATGATACTGGTAGAGGAGTAAAGGATATCTTTTCATTTTCTTTCCTATGTGCTCTATCTTCTTTCTTGTTTAAGCTCTGTGCATTTCCAATAGAAGTGTATGGTTGAAAAATAGTGAAGTTTGTCGGGACATTATAAGTACTGGTGACATTTACTTCATTATCCTTCTTGTAATGCTTTCGAGAATTTCCCCTGGTATCAATCCTTCCCGTTTTTATTGCTACTTCAATCAATTCCCCAGTCCTTATTAAATTAGCAAAGTTTTGAGCGGTATTGTTTATCAAGCGGTCAAATGATACTCCCATCAGGGTGTTTACAAACATAGAAGTGATCTCATATTCTGGAAAATGCGGATGTATTTGGGCCGCTATGTCAAGCCATCTTTAGGCATATTAGCACAAACTTTCATTTGGTCGTTGTTCCATTCCTTCCAACATAGCTCGATTGAGGGTCATGTTAGAAACATGCTTGTAATGTTCAATAAAGGCATTGGAAAGGTCTTTCCACGATTTAATACTATCCCAACTAAGCTACGTATACCAACAGATTGTCGACCCGGTTAGGCTATCCTGGAAACAGTGGATCAACAGCTTCTCTTTTTTTATAAAAGGTGTCATATTCCTACAGTACATGGTTATATGAACGGAATGGCAAGTGGCTCTGTCATATTTATCAAAATCTGGTGTTTTAAATTTTGGCGGGAGGACTAAATTTGACACGAGGCTCAGGTCGCTAGCCTCACTCCCTTGTTCGCCCACCCCTAGCATGGCTCTAAATTGTTCTGCAAAGAGATGAAACCTTTCTTCATTTTTTTCTTTCCAACTTAGTTCTAATCTTTTCCACTATGTTCATATTTGGTATCTATTTCTCATGTACCGTCTCTGAATCAATCGGTTGTTTCGCAGTTACCCCTTCTTGTTGGTTAGCAAGCGTTCCAGTAGTGTTAATGTATATTCTCCTTTGGGGTATCAGCGTCTCCCACTGAACCCTAATATGAGATGTAGTCGCAGTACCCTCTAGTTCTTCAACGGTGTCATCTGAAACCTTATCTTTACCATTTGAGCCAAAATTACTACTTATGACTGGGAAATATTTTCGCTGACGTTTTGCTCGATTCGATCAAAACGAGATTCAAGTTCCCTCTGGCCTTGTTCTAGGTTGGCTACTCTATCTTTCATTATCTTTGTTTGCAAACGAGTATCGTATCGATGCGAAATGATTACAGTTTGAATTAAACTTTTTGTCATGATATTTTTACAATTAATTCAATTATTCTTAGTAATATATGCAAAATATAATACAAAAACAAACGGTTAAATGTTATGTTATGTCAAAATGAATGCAATGGAGGCGTTGATTCTCAGATAGCCCTTAGAAAGACTTTCATTAGATAAAGAGGTCTGATTACAAAAAGCAAAGATAACGCATTACATATAGTGTCTGGCTACTATTCCTAAGACCTCAACTTCTTGAAGTAAAGCATGTACTCAAGTTCCTAGTGTTGTCCCTAGACTGACACGCATGCGCAGTTCATGTGCTTCCCTTGCCAAACCCTGAACGTGTCAGGCCACCCTCTATGCCTGTACCATGACGTCCATCATTGCTCTATGCTGGTCTCGAATCAGCTGACCGGCTTGCTGCAGTCATGAAGGGCATCTTCGAGTTCGGTCACCCTTGCTTTTAAAACTTCATTTTCTTCTCAAGCAGCATTGTCTTGGTTGTGGTATTCCTGTAAAAGCCCTTCCAACTGCATAATTTGGGCTTCAAATTCTTCATTCTGAGCTTTTAGTTCCTGAGTTATAATTTCTAATTCTTTTGTCTTCTTTTCTATCTGCTTCTGGCTAGCTTCATACTTTCGAGCATAGCTGTCAACCCTCTTTCTTTCTTTTAGGAGCTTAGCGGTTACCTCTTTGGCAGTGGTACCTAGACCGTGCCTTCGTAAATTCTGCTTTAGTTCTTGCCAATCCCCTATCAACTTTTCATGGTCTTTTTCGAGTATCTTCTTTTGTTTCAATACATCTTTTCCTTGTCGCTTGTATTTCTCCACATCCATCGAGGCTAAATAATTTACCGCTTCTAGTTCAGAGATACGTTTTTCTAAGGCACGTACCTCTTTTTCATGAGCCATTTTAGCCTTCTCCAAATAAAAATGAGCATCATTCATATGCTCTCTCAAGGGTCGAACATTTTTTTATTTGTATAATGAATGATATCGTTGACCCGAGTGAGTCTCTATTGCTCGAAACCTAGAGTGATCGGTGAATCATAGATATCAATCATGTGCATATTCTTCCAAGAGCAATTCATTTTCTGGACCTTTGCTTTGTAGTCGTCACCTTCATGTTTAAAGCTAGAAATATTCAAACCCTGAGTAGCAGGAATGAACTACATCGAACTATATTGGCGTGACACAAGCAAGGGGCAATATCCAGTTCCTCCCCAAATTCTGGGAAAGGGTACCCAGTCGTATTCTCCACAATGGTAGAGGAACTCGGTCAAGATTAACCAAGGTACCTTCCACTTAATGGTGTCATCTCGGAGGTCTCGAAAAGCGGCCTTCCATTGATCTTCAGTCATAGTTTCGGCTTGATACTATTCCAAAAAGACTTTTATTGGAGAGAAAGTAGTGAGGCACATTTGATAGGAAAATTTCAAGTCCTAGAAGTGACTTCGGATCTAGATTTCCAATAGCAGTACACACCCCAAAAATCTGCCTTCTCTCATTTTCCTGCATGCGGTTAGTGACCGAAAAGTCTTTGCTAGAATAGTTGGTACTGGATTAATACCCTTTTTGAGTTTGTTAAACAAATCTGCTATGGCGTAATTTATATTCCCCAAGGCTTTCGGAAAGATGATCATCCCATAAATGCTGAAAGCGAACAAGTACCTCTTTTTCGGTAGATCAGGGTGTTGGTAGATTAACTCTCGAATATATGCCCAAGCTATGCAGTCATCTTTCTTTTTCTCGCAATTTTTCCTCGGAACCATTCCTTGTCACCCCGGTGATGTCAACTAGAATTTATAGGAAATGCGACTGGTCTTTGGGTTTGATATAGACCTTTCCTTCCTTGAATTTCAGACAATGGAGCAGGGCAGTATACTCCTCGATTGTGGGAGCCATGTCCACATTCTCAAAAGTGAAGCAATAGTATCTCGGATTCTAAAATTGTGTTAAGGCTCTAAATAAATACATATCATTCTGCACGTCTAGTAGGAGAGCTATGTCACTGAATTCCTGTTGAAAGGCTTCCCTCATATCTGAACCCCAACTCTGCCATATTTCTCTCAGTGATGGGGGTCATTCTGATGTGAAACAATCAAAGTGGGCTTGATAACCTCTGGCACATGTGCTGCCATCAAATTGTCCCTTTTTTCCATCTGCATTTGTTCAGACCATCCCCATACTTCAGCATTATCTCTTTTGATTTTACAGAATCTCCCTTCCATGTCGAATGCCTTCTAAAATGGACTTTTCTCAAATCAACGCCTATGTATGGTATGACATACAAATTAAATGCAGGAAAAGAAAAGGAAAAAGAAACAAACATGAAAAAAACAAGTTAGTACAATAAATTTGTTGAATAATAAAAAATTAAATAAATTAAATAGTAAATAATAACATAAAGTAATTAATTAAAAGTACAAAAAATGTACAAGAAACAAAAGTAAATACATAGAAAGCATAACCTAGAAGGGTTATTTCTAAATGGGCAGTATTCCAATATGGCTCTAAAAAGGGTAGGTCCTTACAGTCCACTATATGCGGTTGAGTTTTAAAGTAAACGATACCCGAACTGTCGCTAGGACATCGATTCGGAGGAATACGACCCTTATACCATACGGAGGCGTGAACCTCGCGAAATATAAAGACCGGATTCCGAAAGTGAATTACAACACTATAAGGAGGTGAACACCCCACGAAGTGAAGTAATCACTCCCACTTAAGGGTTCTGAATCTAATACATGACGTCAGTTTATATCAAACATTATGAAATTAGCAAACAATGTTTAGAAATTAAAAATTAAATTGAATTGAATTTTCCGTTATAATTACGATGCGAACTAAATTAAGCTTAACTCCTTTTTATAAAAAAAATATGTCCCCAGCGGAGTCGCCAAGCTGTAGCGACTATTTTTTGTGCGAAAAGTTATTTTTGTATAGATTCGAAGTCGCCACCGGTCACTTAGTTCAGGTAGACCGAACACCAGAAAATAAAACTAGAGAAAAATTTAAGTTCGGGAGTTGGTTACGCAAGGGGAAGGATTAGCACCCCCACAACGCCAAAAATAGGTACCTAAAGGTTCGAATTGTATTTATTAAGGAAAATAAAAATTCAAATTAATTTTAATTTTAATTTCTAAAATGCATGTATGCATGACAGTTTAAAATTTGCCTCGATATCCACGGTAGTCAAAAGGAAATGACACCCGGAGAGGGGGACGCCACTCCCAATATAGAATATCGGGATAATAAGGCCTAAAACTATATGCAACAATTATATGCATGATCAATTAATCTGAAACAGAATATTAAATTACAACAGCAAAATATGAATGAAATTGTAAACAAAATTAAAATGTAACATGAACATATATAAACATTATTTAACAATATGTTAGTATATAATTTACTAATATTATTAAATACATTATACATAATAATAATAAATAAATAAATAAAGAAATGGAATAAAGGACCAAAATCGAAAGCAATTAAAGGACCGAATTGCAAAGCTATTTAAAACACGAGGGACCGAAGACATAATTATACCATGCAGAGAGACGGAAACGAAAATTGCTTTGGGGCGGATGGACCTATTGTGCGATTTACCCATTTCATTTAATTTAACCGGATTAGAAGAAACAAAAAAGACCGGATTAAAAATCTAGAAAAATTAGAAGGAAGACCAGTTGTGTAATTATACCATGCGAGGGAGACAAACGGAAATCAGCTTAGGGCTAAAGGATTAAGTGTGCGATTTAACCATTTTTTATGTTTATAAAAAAAAAGACTAAACTTGATTCATTCTTTTTACTTTGTTCTAGTCGTTCCCCTTCCCCCAACTTTCTCTGGTTTTTTTTCATTGTAGAACCCTAGGATAAACTAAATCGAAACCCCCTCTTTTTTACACTTAAGATTAAATCCCCCTAGATCCAGTTGCCAGCGACTCGACCCCGACCATGAACGATGACGACTACAGGTTCGAAGCAAGGTAAGGCTCGAATCCTACGTTCTTTTTTATTTTCGTGTTTATATTCGAATAGAAACTTAAAGATTTACCTTTATTTTTGTTTTGCACTCGAGATTTCTGATCTGATATATTTTTTTGCCTTTTCTTCTTGTTCGAAAAGAGCTTGGATCTGAAATTTTCTTCCTTTTTTTCAAAAAAGAGACATCTTTATCTGATTACAAGCACGGGTTTTATACCCGTTTGTTACATAAAAAATATAGATAAGATCTCCATTTAATGCTTGAATGATGATTTTTCCAGATAATAATCTCTCTTTTTTTGCTTTTCGTAGGTTCGAAGTGACCCTGAGCGGTGGAGCAGGCGGTCGGTGTCAGGAGTTGGTCGGTGACAAGCTAAGGTGGCGCGCGTGCAAGCCACGGGGGCAAAAAAGCCGGCACATGGCTCGCACGCGTCTGGAATATGAAGGGTTTCCTTAGGCAACGACAGATGAAGATAAGGGGGAATTAGTGTTATTATTTTTTAGGGTTTTTAGGGTTAAGGGCATTTTGGTAATTAAGGATATGTGGAGTTATTAAATGGGTAAATGGGTTTGTAATGGGTCATTTATTTGGATTTATTTTATGGGCTTAATGAATGGATTTTTTGGATATGTTTTTATATTTTGGATTGGATTCAATTTTGGATTTAGGACAAAAATAGGTTATTACAATTATCCAAGTAGTACCACTCGAATCTGAATTAAGTATTATTTTTTTTATAAATTCTAAATTTAAACCTAAACCTACCTAGAGAGGAGGGGAGGGAAAACTCTATGGGGAAGGGGAATGTTTCTAGTGGATCTAGAACCCATGAACTAAGAGGATGTGAGGAAACAAAGATGAGTAGCTTGGCCAACCGGCCAAATGTGCTTGCCCAATTAAATATTATTATTCTTCAGACATTCGAATCAACAAGAAATCTATATTCATGATGTTAGACCACATCTCGAATATTTGAACTAGTTAAAAATTAGATGACCAAAGTTCAAATCCCCTTAGAAACAAATATATTATCTATTTCATAATCCGGAGTTGGATTTGGATATCTGAATCCCCATAAGTAATCCTTATTTGGATAATGAATAATTGAGTGTGTTTATTCGTATCAGCTCGAAATTTACCATGAAGAGTAATTTTAACATCTGAATTCGTAAATTATCTCAATTTGTAATATATAATCCGAAAAAATGATCAAATATCAAAATCACAATTTGAATCATCATCCCTAATTAAACAAAATAAATTAAATTTTGAAGTAAAGTTTAAGTATCAAAATATATATTTACCCTTTATTATTCTATTACTATGATATTATGATTATCCACAGATGGTGGGCTGCAACAGGGGCTTTTCTACCCCCATCAGGCCCTCTCTCTTTATGAACTTAAGCAACGGGCCGAAATAGAAGTTCAAACTATGGGCTAATACTTTATAAACACAACACAAATATTTTATACATTTGAATAACACTTTATATGTTACTTTGTTTCAGGAAATGGGCCTGCATCTGTTATTGAGAAGTGACCTTTTGTTGGATAACTTGAAGTTTATTGGACAGTCCATGCATTAGAGGTTCCCTGTCTAATGTAGTAGAAGCCTTGACCAGTACTGCCATATATCCCTGTAATGTAAATTCATCAGCATTTTGCACCAAACATGCATTTAACATCTATATTCACCTGGGAAGCTTTTGTGTTAAAATCTACCCCGTAACCGTTTCCGGAACGGTTCATTTCGTACGAAACGACACATACAAAGTTAAATCCAGTTTCGATTTCGATAGTTGTCCAGTAGTAACCACCAAGAGGGGCAGAGAGGGGGACCATGGATGCAATCATAGAGCAAAACCACCATGAAAGCTAATCAATTGCTCTACTGCATCCTAAACAGAGTTCCCCCCAACCATTTGGCCTCTTTTCAACAACCCGAACCAAATGGAGTCTCAGAGCAAATCGATCTCTGCGTTCAAATGCAATGTATCTCTCCTTTTTTATTGTCATTGATTAACAAACGGATAAGACCACAAAAATCCACTCTTACAAATCATGTTAAATGACACCACTAATGTGTACCAAGAGGTCCCAAGTTTTGATATCGCTGCCCTATCAACTTTTAGCCGATTCCCATGCTCTTTCACCGTTGGAAAGACATGAAATTACCGAGTACAGCTCGGTTTAATGAGGTCCAAGGTTTGAAGAAAACCAATGGCTTGTCCTTTCACGTTAAAGATAAGACAGAACATATGGATTAATATCCAGGGAAGGTAACAGAAAAGAGATTCATGTGATTGATTCTGGGCCAAAAATGTCAAACAAAAACCAAAAGCAAGCAACGACTTTGAATATTATTGCTGTTATATATATATGTAATGGTTGTATATATGATCCATGAGCCAACATGGTCGTCGTTTATTGACTTAGTCTCCTCTCTTTCCGACCATTTAAGGAGTTCATGTCGAATACAAAATGAAGGCATTGACTTCACCATAACCATTAACTCTCCCTCCCTCAAGTTGACAATCCTTTTTTTTTCTTTTATTTATTTCGATTTAATGTTTCATTTACCTAAAAAAACAGATGGGATAATTAAATATAAGTTGGACTTTTCTCAAAGTAATTATAGAGTTGAATTATTTTTCTGTCTGGTTTCTGGTCTTAGATTTCTGCTTTCCATGCAATGACCTTCACTTACATTTCTCTGAATTCAGTCCCTCTTTCCAGGAAAAACAAACTTGATAAAGTCTTGCATGTTGATCTCATGGGAACTGATTGATTTTGTTTTTTTAAGGTAAATTTACATGGAAGAAACACAGCCACGTAGTTGTCCGGAAAGGAATATTAATATGTTAATCTCTGGAAAGCAATTAACTTCATAGTTGATGTATGATAATATTATTATAACTGTTGCAAGTAATTGAAAACTTTATAATTATTTGTTGGTTTCTGCAAAGAAAATGGGTTGCCAACAGATGTTGGGTAGCACGTGTTTTTCCAAATTAATTTTGGAGTTATTTGACCAATTAATACAGGTTTTAGACGACTGACTTTTCTGCTGAGGGGAGCTGTCCCCAATAACAGGACCATTTTGAGCCAATAAAATACTAAAATTATTTAGGTTTCAATCTTTTCTTATAAAATCATCAATTTGCACATACAAGTGGCTCGCCCCAATGAATGCAACCTCAACACCACTCAACACTTTCTTCTTTTACTATAAATTTATTGGATTATTATACAAATTGGTATTCGAACTTGATATTTTTTTAAAATTGGCAGATGAATTTTTATCTCAAATTAATATGGAAACTTAAAACAAACCTCAAATTAGCATATAGTATTAATGTGCTATTTTAATAATCAATCAAGTTGTATCACGTGACACTTAATGATGTCATAATTTTGATTGGTCAGTGTTATGTCAGCAACTTGTTTGTGTATTGATATCTAAGTATGGGGTGAGCAAAACTCGACTCGATACAAAAAAATCGATTTGTCTTGACTCAGCTCAAAAAAATTTCAATAAAGTTCGAGTTATAAAATAAAAATTCGAATAACTCAAAATTTATAATAAATAGTTGATAAAGTTTAAAGTTCAAGTCGAGTCCCTCAAATTTTCTTGATATATATACCGATATAAAAACATGAAAAAATATGTCACATGTGAAGAAATATATATGCATATCTTATATTATTAGAGAAAATCGTTTAAATTAAAATCAAACCGTACTATAATATGATAAATAATTACAATTAAATTTGTATATGAACTCGAAAACTCGACTCGAATTTTATAAGCTCGACTTGAATCAAACAAATTTCAAATAAAGTTTGACTGAAATTTTTTTACTCGACTCGATCAAACGCTCACCCTAGATGTAAGTCAACACATGTACCAATTTGAAAAGAAAAAAGTATTCAAGTTTAAGTTTAATGTGAGATTAAAAGTTAACTCGCGTACCAATTTGAGAAAAATATCGAGTTTGTTAAAGTTATGTAACACAAATTCTACTTCGAAAGAGTATATCCTCCACTAGTATCCTCCATAGATATCCTCTATTGGTATCCTCCGTTAAATGATGTGCTCTAGATGTGTCCTCAGTTGACGCATCCTTCGTGGTACGGAACAATTTAAGAGTACGAAACATATATTAAGTATAATTATTTTTTATGTAAGTTTTTTTTTTTGCGAAAAATAATCTATTTTTATAAATAGATGCTATGAATTAGGATTTTAAATCAAACTGAATAATTGTGTATAAAGTATTTAAAGTTGAACATACGTTCTTTTATAATTTCTTTATTTGACCTAGTGAAAATTCGCATCCTCAGCTCATAATTTTTCTCATTTTAAGTTTTTCACGTAAATTTTAATATTTTATTATTTTATATATGTTACTTTGCGGTTGTTTCTCTACATCGTTATTGCTCGTTCAGTATAATAAAGTTCAAGTACTAATTAGTATAATAAGCATAATTTATTATACATATAACTAATTAGGTTAAAAAATATTACACCATGAGATTAGTACTAATTCAGTTAATATCACTGTGATTATAACAATTTAGATATTTTGAGTTTGAACAAACTTAAAAGCATAATATCACATCTTTTAGTTAGTTTTGGGAAAGAAAAATTATTAACTACACATGTTGTGTTATCTTTAAATTGGAAATTTTTTGTTTTAAGATTTAGAGATTTAGTTTAGGGTTATAATTTATGGGCTGATTTTGTAAGATTTTGAATTTAGGGTTTATATTTTTATGACTATGGATTTAGATTTTAGTTTTTAAAGAGTAAATATGTAGGTTCATGTTTTTTACACATCACGTGTATCAAAAAAATTACTCTTTAGTGGCCAAAGATGCTCATGTTGTCTTATCTTGTATGAGTTCGAATCGTGACATTTACGTTAAGAATGTGATTCATCTCTATTTAATCAAAAAATCACTCTTTAGAAAATGTGTAAAAAATAAAAAATTATTCAATACACATGTTGTGTAGTCTATAGCTCTTTTATGTTTTAAGGATTAAAAGTTTAATTTGTATGATTCACTATTTATGATTTAAGGTTATAAATTTAAATTTAAATTTTTAAAAATAAATATGCACACTTATTTATGTAATACAAAGGATAAACCCAATGATCTATTAAAAAGTGGTGTAAACTAAGATTTAAGTTGTTTGTTATTCCACCTATAATTTGATTGTTAGTTAAGTAGAGTGGTAATAATAATATTGTTGATTAACATCTTGTTAATGATATTAGAGTCAATTCAAACTTTATAGTTAAAATAAGGCTTAAATCAAAAAACAGCTCTCAAATTTTGTCTTTTTTCTGTTTTAAGTACTTAAACTATGGTTTGAACAAAATAAGCCCTTAAAATATCATTTTAGTCACTTTAAGTTTGATAGATATTTAAATCAAAAAAATTATTTCGACTAATAAGATGTTGACACATCAAAATTTTTTTTGACCAATAGATAGTTTAGGGACTAAAAGAAGAAAAATGACATAGTTTAATTACTTATTTTGACCAAAAAATAGTTTAGAAACTTAAAGTGACTAAACATAATAGTTTAATAGTTTATTTTGCCCAAACCATAATTTAAGTACTTAAAACAAAAACAAAAAAGTACAAGGGCTGATTTTTAATTTAAACTTTAAAATAATTATTTAAAAACTTTGACTTTGGGAATTATCACCGTCGGTAATAAAATGCAATGCTCCCAACCAAATGGATGGATTAAATATGTAAATGCATACCTTTCTCTTATTCCATCAATTTACATACTCTATCACCCTTTCTTATTCCATCATTTCTCTACGAATTTATCACATGTTTTCTCAATAATTTATTCAATACACTTACTTTTGACGATTAAGTGAATATATTATTAAACGTTTAAGTATGCTCGATTCCACGTCAATGACGTCGTGTTATATATTGTACCAACGACAATGTCAAATGAGTTATAATCAATCGGCTTAATGGATATTTTAAAAGTGAGTAAATAAGACTGATTTATAATGGTATTGATCTTTTGTGTTGGAATATGACATATGTTCAATTGTGATTAGATAATTTTTAAAATAAAACAAAAAATGAATATTCTATAATATTTCATAATTTTGAAAGTTTTAATAAATTTTTAAATATTTATAGAATTTTGGTATCATGTTTTTCAATTAAATTTTTACTCGCTCCTAATATAAAAATTCCAAGAAAATTCAATGTACATTTTTTAATAAAATATTCTTTATGTTTTGGCTTCTTATTATAATTATTATAAGTAAAGGCAATAAAGTTTGGAATTAGAATATAATTAATTTTAAATTTAGATTTCATAAGAATTTAAAAAAAATTTATGTAAAAAATCACAAAAAATGGTTTCATGGAGATTAATTTGCTCGAGTTTAAAATTAGGAGGGACCTAAGAGTGTTTAAACCAAAACATTTAAGTTAACTAACAATAATTTTAGGATTTTGGACCAAAATATTAACTTTTCAACATACAATAATGAAAATGTTTTTACAGTAGAGCGCTAAAATAAATTTTTAGATATAGTACAAGAAGTAAAATGTTCTTTTTTATAATAGATGGACTAAAATGAATTTTTAGGTATATTACAAAGATTAAAATATTTCATTTTATTGTAAACAAACTAAAATGAAATTTTGATATAGTACATGAACTTTTAATAGATTTAACCGATCAATATAACTATCTTTGTTATTTTTGTATTATTCGTGTTTGTTTTACGGTAAATTTTAGATTAATTCAAAGAAAAGAAAAATAGTCATGGAGGGTAACATATATTTATATTTTTTAACCTTTTAATAATATATACACACATTGCAAACAAAACTACTCAAATTTATATTTTTAAGATAAATATTATATTTTTTTTACTAAAATCATTTGTTGGGTTTTATAACGAATAATTGGATTTATGTATATACGAGTGTGTGATTAAAATTTATTTTTGATACATATGTAATTTTTAATCTTATAAGTTATTGTTTTCATGTTAACTGAGCTTGCGGTGCAGTGATAATTGACTTTTTTAATTAAATAATATTTGGTATATGATTCAATCCTTGAGCATCTCGTGTCATTATAATCGGGGGCGAAATTAAGACTGAACGTTTGAAGGAGTCAGAATATAAAGGATACGAGCATATTCTTCTTTGCTTCAACTTCTGCTTAATTAAATATTTAATTAGCTTTTGTATTTTAAATATAAATTTTTATTTTTACAATGGCTAAATCACTATTTAAACAAAGCTTATCAAATATGTAATATTTATACCAGTGACTTAGCCTGCGGGACCTCAAAGACACTCCGCCCCTGATTGTAATAATAAGAAAAAAAACTTTTTTTACAAATGATTATACATGTCGATTGTATTATACGTACCCAAATTATGATTCACATTTTAAATTAATCTCAAATTTTTGAACGTTTCAATATCGTCATCAAATTATTGCCCTTATTTGTAAATTGGTTTCTTAAACTTTTGAACATTGCAATTCTATTTGCAAACTATGACTCTCATTCTAAAATAATCCACAAACTTTTAAACAATTTAATTTCGCCTCAAACTAACAATACATGCTAATCCCGCGAGCCACACCTTGTTAATAAAACCATTCAAAAAATTGGTAATTGTTATGTAAATATTGGTGTGTAGTAACATAACATAAATATTGTTATAGAATAAAAGCAAGGTAAGCATGAAAGTAGTGGGGGTTAGGACATATGAGAGATGAGCGACAACACATGGCCCCTAAGAAAGAATGTCCTAAATGAGTTGAATTAAATGTTTGTGAGAGAAAATAACATATTTTAGTTTAATAAATAATAGAAAAAATTAAAAATTGGCATTAAAGAGGCCTCATAATATATTTTTACCAAGATAAAATATTTTTTAAAAGAAAAACTTTATATATTTTTAAGATTTATAAATTAAATAATTTTATTTTAATAAACCGTATAAGTCCCCGTAAATAATTTCGTTTTAATAAACTGTACAAGTTCACGTAAACTTTTAAACTGCGTTGCACCAAAGCATAGGTGGTCTCATTGTCCACATTGGATGATGAATAGGTGTGGTCCAGCATTGCCATCCCACTTTTTTATCCTTTTCAACCTCCATTTCAACTTTCATCTATTTATTTCCCTTCTACCACCGCATCCAATGTTTACATGCATTTTAAGCATACGGCCAAAATAACAAAAGATTTGATTTAAATTCTCAATTAAGATTAATTTTGAATTCAACCGCAAAATAATCTTAATCCACTAATAATAAAAAATGCCAATAATTTAACATCCGCAAGCCAGATAGAGTAATTCGATAATCCTTTTTTCGTACAAAATACAAAACAAGTTTCGGAAAATTCAATATTATTTGCAGGTCGTTTACTTGGTTGACCTCGATTTTTGCATCAACTCCTCTTGTAATTATTATGCAAGTTGAGGATAAAAACGTAAACGAAACAAATTCGTTACTTTAAAATATTGAATATGGCCACCTAAATATGGTTATTATTATTTTATCAACCAAATTATATGACTAATTTTTTTTTAATCATTAGTATTTAATTTATTGGTCGGCAAGATATGAAGACGATCTTTTTTAATATAATTTTTTTGTTTATAATGTTAGAATTCAAACACTTAATTTTATTTAAAAGATTTAACGTCTCGTTCTACTAGACTAATTGATTGTTGATAATTAAATTTTTTTTCATATAATGATATAATATAATTAAAAATGGGGAGTACTAACCAAGCAGTGAAGCAAGTTGAGAGGGGGGAAGATGAGACTGAGTGCTTATCTACAACAGAAATTAATACATACACAAAATTAAATAACCAAGAAGACCAACTTGCGAATGCCATCCATGTTGTCCCCACCCGGACCGTCCTTTCCTTTTAATTTGACTTTAACTAAAACCATTTCAGTTTATGCAATGCCATGTCGGCAACATAATTTCATTAAGCCTCACGCTGGCTGCTTGAATTAATTAATTAATTTCCATGTGCCTTTTCAGAATACCAAATCAAGCATGTGACTTAATTTTGATTTTTTTTTCCTCTTGCCACCAAATATATTCCATTATTGCCAATAATTATATGATCCGTCAGTAAAATATCTGAATTATCTTTTAACAATTTCTAATTAAGAAAAAAAACAGAAAAAATTATTTTTCATAAATTTTGAACCTATTAAGAAGAAAAAAAATATTAACTGAAAATTTTAACTATTTATTTTAAAAATTATTGACTAAATATATAAATTATTAATAAAATATGTTAGAATAAAATCAAATGAACCCACGTCCAGAGTCCATTTGAAGAAGAAAAAAACATATGTAGGAAGAAATAAGGGGCAGCTAAATTTGTTGTTGCTTGAGCCATTGTTTATTTATTTATTAGGTCAATGTGAACAAGACTCCATTGATAAAAACTTTATGAGAACCCAACCATAAAAGTCATTCGAGTAAATTCTAGAACATTCGCGGTAATTTCTAGAAATAATATATTGGTTATTACACAAATACAGCTATTTTTAGTCCAATTCTCCCAACACTAACTAGTATACATCAATCAATCACGATGTTGATCATCAGATTCCAATTAGGTTAAGGAAAAAAACAGAACAAAACAAAACAGAGATGACAGAGACAAGTGTATTATTCCTTATCTCTGCTCTTTAGTCTTAACTTGTGAGCCAATGAGATGGGTTTTTCTGGCAAAACAAATGGCATACAGCCTAGGAAGATGCTTTGTTTTGTGGGACCCTCCAGTCAGAACCCTCTGTGATTCGTTCTGAAATAGTCAACAAAAGCAACTTGAATTGTACATGAAACAGTAGCCTAGTTTTAGTGTTTTTTACAACCTAGCTGCCTAAAAACCCAATCTTTACGACTACCTTTTTTTCTTGTGCAAAAATACTAACAACTATGTTGGCCTTTAATGGTTGCCTCTCTGTCAACTTGTTCTTTTTATTACAATAGTGTATTGGTATAGTTGACAATTATATATGTGTTTGTGAATAGCTGATTTTTGACCAAGATTTCATGTTGGACGCTTCCAACCAAAGTTAGGGAACACTTGGTTCGATTCCATTCCCACCCCAACCTAAGCTTGGTTACTTACTAACCAGCCATACATTTTCCTTACATGTTTCAGTCCAAATTGAATTATAACTTGTCATTGACAAAGGTTAATGTGCCGAGTTAATAAACATTCAAGTTCGAATTTCATCGTGCATTGATTCTCGATTTTTAATAATTGCTAAGTCTCCTCTATTTTCTCTTTTTAAATTTAGTTTAAATTTTACTATGTATTTTTTTTTGAACAATTGCTGTAGTGATGTCCCTCTCGATAAAATATGTGGTTTTTATTTTGTTTTACTTTATTTTGAAAATAATATTTTCCGCGTGGAGTTTTATAAAACTCGTGTTTTATTTAAGAATATAGTCGCTACCGGCCACTTAGGTAGGTCGGACACCGTAAAAACCAGAGATTTAAAATTGATGGGTTCGGGAGTCGGTTACGGATGGGGAAGGGTTAGCACCCCCACACCGCCCAAAATTGGTACTTTAATAATTACCGATTTATTAATATTAGACTTTCCGGATTAAAGTGACGATTAAATTAAAATTTGGTTATAAGTGCGGGTTAATTTTGAAAGCCCCGTTATCCGAGAGTAAACGCCCAACCACCATCACTGCTCCTGATACTGGCCCCGTTTACGCTCGGATAAAAGGGCACCGCATTGACAAAATATATCCGAAATGCAATCTTAGAAAATAAATATTAACATTTATATTGACATTACATAAACACATAAATATTATAATATTATATAAAAGATAATAATAAACTACATGAATAAAAAAACATGATCAATCATAATATAAAAAAACAAAACATGAATGAGAAAAACGAGCTTCCAAAACTAAAATAATTAATTCTAACATGTTTAAACACATTAAGACACCAATATAATATACATGACATGCATAAAATGTAATGATAAACTAACATAACAACATGTTAACATAAAAAACTAATACTCGACTTCTATCATATAACATAATTTACACTCACAACCTAACATGACATTTAAACATGATAAATAATACCACACTAACATATAACCTAAAAACAAGATGAACATAAAATACATACGAATCATATCAAATGCAAATATGTACTTACATACCAAACATAAAAAAATAAAAGCCATGAACAAAGACATATCAAAATAAAAAAAGACACATTTTAACGAGAGGGACATCGCTACAAATGATAGCATCTGAATTTTATTAATCTCCATAAAAAATAATACAATACAATGGATTAAAAAGAGAAAAAAATGGACAAGTCCACTTAAAAATTCTTACAATAGTGCAAAGAAAAGCAGACACTTCTATCGAGATTAACATACCAAAATCCAGAAACCTTCATGAATCTCCTTGTCTCTATCCAAACGAGACGCTTTACATGGTGAAAATGGAGTGGTGAGCGAACCAAGCTATCAGGCAAATTGCTCTACTACCCATGCCTGATTACATCGACAACCAACCATCAACCGAGTGGAGATCTATCTTTCTAAGACCACCGACATGACCATAATCAGAGATTAGCATCGTGAAGATCTCTATACGAGCACCAACCGACCACTAAGGTATACTGAAATCATGCTAGAAGGACAGATGGAACGAACCACAAAAAATCAAAGAAAAACGTATCACAAGGACAAGGGAAACGTGTGCCATAAAGGCATAGATTCTAATTAAAATAAGAAAAAATAAAAAATAATAGACTTGGTGGTCGACAATCAATACTAAGAGTGGTTGCCAACCACCAACCAAAGGAAGAAAAACAAAGTTGCAGGTGGCAGAGATTTGAGAGAGAGCAGTAGAGGTTTGAGAGAGAGCGGCTAGGGTTTTGACTACTATGTATAAATCTTGGTTTCTCTCTTTTAACGAGTGACGAGATTCGAATTAGAAAATCAAAATGCTACTATATATAAATCTTGATCCGGATCGTGTGGGCTGGCAAAGTACTCCTAACCTTAATTTTATTATCAAGTCAGTGTACTCTATGCTAGCTGGGGAAGTAGATTCAACAAATAATAGTGTATGGAGAACTGTGTGGAAAATGCATGTTCTGCAGCGCATCCGGTCGTTTCTATGGTTGGCTATAAGGGGCAATCTGTTCACTAACGCGGAATGTATGAGACTACATATGGCGCATGATGATAGGTGTAGCCTTTGTAACCAAGGAGGTGAGGACGTTTTCATGTCTTGCGAGACTACTCGAAAGCCAGAGCTGTTTGGATAACATTAATTCAGCCGTACCACTTGAATGACTTTCTATCCATGTCAATGTAACATCCCAAAACCGAGCCTAGTCAGAATTTGATTTCGGTGACCGGCAATTTCACATCGAAAAGTTAAAATTAAAGAGTTGGCCTTTGATCAAATGTCGTATTATTAGTTTATCGAACCCCAATTAAGCATTGACATTGTTAAGGACCATATTGCAAACTTGGAAACATATTTTAATGACCAAATCAAGAGAATTGAGAGTTGGAGTGGCAAAAGCATAGACAATTAAGAGTTGAAGGACTAATCTCACGATTAACCCCTCCTCAATCTTAATCACCACATACGTGGATGATCAGGGATTGATTCCTTCATCTTAAGGAAACCTTGATAGATAAAAAGAATGAAAGAAAAGAAAGAAACTTGTCGGTTGATCATCAAGCAAGTACATCCCTATCTTCTCCATCTAGTCACCCTAAGCACACACCTCCATTGAAGGTGGAATCAAGCTTTGCTTTTCTTGGTTATTGCTATTGTTATTGACATTACTATTAATGAGTATGGAATCCTTGCATACGAATGGACATGAGATACAATTGGCATGCCATAGAATTCATGAGCTCAATGGTAAGGAGTGGACTACGGTCCTTGAGCTAAGGCTCTTATTGGTGATATTGGTGGGACGTGGTTGTGCTGCTCATATTGGCGATGTTGGCGGATATTGACCATTCATTGTTAGCGATGTTGGTTGGGAATTTGCGTATCCACATTACATGTCGATCCAAGGAGAATATAGGAATAAATGTTGCAAGTATTGTTAAAATATGTTTCAAGAAGCATTTTCATTTTTATACATGTCACGACCTTTATTGATGCCCATATTATTGTCTATGACTACCTCACTAGGCTAAGTAAGCCTAATGCATCTCATTTCTATGCATTTTCAAGTTAAAGTATAGTTGGATCGAGGATCGGAGCAAATAGTGTTTTGAAGCAAGTCATATTCCCACATATGTAATGTTAACCTAGCCCTTGAACTCCTAGGATGGTGGCAAAGTAGCTAGACTAGTCATGTATAGTCCTTTTGATGTGTCTAAGTCATGCTTGCATTGTAATAATGTTTAAGGCTCATTTTGACTTTTTGGTTTGGCCTAATAATGGCTAAAATGAAATATTGGGCACTAAAAGGTAAAAACCTAGTAAATGGATTTAGATGACTCTAAAAATTGGCATGCTAGTAGATTATAGAGTTTAAATCTTGTTGGTAAAATTTCGCTGCATTTGGATATCGTTCAACAGGTCAAATTGATTAAAAACCAGATGAAATCCGTCATTACAATGCAGGGCGTACCGTTATAGGCCAAGCTGTTTTGGTACGGCCTTGTATATTTGGTCGGTCAAAGCATAGGTCAACTAAAGCGTACCGATACGAGCTAGGACGTTTTGATACGGAAATTGACAGTAAGGTTAGGGAATTTAGTTGTATTGATGTTGCCTTTGGGCGTATCGAAACAGGTCAACCATGGTCAATTCGTATCGAAATAGGTAAGGATTTTGGAAAATGAAACTTGAAACTGTGCACATCAGTATCGATACGGCTTTAAGCGTAAATAGTGGTCAATGGACTAATCAAAGCTAGTTAACCCGTATCGATACGGATCAAGTCGTATCAAAACGTAAGTAGACAGTTTTGGAATAAAGTTTAACCCGTAACGATACAACTTTAGGCATTTCGGTACGGTGACAGTTAAAACTGTTAAAAGGGCTAAGAACATAGTTTTAAATAGTTTATAGATTGGTCACTAAGGATTGCAAGGCTTAATCGAAGGAGTAGATGATCTCCAATTGCTTTGAAAATTTATACGAACATTGATTTCAACATGAATTTCCCGATGATATAGTTTAATACAAGAAAAGGACCTCTAAAATATATAAGTTACAGATGAGTCCCTAACTTAATTGATAATCCAAGCAATGCATTGAATCCCTAGTCATCGGTATTGATATTGACTTATTTTCAAGCAATTCATTGGTTAACTCTTGATTATGATATGATTTCACCGTACCGATCGTCGTTTTGGTCACCGGTAGCGTTCTCTGACCCGGTATCTACCAGGCCGGGTGGGGGATGTTCCAATCAACTTGGGATTGGTTTTTTATCTGGGGAGGGTTGATTCATCTTATTTATGGTTGTTAAAATTGGTTCCCCTTTGTCGGAATCTGATTATGTTCCTTTACTTCGCTCTTTGATCTCTTTGTTCATCCATATGTTTGATTGAGTTACTTGTAAATATTACCATATGCACTATTTTCCCTGCATTTAGGTGTAGAGGTTTTTTTAATGAGGCATATGGTAGTATTCGTCCTCATTTTATAACAAAAAAAATGCTACTATCAACTTCCTCTTTTATTGATTATTTTATTTAAAACTTTAGAAGATGGGTAGTAGTAAACTCAATTTTTATCAACGTGTTATTATTGTTATATGCATTTTTATGTTAGCGTTGATGGTATTTATGTTTCACCGATTATTGTAATATATTTTATCTATCACCGGCTAATGTGGCTAATTTATTATACACTATAGTCTTGTGGACTCTTCTTATAATTTTATTATATTTTATATTTATTAAATAAAACTAACTACTAGTCTACTACCAACAAAGGTTGAGTATAATGACAATGCACATTGCTCTCCCAAGAAGAAATCTAAAATTCGAACTTTAGAGGCGATATTGTTAAAAGGGAGAGACGAATCTGAAACATGAACCATAAAATGAACATGTAGTTTACCAATAAACAATAAAACTAACTATTATTATGTGTTTAAAAAGCTTACGAAGATTTTTTTTGAATAGAAAAAAAATTTAAGAAGATGAATATGAAAATGTAGAGTTTATATGATAAGTAAATTAATCCTATTTTGAGAAAAAAATCTTTTAAATAAAAAATAACCAAAGTCTATACTTGTTAATCTCAATTTATACATGAAACGCTACAATGTGGTTTTTAATAAAATGAACTAGAATTTTTATATTTATATTATTTAAATCACACATTATTAATATAAATAAATTATTAACCATGAGATGCGGTGTGGTAGTTGTTCACCTCATCCCTTAAACATGAGGTCAGGAGTTCGACTCCTACCAGTAGAAATGGAATACATTTCATGGCTAAAAGAATTAGTTGTTACTATCGACGGTGAATACCTTAGCTTAAACTAAAAAAAAAAAGTAAATTATTATTATACACTCGCATATTAAAAGCAGATAAATTCTATAACTTCAACACTTAATACTAATGTGATATTTTGTAAGCGAAAACTATCTAACAGTAGAGATAATCCATTCCATTAAATGCAATTAAACAGAGTTAATTGTGTGGCTTAATTGTAGAAATGATACTATCACGTGGGTTGACCCAAAAAGGTGGGTCGTTGTCCACGTCGGCATAGGATCGAGCAACAGTCAATGGTTTCATTATTCATCACTCGGTTTTCTATTTTTCTTATATTATTTTTACCATTTTTCTAATAAATTGTATTGAAGTAAAGACAATTAAAAAAATATTAAATTACAGTCCAATTCCAATATTTCGAGAACCGGTTCCGTGTGTGAAGTGTGAACAGTGTGAAAGTTGGAACAAAAAGTGGCATGGAATCATGCGTAGTTGACGAGGCAGAAAGTTCCACAAATCCCAATTCACTATTTTTTTCATTTTTCTCATAAAAGAAAAAGTTTATTTTTTTATATAATATTAGACTTTCATTATCTCATAAATTCTTAAATTTGAATAGATTACATTTAAGTATATTTGAATTTATAATTTCAAAACATGTCGACACAATTGATATTTAATTAATAAAAATAAATTTTATTTTTTTGTTGCTTAGGTTATGTGCTGACAAGGAGATTAGAAAGATACAAAAAATATATTTTTATTTTTGAAGGTTAGTTACCAACCTTTTGTGATAATATAAATAATTACAGTTACTTGATACGAAGTAAATTTAGGATTGAGTTGCTTTAATCACCATTGACGTGGCACCATCCCCCGATTTCTATTAAAGCTCCTCCAAGGATTATTAGACGTCAAAGAAGGCGCTAAATCATCAATGAACTTAGCGTTAGTAAAAAAATAGGCTTAAATAAAAATCAGCATCAGCCCTTAATGTATGTATTTTGTTTATTTTTAGTAATTAAATTATTTTTTAGTCAAAATAAATTTTTAAATTATTTTTTTGGTTACTTTAAGTTTTTAATTTTTTAGTCAAAATAAATATCTAAACTATGTTACTTTTTAGTCCTTAAATTATCTATTGGCAAAAAAGTTTTTGTGACGTGTCATATTTTATTGGTCGAAATAATTTTTTTTACTTAGATAACTATCGAACTTAAAGTGACCAGAAATGATAGTTTATGGGCTAATTTTGACCCAAAATAGTTTAAGGGCTAAAAGCAAACAAAATGTATAGTTTAGGGGTTGATTTTTCATTTAAGCCAAAAATTTACACGAACCCATATTTATTATTTAAAAAATGAAAGCTTAGATCTCTAACTCTTAACTCTAAATCCTAAATTCTAACGATAAATTCTCTAAAATAAAACCGTTAATCCTAAATTAAATCTTCAAATCCTAAAAAATAGAAAAAATTCTATATTCTAAAGACTAAACAACATGTATATTAAATAATTTTTAGGGTATATTTTGATATACAAGCTGTGTAAAAAAATTACACAATTCTTCTATAAAATTTAAAACCTAAATCCCAAACCATAGCACCATAAAACCTAAATCTTAAACTTTAAATCCTAAACTCTAAATTCTAACCATAAACCTCAAATTCTACACCATACACACAAAACCCTTAAACCCTAAAATTGAAAGATTATGGTAAGCTAAAGTTTATACAAGCTTATGTATCAAAGTATTTTTCATAATTTTTTACCACTTAGAACAAATTTAAGCGCTGTATTGTTTACTTGTGTTTCTGAAGGAAAAAGAACAAGATAGTATTACATTATATAAAAGTTTATTCATATAGGTTTTTGGCTTAACCGTAAAATTAGTGTTCAAACTATAGACCTTATTTAGTTTGTTACCTAAATTATTTTTCAGGTCAAATAGATGTTTAACGTTTTATTCCGTTATTTAAACAGGGTTTTTCATTAACAACCATTACAAAATTCGTCATTCAATCAAAACATGACATGTGACATTTCATTATTATTATTATTATTTCTATATTTCTTTAAAAAAATCTAAATTTTTAAAGATCCCAAAATTTTAATTTCTTTCAATCAAACCCTCAAATCACATTTACCTCACTATCCGACATCCACCACACGTCAGTGGTTTACCGTTCACTGCCCATGTATCGTGTACCTCACCTTTTGACATCCTCCACTCTCTAGTTTTCAGTTAGAACCCAACCAGACTCTTTTTTCTTCATTTTTAGATGTTCGTCGATATTGTAATTGCCGGTTCATTCGTCACACACGTAGGTGGTTCACCGTCCACTGCCTATGTGTTGCATACCTCGTCATTTGGCATTTCACACCCTCTAGTTGGCGGTCAAAACTCAGTTGACCTCTTTTTTTCATTGTTATATGTCCGTCTACAAAGTAACCGACAGTTCATTTGTTGATTTTCGATGATTAAAAAATTAGAGTTTTTAGTCGTGGGGGTCTGATAAAAGTAAGGGTGGCCATTGATGTTGAATCGATGGTTTAATGGGAAGAATTTAAGGATTTGGGGTTAGGTTTTGAGGTTTTACTAAAAGAATTTAGGTTTGAGGTTTTTCTAAAAGAATTTAAAGATTTTCTAACAGTCTTCATGGATTTTTTTAACATAAATATGCCACATGTCATGTTTTAATTGAATAATAGAAATTTTAATAGCCTTGATGGCAAAACCTTATTTGAATAACGGAATGAAATACTAAGTACATATTTGGCCCGAAAAATAATTTAGGCACCTAACTGAAAAAAATATATAATTTGGATTTTCTTTAACGGTTAAGCCTAAGTTTTATACATTAGTTTATGTTGATTTTATTACGTTTGTATATTAGTATTGTGTTAATATTATTCATTGTATATATTTATGACATAGTTATAAAAAAAAATGTCTAATGTTCGGTTTGATAGCTACTTTGACTCTTTTTTTAAAGCGCTTTAACTCTTTACGTTTTATTTTGGGTCAAAATAACCTTTTTATAGATGAAAACTATTAGCCAACTACCCATAAACAATTTAAAACAACTTGACAAACGACACTTTAATAGAAACAAATAATTTTATATTTTATAAAATTATTATTTGATTGATGTGTCATTCGGTCAAGTTAGTACATTTGTATATGCGATACTACTATGTCAGCGTGCACTGTCATGTTAATTTTTCACATTATTTCAAGTCATTTTACCGTTAATTGACTAACAACTATCATCTATGCAAAGATCATTTTGGCCTAAAATGAAATATTGAGTGTTAAAGTGCTTCAAAGAAGACCAAAATAACTATTCAGTCAAACGTTAAGGACATTTTTTTGACACCATGTCTACATTTATGTGTATTATTTTTTAATTAGAGTATTTAAATTATTATATAATTTATTCTATATAGATTTTTGAATAGTTATTCTATATAGATTTTGACTTTATGTATACGTGCCAGGTAATTATATTGTTTTTTGTGATATATCGTAATTATATGGATTATCATAATAATTCAATTGATAGAATAAACCATGTTTATGTTGTCGTTACTCAACTAATATTTGGACAGTTTTCTCTCTCTTTGTTTTGGATAGAAAAATTGTATGTTTGTATTGTGTATATGTGTTCACGCTACTTTTTTTATGTGTTTATAGCGTTACCATAAATTTACATTTTTAAAGAAATCATGTTGCTAATTTCCTTATTTTAAAAATATGCAAATGTTACACTAAATTTATGATTTATTTTAGAATTAAAATAAATATTTAGTTCAGAATTTTACTTTAATTTCCCGAAGAAAAGCAAGGGCTTAATCTAATTCCTAGAATAAAGTTATCATGTTTTGTTTATGTATATATAGAGAGAGAGAGTTGTGCATGCCCTTCTCTTACTTCCATGCCCTGTAAATGAACCGAACGAATACAAACGAGGGCATGTTCATGTTTGTTTGTTTATTTTTAACCGAACAAATGAACGAATACGAACAACTAAACAAACATAATTTTTTGTTCTTGTTCGTTTGTTAAAGAATGTAGCTTGTTCGTGTCCGTTCATGTTCGTTCGTTAAAATGATAAACGAACACAAGACGGACATATATGGATACTTATTTTAAATTTAATACTTTTTATGAAAAATAATAAATATAAATGAACACGTGAATAAATTTAAACGAACATAAACGAACGGATTAGCAAACGTTCACGAATGTAAATGAACGAACGAGTCATTTGTCCGTGTTCGTTCATTTAATTAAACGAACGGAAAAATCTTATTCATGTTTATTTATTTTATAAATAAACGAACTTTCCGCCGAATAGTTCACAAACAGTTCGCTGAACGTTTAGTTCGTTTATGGCCCTACTTTCTTCCCTTGATAATATAAAGTACAAGCCATCTTTTAACTCGATCAAACAATCTCCTATTGAACTATAAAGCAAAATCAATTCAAAAAACTATAAAGCAAATTAATAAAATAAACCACGTGTTTTTTTTATTGTTATATTATTTTAAATAAAATAAACCATATATCAATATATAAATTCAACGATGACATAATTGAATGATCATGTATCATCAAATTTTGTAACGCATGAGATCATAAAGAAAATAGTAAAAAAGGAATATATACGTAGTCAAGTTGTTGTTTTATTCTAGGTTGTAAACGGTTGGTATAATGTATGATTATATTTGTCATATTCTAACCTGGGTGTTAGCTTTGGTATCCAAAAAGCATGCTTAACCAAAATTATCCTAAACCATACATCCAAATTCAAAGATTCCTTCACTTTAATTACATAATTATGATTTCCTACGTCACAAATGGAAAATAATCTTGAATTTAAGGCTGACACGAGTTGGGCGTCGGTGGACCTTACGTGGCGCAGCCGCCTCGACTCATATATTAAGTCATGTACAACCGAATATGCCTATTCGGTGGGAATGTGGGCTCATAGTAGAAACATACACATATACATGTATATATAATTATTTGTTTTGAGATAATCACAAGGGAGTTTTTTTAATGCAAAAGTTAAAAGTAGATTAACACGTGGATTTGGTTTGGAATGTCAATACCGATATACACCAAGTAAAATAATATTGAGACATATTCGTCATGATTATAGGTAGATTTAGAAAAATTATGTTGTAGCTATGTTGAAAATTAAAAAAAATTTATAAAAGGTTTTTTTTTAATCACATGAGGATATTTTGTGGATATTAATTTATTGGGTAAACAATATTATTGTTCATTAAATTATTTTCGCTTTTTTATTTTGATTATCAAATTTTTATTTTTGGCAAGATTATCACTAACGTTATATTTTTTTTCTAATTTTAATCACTTGGCATTAAAAAATTTACGAAAAAAATAATAGTTTGACGACCAAAACAGGAAATAAGCAATAGATAGATGACCAAAACAGGACAAAGTAAGTAATATTTGTGACCAAAATAAGAGAAAAAAATTAACGTTAGTGATGTTTTTACCAGAAAATAATTGTTTGATTACCAAAACATAAGAGATGAAATAATTTAGTGACCAATATTATTGTTTACCCTAGTTTATTTTAAGAAGTGTCAATTATTTTTGAAATTATGTCGTCAAAATGATATTAATTTGACGTATAAAGGCATAGAGTTAGAGTTAAAAAGTTTAAAAATTTATGGAGACGTGGTCCCTACCCATTGGTTGGACTCGGACAACAGCCGACCTAAAGCTGATTAAATGATAATGTAAGAGAATCATTATCACTAATCCTATCAGCAACATACAAAATCAATCTGGATTTCTTTCTTTATTTTATTCTTCACCTCCTGATATTTTTTACCTTTACTTTTTTACTTTTTATTTTTATTTTTGCAAATTACTTTTACTAATACATTTTAATAATTTTCAGTAATATAAATACCTTTATTTGTAATTTTCAGTTTAATAAACTTGTTACTTTTACTGTTAGTTGATTTAATTTGATAAAATAAACAAAAATGTCACTAAACTTTTATTTTTTAAAGTGAGGCTAATTTATTTACAGTGTTAATCCGTCTCGGTGAAATGAATGCATGGACATCTCGTGAAAATTGATGGAATGAATATTAATTTACGTATGAATTTATTTATTTCTATTTTTAATTTTAAGGAAAACTGAATCTGAATTTATCCCGCTGCGAAAAATACCCTAAACCTTCTAGTTTATTTTGTGTTTAATAATTGTCTCCAATTTATTACTTTTTTTTAATTTTCTATATCATTATACAAATGATACCGTACAAATACTGTTTTTGTTTTATTGTAGAAAATTCTCCCCCCACCTCTCTCCATGTCTGTCCTTTTGTTTCCATTAAAAGGAATATTATACAAATTTTAAGAACTTACAAACCACGAGAAATTAAATATTTTCCCACATAAAAGTCGATTTCTATTTCCATGTTAATCCGCAATCCCACTTACTGTCTCCTACAAATTCATTAATACTGTCAATAATAGTAAAAATCAAAGAGTAATCATTTCTTTAAATGATCAAGGAAAAAACATTAAGTTAGGAAAGCCGTTTTACTATAATATTTTATTCGAATTAATCAATTAATAATTAATCAATCAATTTTTTTATATTTTTATTAAAAATCTTTTTTTACCCAAAATTTTATATGCTTATCGAACTAAAATTTTATATATTTACTTTTACTATAAAATTATGCGTTCGTTTATGATAAAATGAAAAGCCAGGTAATGGTTTATGGGAATTTTGTTGTTGAATGAGCCTTTGTCTTCAATGTTTTCCGTGCCTATCCTTCCCATGGCCCACACCCCATCCTAGTGGAAGTACTCTTCTAAACTCAATGTTTATCTTCTTTTCCATTGGTCTGTAATAAGATGCCAAATAGTACAAACACAAGTTTTATTAAAACCGCGGCAGGATCAGATAAGATTGTCGACACAAAAGGTCTAATTCTCTATTCACTCCCTGTACTCTTGCTCAGGGGGGATGAACTTAAACTAATAGACGGTCCACAGTCATGTGAACCCCATCAACTTGCTCAGTGTGGGGACCCACACCACCATACACAGCCCACAACATCCGCATACTGTTATCTTTCCCTCCCAATCCTCCTCCCACAAGTATTTTTATTAGTATTTGTTTTCTCAAATCTAGTTTTTTTTCCCTTTCTGTCCCCACGCTGCAGGAAATGAATCTTCCTAGTTCCTTACCATATCCCTTCCATCGGGTTGACTCAGCACAAACCCCACATCTCCATATCTCATTACTCTCTTACCATAAAAACCCAAACCCAATAATATACTCAAATTAGTGTATTTTTAAAACAAATACAAGTAATTTAATAATTTTGATTTACAACACTTGCCTATCCCCTATATGTACACAACACGTCACACCATCAACCTTCAAACAAACTCACATCTCTCTTTTCTGTTTCCCAGTCAAAACAACAATTTAACAAACCCTGTTCTACCACTACTACTGCAACTACTACACCGTCATCTTTGTTTGCTGTACAAGCTCGAAAGCTTCAAAAAAATGGATGGAAGCTGCATAGATGAAAGCACGACGAGTGGTTCCGTATCCGTTTCGCCGTCGAATGTTTCACCGTTACCTCAGCTGACCAAATCCCCCGATTCTCTCCATCGACACGGGAGTGGGACCAGCGTGGTTGTGGATTCCGAATCTAGGGTCGAAGCCGAGTCGAGGAAGCTTCCCTCCTCGAAATACAAAGGCGTCGTTCCTCAACCCAACGGCCGATGGGGTGCTCAGATATACGAGAAGCACCAGCGCGTTTGGCTTGGAACTTTCAATGAAGAAGATGAGGCAGCTAAAGCTTATGACATAGCAGCTCAGAGGTTTAGGGGACGCGACGCTGTCACCAACTTCAAACACCTCCATGAAACCGAGGAAGACGACATCCAAATCGCCTTCCTCAGTTCGCATTCCAAGGCTGAAATCGTCGACATGCTGCGTAAACATACGTACAGTGATGAGCTGGAGCAGAGTCGTAGAAGCTACGGTTTCGACGGGAATGGGAAACGTATAATTAAAAAAGACGATGGTTTCGGTTCCTCGGGGTTCGAGCTCAAAGCGCGTGAACAGCTCTTCGAGAAAGCCGTGACCCCGAGCGATGTGGGAAAGTTGAACCGGCTCGTCATACCTAAACAACATGCAGAAAAGTACTTCCCTTTGCAAAGCGGAACGGCTTCTTCCAAAGGAGTTCCTCTGAACTTCGAGGACGTGACCGGAAAAGTATGGAGGTTCAGGTATTCGTACTGGAACAGCAGCCAGAGTTACGTTTTAACAAAAGGGTGGAGCCGGTTCGTTAAGGAGAAGAACCTGAAAGCCGGCGACATTGATAGCTTACAGAGATCAACAGGGGCGGAGAAGCAGCTGTACATTGACTGGAAAGCAAGGACCGGGTCGGGTCCGGAACACCCACTCGTGCCGGTTCAAATGGTCCGGCTGTTCGGGGTCAACATATTTAAAATACCCGGCGGTGCAGGCGGTTGTAATGGGAAAAGGACCAGAGAAATGGAGCTATTAGAATTAGAGTGTAGCAAGAAACAAAGGGTGATTGATGCTTTGTAACATTTACCTAATTAATTTCCTTCATTTCGTTTGGTTGCTTTTGGAACTTTGTGAATGTGTTGATCAAGTGGGGGTAGGAAAAAAAGGCAAAGAGGACCGAGGGGGGGGGGGCTGTAGTTTGCAAGTTGTAAAAGTTGAATTGTATATTAAAAGACAAAAAGGCTGAAGAAAGCTGAAAAATTAGGTGTAATACATTTCTTGCAAGAAAAAAATAATTATTGAAATAACTGTCAATTTGGTCCGTTTTAGTTGTACATGTGCTTGATTCCATGTTTAGTTCTTTGGACCATAACAGCCTTTTTATGTGGTGGTGTTGCTTTCCCCAAAATATCTCAAATGTGGTTTGCTTCATATGAGCAGGGGGAAGCAGGCAAATTAGGTATGCAAATGAACAACCTAATTGGTTACTATTTCTTGATTTGTCCAACCAATAAAAAAGATGTAGTTTGTCACTTTCATAACATCTTCTTACACACCTTTTCTTCTAGTTACCTTAAAAAACACAGGTTTTACAACACACAAATCGATTTAGTTAGTTAAGATTCATTACCACCTTAACAAGTATCAATGTCTAAGGTTTGAAACCAAATCTTCAAAGACTTACCTGCTGCAAACACAACAATTAGGTATTGAACCATCAAGATATAGAGGCAAATATTATTTTCAAATATCCTTTTTGTTTTTCCAGTAAATTTATAAAGGTTTAGGTTTCTTTTTTTCCCTTGCTATGGGCGCAACCAACTTGGAAACGGTAAAACTATATATATAGTAAAAAAGAGTGATATATTTGAAACATATGTTTGAAACATATCCCTCTTTTTCTAAAAGTAACATTTCAGTTACTTCAATATAGGTTTAGCGGAAAATAAGGTGTTCAATTAAAAATTTGTGATAAATAAGTCGTATTGTCATTAAAATTGATGCAATGACTTGGTATAATAACAATTTTTGTCCCTCAAAACTTATGCATTCTATCAATTTGGTCATAATTCGAAATAATTCAATAAACTTGGTACTTCATATTTAAAAAATTTTGACACTGCAGTATCCTAACACACCTTCCGACGCTTACCACACTCCATGCTATTGTGCACCAGTATGATAATCAACAAATGTAATAGCTTGAGAGACATAGGCTCCGTTCAACGCACCTTTTAGGGTCGTTTTTGCCAGCCGAACGGAGAAGCTCCACCGAACGCATCAACTTCTACGCTGCTTCACCCCGCTTCTCCACCTGATTTGGTGTCAAACGCAGCGGTTGAAAAAGCTGAAATTTTCAACTTCTCCTAGAACATCGCTTCTCCACCCAAACCTGCTTTCCAACAGCTCCGCCGAACAGAGCCATAGTTACTTCATTACTGGACATCTGATAGACTAATGAAATAGACTCATTATGACCTTAACGCCGCTTGGTAGTAGACACAGTCACTTCGCTAATGAAATTTTTAAGTATGAGAGGTTAAGTTTACTGAGTTATTTTGAATTAAAACTAAATTAATAAAATGCATAAGTTTTGGAGACAAAAATTGTTATTATACCAGGTCATTGTTTCAATTTTCATGGCAGAGTGATTTGTTTGTCACAAAATTTAATTGTATGATATGTTTGTTTCTAAACCTACAATTGAGTAACTGAATTGTTACTTTTAAAAGAAAAGTAGTACGTTTGTTTCTAAACTTATAATTGAAGTGACTAAATTATTACTTTTTAAAAAAGAGTGACTTGTTTGTCACTAAACTTATAACTAAGTGACCTATGGTGTAATTTTCCCATATATATTATGTGGGGACAAGAACATCCAGCCAGCTGCTAGCCTGGTTGTGGAGATGATGTAATGTCTTTCATCACGAAAGAGAGTTCAAAAACGATGAATGTATCCAAGAATATAGTAATGGGCACATGCTTCTGATCTGGTGCAGAGGGCGGGTCATAAATCTCCACTAAACACTTTAAAAACATGCCAATATTACCTTAAAATAATACATCCAATTTAGGCCATTATTCAAGGGTTTGGTAATAAATGTTATCTTTGATTAGCCATATTTTTTTTATCTGTATGTTTTTTAAGTTTTATCTTGATTAATCCGGATAGACTCGCGCTACACACATAGTTTTGGTGGATGAGTCTCTCAACAATAATTTTTGCATACACAATGCCTCAATATCGAGATATGCTTAAGCGATATAAAACTATTTACTACTTGAACCAACCCCGTTATTTATAAGTCCATATACTTTTACAAGCAACTTTTTTTAAAGAAAAACAATGGCTCATTTTGTAGTAGAATAATGCAAGCATGCCATATTATATCGTATACTAACAAGGCAACATGGCATTCATGTCGACATAATTGCAGTAAAAGCTGGCAAAATTTCAATTGAATTACTTCCTAATAACATTACTTAAAACCCCTAATCACTCGCAAATCCACATGAGACCATTGACATTTTTTAGCCTTGTCTACGTGGAAATCTGTATTAAGATTTTTAAAAGCATACAAAGATTTGATTCCATGATTTGGTCCGTATGAGTAAGAATTTTCCATGAATGTTCCTCTAAGTTCCACAGAAATTGCAGCACATGATTCTTGGTTTCTTCTTATTTAAAAGTCATGAAGCTCATACATTTCTACGTATTTGACTCTATTTTATATTGTTATCATATTCCAAGGACCAAAACTCTGAGAACAACATTTTTTTTATGAATTGAATGTATAATTAATGTAGACATATAATGGATGTATGTATTATGTTGTATAATATAGGTAAAATGCAAAAGCTGCGCATTTAGCCCTTAAACTCCGATTTGATAAATTTTAGTCTTTATACTTTATGAATTTTGATATTTCAATTACGATTACGATCCTATGATCCAAACAAAAAAATACAGCTAAATTACAATAACTTAAAATGATTAAATTGAAGAGTAAAAATAAATTTACAACTTATGTATATTATAATAACTAATGATAAAATTTAACTTAACAGAATAAATAACTACAGTTAGATTCAGGAACAAAATTTTAAAATTGAATAAATATAAAAAACAAAAATTAGCAATTCGAATCAACGTGGTTGGTCCTAATGGTAAGCAAGTCTCGAGTTCGAGGCCTTGTGTATGCAAAAAATCCTCACTGGGAGACTTACCTACCAAAGTCAAGTGTATGACGTCAGTCAGTCCAAATTAATCAAGGCAAAGCCTTGAAAAACCGGGAGGATAATAAAAAAAATTACTAGTTGGAGTATAAGTTCTTGATATCCGGATATCATATATTCAATTGAAGTGTTTATAATTATAGAAGAAGCCCAGTAGCCCACTGATGCTTATTTTTTGTTCAATGTACAATTTTGAGCTCTCTCTCTCTCTCTCTCTCTCACACACACATATATATATATATATATATATATATATATATATATATATCTCATTTTTAATATTTTATTTTTTATACTTAAAGTAATTTTTTAATATATTTTGATATTAAACTATTACTAAAGGTGGTGGTTAATTAATAGAATAATATAAATGGAAAATAAAATATACATCATTTTACCATTTATTATTTTTATGCATATAATCCATATTATCGACATAATTATAAGATTAAAATTGAGTTGATGTTCGGTTCATATTGAAATTGAGCAAATTAAGTTCGAGTTGCTTTTGAAATGAATTACTTTTGGTTTAGATTCCTTTCGGTTCAGGTTAATTTTTCTTTTTGAACTACTTTCGATTCAAGTTGATTTTCTGTTTTAGGTCTAAGTACGTATTGCTTTCAAATCAACTTATATTCAGTCTCTTTTGATTCAGTTTGATTTGTTCGGTTTTAGATCAAATTTGAATCATCATTTTTAGGTATATATCAAATCTCAGATCAAGTAAATTAATTTGAATAATTAAGTTCATATCAAGTTTTCTAAGTCTAGTTCGACCTCCCTGTTTTTTTCCCCAAAAGGCTTAAATTTGCCTTCGTTATTTAAATTAGGCATTTCTTTCTTAAACTAATACCTAAAGAACTTTTTATTCCAAGTTAGTACCCAAAATTTAATTTCTTCCATTATTTTGGTGCTTTTGTTAACAATTTTAATCACAAAATTTGTACATTTAATAAGTTTGATCTTAATTAAAAACAATTCAACACATTTAATTTTCTATATTTAAAAATTATATCAATATAGCTATTTTTTACGATACTATCAATTCAAATATAATTGCATTCTATCGTAAAATAACAAGTTACTACCAGGGACGAAACTATGTGATTGCCCCTCCCATCCCTAAAGAAAAAATTTTCACCTTTGTCCCCCTATTTAATTCTTTTTTAAAATTAGTTTATTTATGAATTTGCCCCTCACTTTCAAACATTTATAGTTTGTCTACCCCAACCTCAAATTCTAGCTCTGTCCCTGATTACTATTAAAATTTTACTATACCAAAATAAATAATATAACATTTTTACTATTCAGTCTCCACAAATTCCTCTTTCCATCATAATCGTAACTATTTTCTGCTTTCAAGTTTTGAAGGGGAAAAAAATCAAATAGCAACTGATAGGGACGGACGCAATATTTCATGTAAGGTTGCAAACTATTAAAAAGTTATTTTAGAAATATAGGGGTGGAAAATTATAAAATTTTAGGAGTACATAATTAAATTATTAATAAAAAATACAAAGAAAATATAAAAAAACTTAAAATTTTTAGGGGGTGCGGCTCCCCCCCGACACCCCTGTGTCCGTCCCTGCCCATAGAATCACAGTATAACATTATAGTAGAACTTATGCTATTTCTTTACTTATGAATTTTTTAGATAATGTAAAGCCTTTGGTCATCTAGCGTTTGTAGTCCAACGATTAGGATAATTGTCTTCCAAGCAATAAACCCGGGCTTGACTCCCGGCAAACGCATATTGTATTTTAATACTGTGTTGTGCGACCTTTGGATGCTTTGTCATGGAAGTATTCCCGTCCACCATTTTAGTCTATTTTCTTCTTCCACTCATAAATTCATTTTAAACAACTTTTTAAGTAAAAAATTAGAAATTTAAACCAGTTTAACTAGTCAAATTTATAAATAAAGGATTGTAAAATAAGATTATGGTGAAACTTCTCCCCCAAAATTGGGGGAATAATCCCAATTGAAATTTTATTTAGGGAATAGGGATTGTTTAGTTAAAATTTTGGAATGTAGGTCAAAATCCACAGGACCTCGCCATGCAGAGGTGGCGAGGTGCTGTGAAACCCCTTAATCGGCTCAGTCAAGCATGACAAGCCATTGCCATGGCATGCAAGCTGCGAAATGCAGCTTTATACGTTGGGTGAAGCTCGCCACCTAGAGGTGGCGAGGTGCTGTTGAGTCAGCATGCATGCACATACCAGTTTTCACGTGAAAGCTGGTCACGACAACATTATTGTTTTTTTTTTCTACATTTGTATTGGTTATATAATAGTAGTAGTGTATGAAGAAAATTTTGAGAGAGTTAGAATTGTATTGTATTTGAGAGAGGTTGAGACATCAATTTGGGTGATCGTTTTTGAACATATATTCGAAGGCGGTGAAGATTGTTGAAGTGTATTTTTCTGTAGATCTTCTCGGTTTCTCAGAAGTAAGTAAGCGCTTTTTAATTAATCTATTGTTTTTTTAATTGTGAATGGTTTGTAGATTTTTTTGTGTGATTGATTAAAGATACATTTGAAGGCTTTTGTGCACATTTACACAGTTTCTCGTAAGATCCAGTATTTTGCCAACTTTTTTGTATTTTTTAAATTTATATTCGTATAGATCAAAAATTTTGAAGTTAATACATTTTTTGGTTGTATATATATTCGAATGATAATTATTTTGTAGATCTGCAAATAGAAAATGGCATCTGGAGGAGTTTTGTTGTACCGTGATCATGAGCACATTTCGTCTCATATTCATAAAGAGCAAGTACGTAATTTTGCTGTAATTTAAAATTTATTAGGTCATGTGCAATAATACGAAATAAATTATTATAATAAATTAATTATAGGGTGTAGAGCATAGCATATGCCGTCAAGGAATGAAGATCAAGGAACCTTCTAATCGCATAGTTTATTAACTACAGCTTGCTGGTTTTTATAATGCTTCATTTCTCTGTGGATTTAAGGTAGTCCCCGGGTTGATTACCGCATTGATTAAATGGTGGAGACCAGAGACTCACACATTTCATTTTCTATTTGGCGAATGCACAATATCTCTAGAGGATGCAGCAGTACAGCTTTGTGTCCCAACAAATGAGAAGTCGTTGGTTGGAGAGAACAAGTATAATCCATTTGAGCTTTGCAGGCAGTGCCTGGGTAAAGCTCCTCATGAGTCATGTGGATGGTTTACGTCTCAGAATTTCATGGTTGCAGCGGGAATTTATGGTAACATATGGATATGGTCGCCGATAACTTAAGTGTGAAACTCGAGCGTATATACTGCAACTTATTGGTGGGGTATTGATGCCAGATACATCTGGTAATATGGTTCACACACAATATCTATCGTTCTTGGCTGATTTCGACACAGCTGCTACATATAGTTGGGGATATGCAATATTGACATTCTTGTACCATGAAATGTGCAAGGTTGCAATTATGAATGGTAAGAAGAAGAATTCAGATATGGGTGGATGTCAAATCTTATTGCAGTCGGGGGCGTGGTACAAGCTGCCTTATCTAACGGCCATTGTGGAAGTACCCATACCATTTGAGTTTCCGATTGCTGGAAGGTAATATTGTGACTACAATCGTATATGAGTATTTTACTTATCCAATATTTATCTGCAACGACTTAAAAATATAAGTTAATATCATTGCAGATGGAGACATAAGTTGAGGAATGCGATGGTGGTGCACAACACTGCCAGAGATATAAGACTGAAGATCCAAACAATAAAAAAAGATCAGGTATCATAATATTATTTTTAAATTACATATTAACTTTGTATTTTTTAAGTAATATGTTTGTTTTTGTATGCATATTAATATTTGTGTTTTACAGTTTATTTGGCAGCCATACACGAATGACACAATCAAGGCTTGCCTACCAAACACTATGCTTCAATGTTCATCATTCTGGGGTGCAATTGTGTCTTTGATCAATTTTTCTATTATTGAGTTTCATTGTGCTGATCGAGTATTGCGGCAGTTCAACTTCTATCAACACATTCCTAGAGCTCCACATGAACCTATTTATATTGTTCGTAGAGGTAGATTCAATGAGAATTGGACTATAAAGTAAGTCGATTTCATTGAACAATGGGAGGAGAGATGGACGCTGTGAGATGATAATTTGAGTCCACTTTAAGCCAGTGGCTTTGAATTTAATACAGAGTACTATTCGTGGTTTTCATAAAATGGAAAACCATTCATAGTATTCCCGAAGATGCAAATAAATGGTTTGAAGATCTGTGGTGCTCAAGACACGTACACTTCTCATCTGAGTTTGGTCAGAGCTCTTAAGAACCAACAGACGAACCAAACTTGGAAAATTTTTTGGGTTGGCCTTCTTCGTGGTCTCAGGTGCAATCCCAATCCTCCCCAAACATGTAAGCATTAATCCTTGGGAAGAAGCAATACAACACGGGTGTCCACCATTTGGTAATCTTTCGGAACAACCAGCACTTGGTGAAAGCTCATCATTTCATTAAACATTTGGATTTGGTAATGTTCCGGAACAAACACCAATTAATTTTCCAATTGGTGCTAGCTCATCTTCCCAGCCGGCATACAACGATGATAGAGGATACATACCACAATTTCAATATCCTCAAACATCCGTATATGGGGAAGGTATGAGTGTTGGTAGTATGACAGCTCTGTTGTCAACTACCACTATTAGCAGCTCATCATTCCATCCGGAAGGTATGTATGGTACACCACATTCTATACAAATTTCGAATGATTCATTTATGAATGATGAGCAGGCTCCGAATCGACCACGAAGAACTCATCATCCCCCTCAGTGGTACGATCAAACATCATCCTTCCACCAGTAGGATTTACTGAGAATGAGGAGGAAATAACAAATAGGGTTTCTTTATTTATTTGTAATATATGTTTTGATTTTGAATATTTATGGTCCTCGAGTATTTCATGTTATAACACGTATTTTTTTCGATATATTTCGATATTTAAGTTTTTTATATTTCGATATCAAAATTGAAATTCCAACTACAAATTTAAAAAAAATCAAGAAATAAATGGTTAAAAAATCAAGAAGGTTAAATTTGGTTCGGGTATTAACTGTAAAAAAAGAAAGGTTAAATTTGATTCAAATATTAATTGTAAAAAAATGATTAATTTTGTTCGAATGAATATTAACTATATTTTTTTCGCATACTTGTTTTTTGCTAATACTTTGGTTCGATATTTAAGTTCGTTCTTTAACTTCGGTATTCAACTTCTAAATCAAAATGCAAACATGAACGAGAAAAAAATGTATTTACATTACCATAAAATGTACGATCAAACAAAATCTAGGTTGATGGTCTGGCACGATAGTTGAAAAGATTGGATTTGTTCGGACACTTATTTCTTGTATGACCCAATCTCCTACAAATAGTACAATGTCTACCTTGAACCCCCATCTCTATTATCTGAATATTCCATATTAGTATGAATACAAGTGGATGCCGATCGACCTTTCAGCTTTCTACGAAGCTCTGGATTTGGTGACTATTCTTCGTATATTGGCTCTACCGGCCAATAGTCTTGGTTCGAGGTTATGTTGAACCAGATTCTTTATATATTTGCCATATTCTCCAGTTTATAACACTCATCCGCAAACCCGTTAGGTCGAGACGAAAATGCAAGCATGCAACGTGTACGTGAGAGCTGGGGTATCTAAATGCTTGAAATGCACCACAATCACACCATCTCTGATAAATGTTTACGGTGAACATTCTTTGCTCACCTTAGACTTTAGCTTCGATAGAAAATTCAAAGCCATGTGGGTCGAATGTTCTGACTCGCATAGAGGTTACTTCGGCTTGAAGTTCGATCATTCTATCCTGCAGGGTTTGAGACCAATTTTATCCGTTGTTTATCCATGCATTAACTTCATGCCCTTTATCGAACCACACTTTACCCAATCTAAAGTAAGTCTCCCACACAATACTTGCAATTGGGAGATGGCGTGTTCCTTTAAGCACCGAGTTTATAGCCTCTGCAAGGTTAGTTGTCATATGGCCATAACGTCGACCTTCATCGTAGGCTTATGACCATCTTTCCCTGGGTATGTCATTTGCAAAATTAAATACATTCCGATAGTGCCGCTTCAACCTTTTTATCTTCTGTTCGAATTTTGGTTGAACTAGTTCGTACCCCATTTTAAAAAAAATAAGTTAAATAAGTCAATAGGATCAGCTCAAAAAAATTACTAATTTTTATAAACAACGAATAACAACTTACCCGTGCGTAAAATCTCTTTTCAGATCTGTTTGTTTCCGAAATGCTTCTTCGCATTTGCCGCAATATGACGTACACAATAGGCTGGATATGCATATAGAGGCTTCCATAAACTCTCATATTCGTCAATTACTGATAAGAGCGCAGTCCCCTATCAAAAATCATGCAAATCCCATCTTTTTTTACTACATGGTTGCGTAGATGCTTCAAAAAGAATTCCCATCCACCCGCGTCTTCCTTTTCAACTATTGCAAAGGTAATTGGGAATATATTACTGTCTCTATCTTGTGCAACAGCCATGAGTAATATGTGATTGTACTTCACATACAGCCAAGTACCATCCACTTGAATCATGCGTTCGCAGAATGGAAACCTTCAATGCACGCATTGAACGCCCAAAATAACTTACTAAATATTCTTTTACCAAGAATTAATTTACCTTGTAAGTTGAACACCGGTTTTGTTTCGTATTCTACCATGGTTCCCAGGAAAAATATTTGCATTGCTCGTAAAAGAGCTGATAGCTCGTTATATGATTTATCCCAATCACCATACAGTTGCGCCATCGCCTTCTGCTTTGCCATACACGACTTGCAGTAAGATGAAATATATCGAAGTTGAGTCCGAATAGATCCTACTAACACTGCAATCGAAATTCTTGGCTCTTGTTCAACCAATGCCTTGGTGTAAGCACATATTAGATTAGAGTCTAAATTAATGTGGTCATGTGATAAAGCCATATTGGAACAAGTGTGTTGCTCAATGAATTGTGACACCTCCTACATCTGACTCCTCTTCTTGTATGAAATTCTTACCCACCAAGGACATTTTCTCTTCCAATGAAGACACCTTACACAATAGGTACTTTTATTAGACTCAACAACAGAAAATGACGTATGGTGTTTGATGCAGTGCTCCTAAACTGCCAGCTTGGCAGCTTCTTTTGTTTTGAATTCAGCCTTTAGTACCAATTCTCCAAAGTTCGACGATGATGAAAAACTAAATACGCGGGCTTAATGTTCTGGATCTCGCATTGTAGTATAGTCCACCTCATACATACGGGCTACTGGAGGTTCATAGGCTGGATAAATGAGTTTCAGTTGCTGGGGCTTTGTTCAACATAACCCCAATCTGGTTGCTCTTTTTCCAACCCACGCCTAGCAACAGTCGTAGCCCAAACATTATCTTCAACATCGATACCATTACTTTCAGACACATCTGTCATAACAGCCTCAACATCATCAACATCAAGTAAGTGCATGTCATTATCTTTCGTAATAGACACAATATTTTCTTCATCCTCACTAAAATCATCAAGCGATTCGCCCCAACGACCAACTGTGGGTTCGGTGTCACAATATGTTGATGAACTCATTCTCTGTAAATATTAAAAAAACATAAGAAAATATTAAAATTTGGTTTTTTATTAGAATTTTAAAAATAATAAACAACAAACGAATTACAATTCTGAAAATGCAAAAAGTTACCGGATTCGACGAGAAACTGTGTATATGTTCTCTAAAGCCTTAAATAATAAAAAAGAAGTAATTATCATTTGAATGAATATATCTTCAATCATAGAAAAAAACTTCAAACCCTCTATAATTTAAAAAAATAGATTAATTAAAAAATAAATCGCTTATTGATTGACTGTTGAGAAACCGAGAAGATCTATAGAAAAATACACTTCAACAATCTTCACCTTCTTCGAATATATCTTCTTCAAAAACTATCACCCAAATTTTCAACTCAAACCCTCTCAAATCTTCAACTTATGCAAATTTTTCCTTAACCCCTCTTCTCTATATATCCTATATATATGTGTGTTTCATTTAAACTAAAAAAACCCTAATCGCCAACTCTAATTAAAAAATCTACAAACTCTAATTAAAAAAACAACATATTAATTAAAAAACAAAATACTTACTAACTTCCGACAAACCGAGAAGATCTACAAACAAATGTACTTCAATAATCTCCAACTCTTCGAATATGTCTTCAAAAAATAACACCCAAATTTTTAGCTCAAACTCTCTCAAATTTTCAACTTAAACTCTATCAATTTTTTCTCAACCCATATACACTCATTCTTCTCTATATCCCACATATATACAAAATTTACAAAAAAAAATTAATGGGCATTACCAGCTGTCATGTGAAAGCTGGTACCATGCATGCATGCATGCAACAAGAACCTTGCCATCTAGAGATGACGCTCTACCGCTTCAACCAGCTTTAATCAAGCTGAGTCAATGCTACCTGCATGGCAGCTGGCAGCTGCCTACCTGGCTCGGTACAGGCCTGAGCCAAAGCCGGCCATCTCCCATACACCTCGCCATGTAGACATGGAGTGGTTCTACATCGCCATTTGCAAGTGGCGAGGTCGCCCTAGTCATTGTAGATTTTGTCCTAAATCCCAAATTTTTGGTCAAACATCCCTATAAACCTAAATATAATCCTAAAATGGATTATTCTCATAATTTTTTCAACTTTTCCATTTGAAAAAAAGGTTTGTTTGGTTTTAAAAAATATTTTTTAATTTTATTTTCAGAAAATAATTTCATTTTTAGTTTTCTAAAAATCAGAAAACATGTTTGGTTGATAGGGATGAAAACTTGTTTTCGAAAATGAAAATAGTAAAAATGTGTTTGATATCTAGCTTTACAAAATAAAATGAACAAATAATTATTAAATATTTAAAATAAAAAATAAATAGAAAATATTATAATAATAACAATAAATGAAATTTCAGTAAATAAACTAAAATTTTAAAAAATGACATTAGAAAGATTCAAACTAGGGTTAGAATGAAGTTAAAATCAAAAATACATTATTTTTATACTTTCTACTTTTCCAAAATATTTTCACTGAAAACAATGAAAACATATGTTGGTACCAATACCTACTGCCGCGTGTCAAGATCACTCAACTCGCAACGGACAAGCAAAGCTGCGAACGGTACCACACAAGCGATCGTACCAGCGGACCATGACAGTACGAACGACCAATCATGACCCTTAGCGAACTCAACATGTGAATGTTATCCCAGATCACGTGACGACGCGCGTGATCCATATCGACACTCAAGCCATGATAACTCACTAAGACACTTGTTTACTTCATCAACATGTGTCCACGCCTCCTCCAACTCTTTATAAAGAGTCATGTATCCCTAAATAAAGCTCAAGCTCCTCATAACCAGACCCAAAACTTTCCAAAACTTTACTGGGACTCCATTTCCACCATCAAGCATTGTTGCACATTTAAGTGATCAACAACATCTTTTTTCACCGTTTTTTTTTATATTTTTTAAAAAATAAAAATAAAAACAGACTTCATTCTCTAGAACCAAACGAACCTTTATTTTTTAGACCCAAATGGACCCTTAATTTTTTGAATTAGAGGATTAGATAAAAAAAAGTTGTAAAGATTCTTTTGTCCATGACAATTGAAAAAATTATCTAAATAACTTAAATTTGTATAACTAATAAAACAAAAAAATTAATTTCATAAATAAGATTTTAATATATACATCTAAATTTAATAATTAATGAAATTATATTTATAATATAATTTCACAAATAAGAAATTAATATATATATCTAAATTTAATAATTATTAAAATTCTATTAAAAATATAATTTCATAAATAATAAATTAATATATACATCCTTCATAAATGCTTAGTAATGATATTAAAAAAATTAAATTACATAAATTATTTAATATTAATAGATACAAAATATTGATAATTAATAAATTATTCAAAAATATTAAATATAATCATGTTCTTATATGTCATTTTGATTGTTCAAATAATCTAACAGTTATCAACTAATGCAATCCGCTAGTCAAATCAGGTAATGCTATCAAGTAATGTAATACGTTATTCCTTATCAGCTACACGCTAATTGTCAAACAAGGCCATTATCTGACTACCAACTCAACATATTTGATATTCTGTAATATTTTATCTGAAAGTTGAGTTCATTAGTTTCCATATTGAATTCTTTCGAATTCAGATCAAATTGATAAAATGTATAAATTATAATAATAATTTAGAAGAAGGTACCTAGTTCTTGTACCAACTTGAGAGTAAAAATTTTGTTTGTATCAACTTGAAAAAGTGTGTATAATTCATATATCAATTCTAAAGTGTTCTTTTAAATAACAACTCAGAGTTGTCTTTAATATTTTTCGAACCCTGAGCAAAAACTAAAAAATAAGTCCCTATAAAACAAAAATCTTTTTTATTACTATGAAGAATTAATTTAATATTTCATTAATAAACTATAGAAACATGATTAAAATTTAGCAAATACATTATTTTTATTTTTATTTATAAAAACAACATAAATACAACTAAAAAAATAAAAAGCAACCAAGAACTTACTAGATTGTTACTCGAAAAATATGTGAAGTTACGAAGGTAAAAAAAGACGTCTTGAGTAGTCACTCATGATGCTATACCTACCTGCCACCGTAACAACTTAAGATAAAATGTCTTGTTTTTTTGAACAATGGTATCTGAATTTTATTAATCGCAATGAAAGATAATACAATACAATACATTAAAAAGAGAAAAAAAGAAGAAATCCACTAAAAGTCTCTTACAATGGTGCAAAGAAAAGCAGACAATTCCATCGATAATAACATACCAAAATTCAAAAACCTTCATGAATCTCCTTGTCTCTATCCAAACGAGACGCTTTAAAATGGTGAAAATGAGTAGTGAGCGAACCAAGTTGTCGGGCAAATTACTCCGCTACCAGGTCTAATTACATCGGCAACCAACCATCAACTGAGTGGGGATTCATCTTTCTAAGACCAGGGACAGAATCAAAATCAGAGATTAGCACCGTGAAGATCTCTGTACGAGTATCAACCGGTTGCCAAGGTATGCTGGAATCATGCCACAAAGATAGATGAAATGAACCATGAAACAAGGAAAAAATGTGTCACAAGGATAGAGAAAACGCGAGTCACAAAGGCAAAGATTTTTATTAAAATATAAAAAAATAATAAATTCGGTGGCCGACAACCAATACTAAAATTGATAGTCGACCATCGATTAGTTAAGATGGCGAAGGTAAAAGGGGGTTGCGGCGTTGCACTTGGATTTGTAGAGAAAACTAGGGTTATAAAAGTGTAGATAAAATATCTTGTTAAGTGAGAAAGGCATACTTAAGCTTTTCAAAATTACGGATTGGAGATCGGCTGTTCGAATTTGGAAGCTATCACAATTGCATAATATTATAAATTTACAATGGTGAGTTCATTTTGCATTGACCAAGAATATTGAGGAATACAAAGCAAAGGACGTGAATATATCAATAATTTATTACATAAACATGGTAATATCATATGTGGCTCCAGCTATATACATAAACAACCTACAATAAACCTTTCTATTGTAAATTGTAATGGCTTCATTGACTAGTTGAGATCAGCTTTCTAATGATTGACAACATGAGAAAGCGAACCATAAGAAGATCCATCAGAATCCAATACTTTTGCAGCAGTTTCTTTCAGTTCCTTAGCCCTACTCCTCATAACCTTCCTTTCTTCACCCTCCATCACGATCCTTACCACTCTCTCTATTTTTTCTCGTTCAATAACCATCTCTTCTATTTTTGGCTTCACGATGACTCTAATATCCTCTGTTAGCGACGTCGCGTTCATCCTTTTCTTGGCGTAAAGAGGCCATGCGATCATTGGCACGCTGTGAACTATACTTTCCATCGTCGGGTTCCACCCACAGTGAGATAGGAACCCGCCTGTAGAAGGATGGCCAAGTACGAAAACCTGCAGAGCCCATGATGACACCACTAGCCCCACACCTTAAGTCATGTTCAAGACCCCTTGAGGAAAATAAACTTTGGGATCATTCTCATTCACTTCTCATGCGTGGAAAATGCACCTACACCAACGGCAGCCGTTGGCTTCCTTACTACCCATATAAACTTTTTTTGACTCAGTTGCAAAGAGGTAGTAGCAAACTCAGTTTGCTACTACCTCTTTGCATGGATTGCTTCTACCTCTTTCTCGTATGAGACCTTCACTCTGACTTGCTCGGTGTGACTTATCCTAATCTAGACCATTCTCATCTTGGTGATATGCCTTCAACAAACTCACATAAAACACAGAATGAGCTCAGATAGTCGACGATAACTCCAATCAATAAGCCATAGTGCCTATCAGCTTTATGACTTTGAACGACCCCTAATTCCGTTGCATAAGCCCTTATGCTTTGGGTTGCGTAAGATCCCAGTCAATTTGGTAAGGACTAGATTGCCAACATCAAAGTTCACATAATCACGCTTTTGATCTACCCATTTCTTGGTCCGTTTTCCCATCTTGTGCAAACAAGCACAGACTAAGTCATGAAGTTCATGCCACTCCTTGGCAAACTGAAATGCTGATGGACTCGACCCTTCATACTTATTCACAACCGCACTTGGTGTAAGCGGCTTTTGCCTGGTTACAATCTCAAACAAACTCTTATTTGTCGCATCGCTTTGCTGTAAATCGTAAGAAAACTGGGCCACATCTAACAGTTTCGGCCAGTCATGCTGTGTTGCACTCACATAGTGCCTCAAGTAGATCTCAATGAGCACATTTACTCTCTTGATTTGCCTATTAGTTTGTGGGTGGACACTCGTCGAAAAGTTCAAGTCTGAACCCAGCAGCTTGAACAACTATGTCCAGAACTTTCCAATAAACCTCGTGTCCAGATCACTGATAAACATCTTGGGAACACCCTAGTACTTCACCACGTACTTGAGGAAAAGATGAGTTACCTAATCGACTGGGTACACTTTAGATGCTAGAATAAATGTCGCATACTTGGATAATCTATTAATAATCACCATGGTGCTAGATAATCTATCAACAACTGGCAAACCCACTATAAAATCCATGGAAACACTTTCCCATGGTCTCTCAAGAATTGGAAAAGGCTGCAACAACCCCGCTGGTCTCTTTTGCTTGATCTTGTCATACTGGCACGCAAGGCAAAACTTCACATAGTCCTTAATATCATTGCCCATATGTGACCAATAATAGTGTTCGACTATCTAGGCCAATGTCTGGTGTATCCCCGAATATCCCGCCCACTTAGAATCGTGGAATTCCCTCATGAGCTCCTTACGTAGTCATTCGAACTGAGGCACATAGAGACGGTGTCCTCGAGCATACAACAAGCCTCCCTCAAGCCAAAACTTCATAGCTTTGCCTTTCTTGGAAACTTTGAAGCTCTTGGTTTAATCTGGCAACACCAACACAGACTCACTCACCATAGCAAGCTCGATCTCATCAAAGGTTTTTTGGCACTCTAATCCTCAATCCCACGCCTTGTCATTTTTTATCAACTCGGTAAATGGTGTGGTGATTTTGGAGTAACTCTTGACAAACCTCTGATAGTAATTGGCCAACCCCGGGAAAAACCTCAGCTCAGTCACCTTGGTTGACGTCTCTCACTCATCAATGGCTCGAATCTTGTCCTTGTCCATCCAGATCGTGCCAACCCTAACAATGTGGTTGACGAAAGGAATCTCTTTTTAGGCAAATGAACATTTTCCCCTTTTGATGTAGAGCTTGTTCTCCTACAAGATCTTGAACACCTCTCTCAAGTGTTCGATATGATCCTTCAGCGTCTTGTTGTAAATCACGATGTCATTGAGGTAAACTACAACAAACCGGTCCAGTGATTGTAGCACCTTGTTCATCAGGGTACAAAAAGTGGCTAAAACATTCGTGAGGCCGAAATGTATCACAAGATATTCAAAGGAAGTGTAACACGTCATCCAAGCTGTTTTCGGTCCATCCCCTTTGACAATTCTGACTTGGTAGTAGCCCGATCGCAAATCCAACTTGGTGAACCACCTTGCACCACCAAGCTCATCGAATAAGTCCATAATGAGTGGAATTAGATACTTGTTCTTCATTATGAGCTTATTCAAAGCCCTACAGTTGATGCATATCTGAAGAGACCTATCATGCTTCTTCTAAAACAACACTGGCGCACTGTAGGGTGCCTTGGATGGTCAGATGTAACCAACATCTAGGAGATTTTTTAATTATTTGTACATCTCATTTAACTCGAGCGGGGCCAACCGATAAGGGGCTCGAGTGGGGGCTCTGCATTCGGCACAAGCTCACTCTTGTGATCAACCTCCCTATTCGGAGACAACTTCTTTGGCAACTCAACATGTATCACATCCTCAAATTCTACCAATTGACGAAAAGTTGACGATTAATTATTTCTTAACAGTTAGATTACGATTAATAACCGTTATAACAGTTAAACAACTGTTTAAGCTAAACGATAGGAGAACACCCTACCAATGACTCATATATCAACTAATGTGTACCAAGAGGTCCCAGGTTTTGAGATCGCTGCCTTGTCAACTTTTAGCCGGTTCTTATGCTCTTTCACCACTGGAAAGACCTGTAATTACTGAGTAGAGCTGGGTTTAATGTGGTCCAAGGTTTAAAGAAAACCAATGGCTGTCCTTTCACGTTCAAGAATCAAGATAAGACGGAACAGATAGGTTAATATCCAGGGAAGGTAACAGAAAAGAGATTCATGTGATTGATTCCGGGCCAAAAATGTCGAACAAAAACCAAAAGCAAGCAACGACTTTGAATTCCTATGAACGGTGTTGAGTTGTTAATTTTGGATTGAAGTAATTACTTTTATGTGAAGTCCTTGAACGGTAGATATAAGGGTATGAAAGTTATTCCTTTTCTGTAATTTGCTTATATGTTTTCATATAAGTTGAAATTAAGCAAGGGATTGTTGGATGGCTTCAAATTAGTTTGATGCTTTACTTGTCTAAAGCAACATAACCGTGGAGATTGACCAATATGGCCTGCAGGTATTTGAGGACTTGTTGAGATTTTGTATATTTCGATTTTCGGGTGCATCCGAATAAGAAAGGAAACTGCTGTAAATCAATGTAGCATAACCGAGTTATCAGGTGTAGTCTTCAAGTTCATTATTTTAACATTTAGATTGCATGTTTCAATGGTTTAGACGCTGCAAAGCAGCTTTGTCCTTCCGTTACTGATCGTATGTACAACACCAATGGCTGTTTTTCTCCCCCTCTTTGGTTTATATTAGAAATTCATGTATGTATGCATATTGATGCGTATCATTCATTTATGCTGCAGAACCGATTCTTACTCTGGGAAGCATCGAGTGTATCACATGGCCCGGCAACTGGACAACTTTCCCTGTTTCGAAATTATGAGTAAACGTGGAGATTCAAATTTTTGATTTATTATATATTTGGCAAATGCTTTTTCATCGTTATGCACATATAAGCAAAAGGTGAAATAAGATAATGTAAGCTTGATGGAATTGAAATGTGGTGTTTTAGCTTAAAGCAATTCAGATGCAAGAGAAATTGCCTGTTAAAACAAACAACTATTGTTTCCTCGGCATTAACTATCACCCATTTTACATTGGATAGTTCCTTTGGTGACGGCATGCAAAACTTGGTTACTCTGACTGAAACCGTTATTTTACCACATTCAATGCTAACGTGCCACTTTTTCACATCAACAATTTTTTAAATATATATATATATTTATTTATTTTTTTTCAAAAATAATTCATAATTAATATTAATTTATTTAAATGATTATTTATTATTTTTTAAAAATTAATTTTTTATTTTTAAAAAAATAATAAATTAAATAGATTATTATTTATTTTTTAAAAAAATAAAAAATAATATTAATTATTAAAAAAAACATATTTTCTATAAAAAAATGTTGATGTGACAAGGTGCCACGCCAGCGTGCCGCGTTGACTGTTAGTCAACTAATAATTTCCATTCACATGATCATTTCGACCCAAAATAAAACGTTATGGATGAAAGTGGACAAAAAAAGAATAAAAACCTAAATGACTATTCAATGAGACGTTAGGGGAATTTTTTGGCATTATATCTTATTTTTTAAATATTCTAGTGTGCGCATACTACACTACTCGAACTTAGGTCATTAGAAGTAACAATGATATCATTTATCACTTAGACCACTCAATGGTTTCATAAATTTAGTTTTTTAAACTTAAAAAATTATTGTTTATTCAATTTTATTAGTTTAAGATCAATTATATTTAAGTTTTAGTATTGCCTTTTATATATATTTACATAAATTAGAAATGAACTACTTTTATTTTATAAAAAAGTTTAAAAAAAATCTTTAAAATAATAATTCAATTCAAATTAAACATTTCCCAATCTTTTAGTATGATTCGTATCAAACCAAAACAATTCAATGCAATTTATTAAAAATAATTATATTATTTAAATAATTTAATTGAAATTTTTAAAAATAAAAAATAATTATTTTCAGTGATAGATGTTTATCGATTAAAAAAATAAATTATTGAACTCATTGAATGGTCTTAGTGGAAAAGGGAGTGTTGTTTGCACTAGTGGTGATAACGAGCAGAGTCGAGCCTAGGCTCGGAAATAGTATTACTGGGCTCAGCTCAGGCTCGAAACTCGTCGAGCTTGAGCTCTAATTGGACAGTTTGAGCTCGAGCTCGGCTTGTTGATTTCCTCAAATTGCTTTTAAATATTTTTTTAAAGTTTTGATAAATAACATGTGAAAACATGTTTAGGAAAAGATTATATTTATTTTTGAAGTCTGCAAGAAACCATAGTACATTTTTTAAATTATACTATTCCACAAGGAGAAGGGGATTTAAAGTATTTAACCATGATAACAAGTTAACAACACTGAAACATACAAGTATATATGGAGTATATATATAATTATTTCGAGCCTGTTCATAAGCTTTTCAAGCCGAGCTTGAGTCGGCTTGGCTTGGCTTGTTAAGGTCTCGAGCCAAGCATGAGCTCGAGTCAAGCTAAGCATGAGCTCGAGTCAAGCTCACTCGAGCCTAGCTTTGACTGAGCCGAGCCCGAATAGCTTGCGAGCCGGTTAGGCTCATTATCACCCCTAGTTTGCACAATATATGTACGTTTTCAAATGGCTAAGAGTAAATGACGAATACTATCATGTAATCATACCAAAACGAAATGGAAAATACTTTGATACACAAGCTTATGTTTAGTTTACACAAGCCTTTTAATTTTAGGGTTTAGGGATTTATGTTAGAGTTTCGGGTTAGTGTGTATGGTATAGAATTTAAGGTTTATGGTTAGAATTTAGAGTTTGGGATTTAGTGTTTAAGGTTTAGGTGTTAGGATGTCAGGGTTATTGATTTTAATTTTAAATTTTATAGCTTAAATATGAAGAGTGGTGTAAATTTTTTTACACAGCTTATGTATCAAAATATAACCTATTAATTTTTATCCATGATTAAATAAAATATAAAAAGATGAACACTCTTATAGTAATATTAATTATTATTTAAAAGAGATATTTAATATTTTCACAGCTAAAAAGAAAATCCAAACGGGTTTCGTATCAATTTCTAAATGGATATTACATGCATTCTCGTTGTATAAGTGTTTCAAAGTATTGTGATATTTTAGATGGTAATGAAGTTCCTTAGTAGTTTCTCTCAAGTCGGTGTGAATGATTTTCTTATATTCACTATGTCCCACTTAATATATTGGTTATTGATTTTTTACGTAATTTTAAAAAAAATTATGTAAAAAATGTGATATAAAATAATTGAAATGATAATTTTATTTTTAAAAAATTAAATTTTGTTTTGTTAAAAAACTAAAAAAAGAATAGAAAGAAAAATGTGCCTTGTAAAAATTATTAATTTTTTAATAAAATATTTTAAATGAGATAATTTTAAAACACAAAAGGACACCTTAAGTAGGACGGATGGAATATTTATTTTGGTATTTGTGGAGGGCACTAAATTCAGACGTACGAAATAGACTTGTTGGTTTGGATTTAATCTCGCTCTCTACAATTGTTGGTTTGTATGTCGGTATCATTTGGTTGAGCAAAATATTTACTTTTCAAACAAAATTAAATGTGATATAAAAGTAAAAAAGATAAAGTTGAAACTAATGGGGAACGTGACAGAATAAAATATTTTCAAAAGTTTACTAAAGATAATATTTAAAGACCAAATACTTTACACGATTCACACGTTGATTGGTATGTACAAAATACTCCATAAATTCCAGATCCTTTCTTAATATTTTTATCGAAGTTGTGATTTAAGCTAATGGTCAGAAATTAAGTAGCTCAAAAAACATCTTCCTAGTCTTAAGATTCGATCATCTTCTCCAACTTTCCAACACAGTCAATGGCACTGTCCACCTCTCTCAAACCAATTTCCTCCATCAACTTGTCCGAACATGGCAGATCAGCTCCACAATTTCACAGAGTTTTAGGTTCCAAATTCTCATATTCAAAGCCTTTCCAGTTCCATGGCCTCAACATCTCATCAAGATCCACCACAGCTTTCTTCTTCAACAAGAGCAAGCAGGCCGAACCAGTTACTCCCAAACCCAGTAACTACAATTCCTTTCTTAATCATTCCTTTTTTTATGAAGTAATTTTCAAAGTTTTGAGTGATTTTGATGTTTGGGTTTTCAGCCAAAGTTCAAGAGCTACACGTTTATGAACTCAACGAGAGAGACAGAAGCAGCCCTGCAGTTTTGAAACTGAGCCAAAAACCTGTCAACTCACTGGGTGATCTCGTTCCTTTCACCAACAAGCTCTACTCCGGAGACTTGCAGAAAAGGATCGGCATCACAGCTGGACTCTGTCTGCTGATCCAGCACGTTCCGGAGAAGAAAGGCGATCGATATGAAGCCATTTACAGCTTCTACTTCGGTGACTATGGCCATTTAGCCGTCCAGGGACCCTATTTAACGTACGAGGATACCTACTTGGCTGTGACGGGAGGATCTGGGATTTTTGAGGGAGCCTACGGCCAAGTCAAGTTACATCAGATCATTTTCCCCATGAAGCTCTTTTACACTTTCTACTTGAAAGGCATACCCGATTTGCCAGCTGAGCTTCAAGGGAATCCGGTGCCACCGTCGCCGGCCGTCGAGCCCTCCCCGGCTGCTAAAGCGGCTGAGCCTCATGCTACTATCCCTAATTTTACCAAGTGATCATAGAGATTGGAACTTCACTATCTTGGGTCATTAAGCGAGCCAGTTTTCCCATTATTCTGCACTTAGAATTAGATCCCTTGAATGTAATCTTTCTTCTCCAATATAAGACATTGCCTTGGTTCATTTTCATTACTATAAGGGAGATTTACCAGTTTTCCTGAGCATTATTGTTGAAGTATGTGATTTAGATCTGAGTTGTGTTGTAATTACAATTTTTTATGTTTGTCCCTCCACAACATTACTTTGAAGGCACATCATACTAGTAAATTATTTTGGCAGCCCATACGAATGAATACACGTGCTTTGAAATATCTTTATTGACTATTCAATACGATTCATACCCACCTAGTCCGACTGCTTTAATTTAATCGTTTAAAGCCTTAAACTATTTTTTTAATCACCAACGTTGAATTTATTGAACGATTAATTTGATCGAATTTTGTAGAAGGTAATTATAAGGGCGATTTTTTTAATCTTATTTTTTTCATTCACGACGTCAGAATACGAAACCCTCATCGTGCTTAAGAGATATATCGACTCATCCCATTATATCAATTAATTGTTATTTAAGCTATAAACTATTATGTATAGCTATAGACCACAATTGACACCCCAAAACATTAAAAATAATGGTTTACGGAACTCGTCTACCAGTTAGATGAGTTTTATATGAAATATAAGAACTCGTCATATCAGCCAGACGAGTTTCAGAAATGGGTGTTAGATCGAAAATTAATGTTTTTTTTTTGATGTTAGATATGTAAAAAAATATTAAAAACAAAATACTTGGGTAAAAAGGGTATGTGTTTCACTTTCATGTCAATTCAAAATAAATAAATTATTTGAGAGTAAATTGCTTTAATCTGATGGAACTTGTACGTTTTTGACAATTTGATATGCTATTCTTTTTTCCAACTTTGACATTTCTTTCTGAATTTCTTATCCCGACGTATCGAAAAACTAGTAAAATACGGGAGTTTATCACATTAAAGACGGAAAAGAATGTATTAATAGACAATAAGACTGATGAATTTATTTTGTATCAAACTTTGTTTCTATTGATTTCAAGGAAAATTATGAATTTGAAGACGAAAATAAAAGAAGACAGCCTAGTGTTTAGAAAATTCCTTTTAAATTCGTGGGTTAATTATTTAATAAGCTTAACTTAGGGCTTGCTTTCATAAAGAAGGCCCAAGGAAACTTATCAATGTTACTTAGGCCCAATACTCCACCAAACAAAGCAACAATTCCACAAGAAGGAAATATAAAAATTTCCTTAAAGTTTTTATATTTTTTTGTGGATTATTGAACGAAGGTAAATGAATGGATGAGATTAATAGTAAAAAATGTGAAGCTTATCACTTGAAGAAAATAAGAAAACAACCTTAATCGTTTATTACAATCATCCAACAGTTCAGAAAATGTGTAAAAATAATTGAATTTTACACAATGTAAATGGATCATAACTCATACATATATATATATATATATATATTGTTGATGTACAACAACAAAAATAATAATTTAGAATAGTTTTAGTCGATTTACCCCTTCTGATTTGAGCAGGAAGTTATGAATAGTTATTTGAGACTCAACATAAAAAAATTTTCGAGAGTAACAGAAGAAAAAAAAAAGAGAAAACCGGTCATAGGAGAGAGATTTAAAATGAAGAAATAATTGAGAAAGGAAAAAGAGATTGATGGATTTCTTCTCCCTATATCTAAGGTAATTGGTATATAATCACTATTAATAGTAATAAGTTGTCATTTCGGCGAATTTTGCGAACATATGTTTAGTACTGGTAGATAAATTAAAGTTAATTCATATCTAATCATAACATAATTTAATTAACGACACATTAGTAATCATTTTTCAACCTTCGAAAGAAAAAATATTCAATCCTTATCGTGTCTGAACAAATATCATATGTCCTTATTTGATGTCAATTTTTATGTTCAAAACTAAAAATATTAAATTTTTAGTCATAATCCTAAATTATAAAAAAATATATATTATATTTTTAATTTTTTACACTTAACCTTAAAATTTAAACTTTAATTTTAAATTTTAAATTTAAATTTTTAGTATAAAATATAAATAGTTGCACTAAAAAGTAGCCGGGCTTTATTCTCAGCGTGTCTCCGCACGTTTTTACAATTGTGGAAGTCGAAAGTGGTGAGAAAAACTTATCCACATAAGGAGAGGTCTATCCATAATCCCCAAATCATGATAAGGACAGTGGGGTAGCTCCAATTCAGTCCCACCGTACAATCTCATCCCTCTTTTATTATGGAGTACTAAAATGTAAAATATGTTTGATTTAATTCTGCCCCCCTCTATATGTTGCCCAAACGTTTCATTTAGTTTCCATTTTTAATTCCAATCTGGTCACTTATCCGACTTAAAAGTTACAGGGATGATAAAAGGGGAGGTGAGTTTTTGGCCGCCTAAACCCGCTTCGATCTATAAATCTTTAGACTCGTCCCATCTCGCTTCGAATTAAAATATTAATTTATTCATTATGATATACTAACTCTTAAATCTGACCAGATTCAAAAAATTAAAAGAAATCTTCATCGAAAATAAAAGTTAGATCCGATTAATTCACCATTACGACCACAAAATATAGTTTTAAAGGACTTTAAACCTATATAAAAATAAAATAAAATAAAATAAAATAAAAACAATTTTAAATTATCACATGAAAAATTACATATTTAAAAGAATAAACTTGAACCATTTACTGTCAAAATCGAATATATTAAAACTTGGACAACATCTTAAAAAATTACAATAAGCACAAACCAAAAACCAAAAAAATAGCTTAACAACGTAAAAGTGTTTATATAAAGTGACATTTTCATAAATATAATAAATATATACCGAGGCAGAACGATAAATTTCTAGCATATACCTGAACCTGTTCTGCCCCGATCCTCAAAATTCAAGGCTAAAAACTCGATCGGGTTAGGTCGGGACACCCGAATCGGGTCGGGGTCGAATAATTTTGTAATCCCTAGTTAAAACTCAATCTATAATAGCATAAAATGAATTCTCATTAAATTTAAATATGTGACATTCTAATATTTAGAAATCTGATTTAAAAATTATGTCTACAAATAAAAAGATTTGAATTTATAAATCTTAGTCAACAATCTCTCTAAAGCAGGTGGATAAAATTTTTCGGTTAACAATCTTTTTTTTCTAAATTAAATACTCATTAGAATCAAATTTCATCACTTCGCTCCCTACGTGGGAACTACTCAAAAATATATTCATGAAACAAGATGTGCCAATCAACATGAAAAAACTTACGTTCATCAAAATATAATACAATATATGATCCTTAAACTCTTAAATCGATGATAATTACATTTGAACATATTTAGATTGTGATTTTAAAAAAGATAACTGAATTTAGGGTCAGTTTTGTATTATTTTTTGAACAAGCTTTTGACATCAGAAAACAATTTTAGTATTAAAAAACAATAAAAACAATGTTAAAAAATATCATTTAATTATTTTATATTTTCTATTATTAAGCTTAAAATTATTATTTTAATTTTTTTACGATACTTTCTGATCATTACTCCATATCAAACAATTCAAACTGATAAATCACCATTTTCATAAAAACTTTTTTAAAAATATTTTTTAAAACAATAATAGAAAACTGGCCCTAAGACTCAAATTACTCGAGTAAAAGTTTTGAAACATATGTATAATAGAATCTGGAGGGCATCCAATTCTTATTACCAGTTGGCATAGCTGTCCGTCAAAGTACCGAGTTGGAAAACAACATAAGCCGCGGGGCCCTCTACTGCCAGCAAGGTCTGTTGATATAATTAAAGAGAGAAGAAACAATCAAACCCACCAAAATGGCCCTTGGCCACACTCAAAGGTCACTACAATCCCACGTACTAGTTTAGACTTTAGATTTATCCCCAATCCAAAAAAAAAAAAAACAATGAAAATATCCCAAGTTATACCCTTTGTATATTTTTATAACAACGTATATCAATCTATTCGCTAACTAATTCAGATTGAGTATTATATAGATTTATCGTGAAGTAATCTTTCTAATCTAATTAATTTCGTTCATAAAACGATGATTCAAAGCTTTAATCTTATACAATATCTCATCCCATAAATTATTTTTTTGACAAATCATAATCTTAAATCTACCTATAGGGGAGTGGAAAGGAACTCTAGGGGAGAAAGGAGGTGCTCCTACTGGGTCTAGAACTCATGACCTAAGGGAATATGTGGGAACAAAGATGAGCAGCTTGACCTAAGGGAATATATGAGAACAAAGATGAGCAGCTTGATCAATCGGCCAAATGTGCTTATTCGTTTTATACATAATATGATGTATAATTTATCGGTCTAAATCATAATCCTAAATCTACCTATAGATTTACCTATAGTGGGTCTAGAACTCATGATCTAAAGAAATATGCGGGAATAAAATGAGCAGTTTGACCTAAGAGAATATATGAGAACAAAGATGAGCGACTTGACCAACCGACCAAATGTGCTTACTCGTTTTATATATAATATGATGTATAATTTATCGGTCTAAATTTATTTTTATTTTAATTTAAATATATATTCTAATCAATTTTGATTATAAACATATTAATATATATTTTTAAATAGTTTAAAAGTGATTACAAGATAATATATGTTAATACATATTCTTAACCCAACATTTTAAAAGTGATTGAACTTAAACCTCTTAAGATAAACATTATCTATTTTCTACCGATAACATTTGTCCTCGTATTAATATATTGATTATAGCCATAAACTTCAAATCTGTATATAATATGATGTTCTTATTAATAATTTAGGGGATTTGTTAAAATGTAAAAGAATATGATACTGGCATATGCTTATACATTTTCTAAAAAACCAATTAATAGAGTTACAATTTTCTTGAATAAATAAAAACAATGCTGACAGTCACCATTGCATAAGTACTAACACCCAATCTGCACTAACTCCCTCTCTCTCTATATCTCTAAAACAAACACAATTTTCATTGTTATTCTTATTCCAAGGATATTCCCCCCCCCCCAAATAAATATTTTCCACTTGTCCGAAACCGAAAAAGCCGACCGGATATTCCATCGCCCAAGTAGGACAACCAACTAAACAAACACACCATAAATATGACTTGGCCTACGTGGCAATCATTCCATTCGTATACCACACTAAACTCTCTAGAAACGCTCTTACTCTATCCCTCACAAAATAAAATAAAATAATTTTGTCTTTAAACATGATAAATCATTTTCAATTTGGCTTTTAGACATTTTTATTCATAATGGTCCTTAAAACTTGAATTTTTAATATTTTTAATGTTACATTTTGAAATTCGCTTTTCATTTCGGGAAATCAGTAACAATTTTTTCTGTGGACTTCCAAAAACATATTTCATATAAGTTGATAAGAAAATTTTGTAGTACGAATACATGATTTTTTTTACATGTACGACAGCGTGTTTATTTAATGTGGAATTCCCATTCGGGTAAAACCAGCTATTAAAGATTTTACGGGAAGAGACACCTCCGGCACAATGAATATCGGTTACTATGGTGTTTATTAATAGTTATATACAATCAAACAATCTTTGAGTTCTATGATATCTAAAAGGACTAAAGTTGAATGTTAGGAATTTGTATGTGAAAAAATAATTAAAGTGATAGCAAATATAATAAGACATTTATAATAGATGAGATTCAACGTGATTTAGTCTTGTCTACCTTAGTAAATAGGAGAAACAAACAATTTATTATAAAAGTAGAAAATACGGAAAAAAAACATAAAATCTTATATATCCTGATATTACATTAAGAAAACAAATTTCAAATTTAAAGAAGTTTATGGATGAAATTACAAATCCGGGGCTAAAGAGTGTTTCACCCCAAAGAAAAAAGACCAAGTCATTGATCTGATCTAAAAGGAAGAAGGGGTAAAGTGTGGGGGAAGATATAGATGACGTCATCGCCAGCCCCATCCAGAAACGACGAAAACCGAATCACTAATTGGAATATTCAAATCTCTCTGTCTCTTTCCCTCTTTTCTCTCTCTTCTCCCCCCTTTATATATCACTAACTACAAACTCATTCTCTCTCTCTAACCACACAAAAAAAAACATCAAAGATTCAATTTTTGTTACGAACGCGACGCCCCGACTTTGTTTTTATTTTCCCTTTGTTGTCTTCCATTTTCTCGCTTAATTTCCTTTCCAGTCCCGATCCATAAATTTAAGCTTTTGATTTTTATGTATTTTTTTCTTTCTTGGTACCCAAGTTCATTCTCCTCCAGATTCTGTTTAGATCCTCTTTCTTTTTATTTATTTATCCTTTTCATAACCGCTCATCTTTGCCTCTCTTTCATCTTCTTCGGATCTATCTATGCTAATTGGTCTGAAAGCCAACCCTTCCCCCCATAAATTCCTCCTCCCCCACTGTTTCTGTAATCTGGGTGTTGAAAAACGAGGGAAAAGAAAAAAGTTTTAGTGAAAAAAAAAGGAGAAACTTTCTTTTTTAAAAAGGGAAATGATAGAGATGGATTTCGCTCAGAAAAGGCGCAGATGCCATGAATATGTCGAAGCTTTAGAAGAAGAACGACGTAAAATTCAAGTCTTTCAACGCGAACTTCCGTTGTGTTTGGAGCTTGTTACCCAAGGTTTACCTTTTTTATTTGTTTTGTTCTCCATTTTTATTGTATTTTTGGTGTTGTTTTGGTGCTGAAATTTGTTTGTTTTTAAATTTTAATAGCCATTGAGGCATGCAAGAAAGAGATATCCGGTGGTTCGACCACGACGGATTACATGCAAGGGCAATCGGATTGTTCGGAGCAGACGACTAGTGATGTTCCGGTTTTGGAAGAATTTATTCCGATAAAGAAAGGCTCTGATTGCTCCGAGGAAGACGATGAACAAGAATCGCATAAATCAAAAGAGAAGAATGTCCCCGCTGCTGTTGATCAGAATAGAAAATCCGATTGGCTTAGATCCGTTCAGCTGTGGAACAACAACGATCAATCCCCAGATCTACCCTTGAATGAGGTACCCTTTTGTCACTTCTATAAATCTCCAAGCAAAGAAAACAAAAAGATTAACAGTTGGTCGGATTTTTTTCCTCATTTTTCTAGGATGCTGGTAATAATGGAAGTGCGGTGGAAGTGAAGAAAAACGGTGGAGCGTTCCAACCGTTCCAGAGAGAAAAAACTGCAGAAAAAAGTGTTCAGTCATCTGCAGTAGCAAAAACCAATGCCTCAGCTACAAGTACTTCCACAACAGAAAGTGGGAGTAGAGGTGGAGGAGGAGGAGGAGGAGGAGGAGAAGCCATTAATGGAAACTCTAGTAAAAAAGATGAAAAGGAAGGTCAGCCTTCGCGAAAGCAAAGGCGGTGTTGGTCGCCGGAGTTGCATCGCCGCTTCTTGCATGCCCTCCAGCAGCTGGGCGGTTCACACGGTGAGCTTTATTATTATTACGTTGTAATTTAGTAATTCATTTGGATTATGTTGAGGTTGACGATTCTAAATGGGTTTTGTTTTGCAGTTGCCACCCCGAAGCAAATTAGGGAGCTGATGAAGGTCGATGGACTTACAAATGACGAAGTTAAGAGCCATTTACAGGTGATTATTTCATCTTTAATTTCTTGAAACACGCTGTTAGATTTTAGGAATGAATCAATAGGGTTTTCTGTTTTGACAAATTGATCTGCTTTATCAAAAAATAACTGCAATTCGGTATGAAACCGAATTAAAGTTGTTGCGTAGCCTAAATCTTTATTTTTCATGTGTTTTATCTGTTTCAGAAATATAGATTGCACACAAGGAGACCGAGTCCATCCGTCCAACACAACGCTAATCCGCAAACACCTCAATTTGTGGTGGTTGGAGGCATATGGGTACCACCTCCACCAGAATATGCCACAATGACTGCAACAACAACATTCACGAACACAGCCACCGTGACGCCAACCTGCGGAATTTACACCCCCGTGGCCACTCCATTGCCCGCACTTGCTCAACCATCAGGCACAAGAGTGCAAAGACCGAGACCATCACATTCGGAAGAAAGGGGTAGCCACAGTGAAGGGAGACTTCATTCGAATTCACCATCGACATCTTCCTCTACCCACACCACCACCGATTCACCCGCGTTATAAGTCTCATGACATTGAGAACATGGTGTACAATTTTCGTAAGAAAAATCTCGGTAGACAGATCTATATATATGATATATAGAGACAACAATCATGGGTTCTTTCTTCTTGTTTCCTTGATTCTTTTGCTACTTCAATCTCCTGTTGTTTTTTTAGTGTAAACATGGATAGTGACAGACAGTCAGCCTTGAATAAAGCCAAGCTTGTAGTTAAACGAATAAATTCGGAATCAAAAGGAACTTATGCTCGAATCCGTGAACCCAAAAAAAACAAAAAAAAAAGAATCCGTGATTTTAAAGCTTCTGATACAATGAATACACACAAGGGTTTTTCTGGTAATTCCAGATGGTTCCGGTGGAGAAATCTTATCCAGACAAGCAGTGTTTGGTAAGTAGGAAAAAGGAAGGTCAATTTGTAGTTGGAAAACATTATGTTGTGGGCACCATCTTAACTTGGCAAGGAAGATATATGATGAGAATTTTATCTATTAGTACTCACTACTTTTTCATTCATCCATAAAAGCAATTATGGGCGGTAACTAGTCGAGTTTAAGTAGTGTTGAGTTTGATTTGATTCGTTAAAAATTTAAATTAAATATGATTTGATTCGTTAAAAATTCGAACTAAATTTAAATTTAATTGTGTTGAGTTCGAGTCGAGTATTGACTGAACTTTGATCAAATCAAGCTCGAATAACTCGCGATTTGTTTCGTCTCATTTATAGGGGCAAGTCTAACGTAAGGCATGGTGCGATTCGGCTACAATGCGGCACCAACCGAAAATGTTACAAGACACAAAATTTAAAAATAAAAATGTTACACTTTTTTGCTAACATTTTAGATTGGTGGTTAAATATCGAAACTTAGATTCGAGTATCGATATTTATCGCTTCTAATAACATTTTATGTTTTTGTAAGTATCGAAACTTAAGTATTGATATTGTCGCGAGACACCAACCTAAAATTTTATCAAAGAATGTAATATTTTCGGTTTTAAATTTTGTGTTTTACAACATTTTTAGTTGGTACAACACCGTAACCGCATCATCAGATATGAACCAAGAAGGGGCAGTTGTCACCTTTAAAATTTATATATGATTAAGAAAGTTTTTAAAAAGTTTATATGTATTTTCCATTAAAAATTTATTTTTACCTTCTTAAAATTTTAAAAATTACTCTTTAAAATTTATAAATTTACCTCCTAACATAAAATTTTACGTTCGTTCCTGCACACTCCAACTATGTCACACAGCCAACCTAACCCATTTACAACCCTAGAAGCAAGCTTTTCGATGTTTTTGCATGGCGGTGCGGGTAGATTAATTTATAGAACGTGACCCTTTGTGTGAAGAATCTAACACCAACGATGCTCATTGGCTCCGACACTCAAAACAATATTATTACTCAAATCCACGATTGGATTGTTGCAGTGGGCAGTACCACCATTTCCCTATTATTAATTATATTTACGATTGCCAACCCAATAGTAAATCTTATCATCTATGTCGAAAGTATATTCTCTATTTGTTTATCTTATCTTTCCATTGTTAACAGCCCTCCTATGAAACTAGGAAAGGACCGTTCAATTAATTTAACAAATCCCCCCTTCTGATACTAAGAAATTAAAGAATCTTACATCGTCGAAGATTCCACGTATCAACTTCACGTTTTTAATTTAATTAAAATCAACATCAGTAGGTATTCGGGGCATGTGGCTCTTTCAATTCAACCCAAACAAACCGCCCCCTGCCCGATTGAGAAAAATCCTCTCTCTATCTTTTTTTAAAAGAAAGTTTTTTATTATTATTACATGTTGTCACCTATAAATTCAGCGTTGGAAATATTTTATGTAAAAATTATTTTAAATTTAATCTTATATTGGTATCAATCAACATTAATAAGAAAGAGTAAATTAATTTTTTTCAATTAAGTTGATATCGAGTTGATTCGTAACATAAACTCAATCAAGAGTTTTATATATAATAAAGGAATAGATATTAGATAGGCATACTGCGCAAACTAAAAGTTTAACTATTTTGGGTTATGGATTTAATTTTTAGGATTTAGAGTTTAGGAGGATGAAATTATAGATCTAGACTTTAGAGTACAAATAGTTTGTGTAGATTTTAGAGTAGCAATTAATTTATGATATTTAAGTGTACTTAAGTCTAATTACTTATAATATAACGGTTTAAAGGTTTATTGATGGTTTAATTATTATAATTTATATTTAAAATTTTAAAAATAAAAATAAATAAAAATTGTATCCATGTTCTTTTTTAAAACATTCATCATATTTGTTTGAAATGTATGGGAGATTGTAGCTAGGGGGGGGGGGGACATGAATCCATGGAGTAGGGGATTATTTGTTTGATTTTATTTACTTATTTATTTGTGTACTTATGATTTTGAGTTTTTTTTTTCTTTGCTGGTGAGGGAAAAAGCGCCCCTTGAGTGAATCTAAAGGCCAAGTGACTCTTCCCATATTTATATAACGAAAAAAAAACTTGTAATATAATAATAATAAATAGAAAAGAAAGCAAGCAAGAAGAACAGTACACACCATTACACAAAAGCCGTTTCTTGGTTTATGGTTTGATAATATAATATCATAGCATATAATATAATATAATGATGGTCCAAAATTTGAGAATATTCGAGTGTCCAAACTTGGTTGTTCCAAAAATAGGGGTTATTTAAGACATGCTTATCGGTTAGGTCAACCTTTCTTAGTAAATATATATTGTATACATTTATGAGAATGAAATACGTGACATTTGTCAATTCCAATACCATTTCTTTCTATGTGATTACAGCTCACACCGCCTCTGCCTCCATGATTCTTTTGATCGATGAGAGCATTTTTCTACTCGTATACATCATAGAAATATATAGGCTTAATAGTCCGAAAATGTACAACCTATACTTCTAATTTGTCGTCTAACGTTTTTTCGAATTATTTTAGTATTTAACGTTTTATTTTATAATTTAGATTAAGTTTTTTATAATAGATAGTAAATTTTTTTATTATGAAATAAAAACATGACAAGTAACATATTTCTGACATTTTCTTTGATTTTTATTTTTTAAAAATAAAAAATCTTTAATTTTATAAAAAAATAAAATTTTTAATTTCTCTAAAACCCCAAACTCAAACTATAAGTCCCTCAACTCCTCTCTTCTCACCACCGATTCAATCACCAAAATCACTTTTGCCTTCGTTGGCCCCCAATGACTGAAAATTCATCACCCCGTTGTTGAAAAGTGGTGAATGAATCATCAATTGCTTCATCGACGAACATTCAACAATAAAGAAAAAAACTGATTAAGCTTCTAACCGACGACTAAAGGGTGAGATGCTGAACAGTGAGGTACGCGACACTTGGGTGATGAACGGTGAACCAACAACGTGTAGGGGATGTCGGACGGCGAGAGAGATGCGATTTGAGGGCTTGATCAAAAAAAATTAAAACTTTTGAATTATTTAAGATGTTCATATTTTTAAATAAATTCAGGAATTAAATAAATAAAAAAAACCCAGACCACATGTCATGTTATAATTGGATGACAATATTTTTTTAACAATGGTTGACAGAAAAACCTGATTTGTGTTACGAAATAAAATGCTAAGCATTGAAGTAGCCAGAAAAAATGTTAGGCACCAAACTTTAAAAATGATATTGGTTAGGTACTTTTTTTACAATTAAGCCAAATATATATGATAATTAGTAGTAGCAACATTTTTTTGAACAATTTCTACGTATGAAGAGGGAAAGGAAAATTTTACTCTTATAAAATTTTGAGCTCACATAAAAGAGAATATTAACTGAAAACTTTAACTACTTATTCTATATATTGTTTACGATAATAATAGTCCCCATAGCATCTAGGATATCGTCTTCTCCTAGATAATTATGGATAAGGATATCCCTCAGTGTAAGTGTATCAAAAAATTTGCGTTTATTCATGTTGTAATTATAAGAAATCTTTTCCCTCTTATTTACTTGGAATGGTGATCCATAAGAATACGGGTCCCTCTTATCTTGACAATTAATAGATTTATATGATAAAAAATCATATCCATAGTGTTTTTTCAAATTTGATTTTTTATGTTCTTGATTCAGTTTATATTCTTGATTCAGTAATGAATTCGCTTGAAAATCATTTTTTTCCGTAATGAATTAATCTTTCTTTTTCTCTCTTTTTATGTTTAATTAGAAACTCATTTTATTCCAATATTACACCACATAGATGAATGAAAACTCCTTCAATTATTAAGCCTAGTTATCTAGTTAAACATAATTTTTTATTAAAAAAATAAAGGAAGACGAATAACAAAATGGTGCGTGGAATATGAATATTATTTGAGTTGCTAGACTTGATTATTCCATCTGAAACTGACTTGAGTGAAGTTGGCCACTTAGGTATTCTCATTAATAAATTAATTAAACTTCCAAATTTAATAATATTTCTTTGGCTACCAAATCCAGTGTTTGCTCTTCATCCATTTGCAGCGCCGCGCGCGCGCACACACATACATACATACATAAAAGTTTGAGTCTAATTATACACAATATAAAACTATGAATTTTATATATTTTAAAGGATAATTACAAATTTAGTATCCACCTATTCTTGTATTACTGTTTTAGTACCCACCTATTTTTTTGGTAAAATGGTACCTAACGTTATGTTTTGTTTTTATTTTGGTACCACACCGTTAAAAAATTAATGGCAACACATGGCAAGCTGCCACATGTGATTTTCTATCTCCTAGTCAGTCTGTCGTTATTTTTTAATGGCGAAGTACTAAAATAAAAACAAAACGTAACGTTAGGTACCATTTTGCTAAAAAAATAGGTGAGATACTAAAACAGTGTCACGAGAATATGTGGGATATTAAATATGTAATTATCTTTTTTATCATTGGATGAGTTAAGTGGATGACTGAGATTAAGACATTGTTTGGTAAATAGCGGTTTGAGCTAAAATCAGAGGTTTGAGCTAATATTAGAGGTTTGACTAGTCAAATCTGCTATTTGGTGAATAACGGATTGGAATGGCGGATTAGGGTGAAACCTCTAATTTTGAAAAAGCTACTAATAGAAGCCTTTTGAAATTAGCTGTTTGAAATAATAGTTATAAAGACTCTTTTACCCTTAACAATTATAAAAAACCTTCAAATAACCTAATTTTAACCTTTTCTATTTTAATTTCTCACTCTCACATATTTATATTGTGATATTCGAAAAGTAATACTTTTTATTTTATTCTCACACATTTATGATTTTATTTAAATTTAATAATTAATTAAATTGTATTAAAAATAATTATATAAATGATAAAGTAATATATAAATCCTTCAAATATGCTTATTATTGTTATATTTAAAAAATATTTTTATAATCTAATTAATATTAATATATATATAAAATATTTTTTGAACGGTAATAGATACAAAATATTGATAACTAATAAACTATTCAAACAAACATCGAATATAATCATGTCCTTATATGTCATTTTGCTTGTTTAAATAATCAAATAACCATCAGCTATCAATTAATTTTACCAAACACTTTTATACAAGTGGCTAATACAATCTGCTAGTCAAATCAGCTAATGCAATCAGCTATCAGCTTATGTAATCCGCTATCAGCTATCCGCTAATTGCCAAACAGGGCCTAACTCTTTACTTTTTTTTCTCCAAGTGATAATCTTCACATATCTTAATGTTAATCTCAGTTGTTCATGTCACTCATCCAATGATCCAAAAAGCGTGTAAAATTTAAAAAATAACACTTTCACTATATAAACGAATTATATATATATATTAATTGTTAATAATATATACCAAAAAACACGTAAATTATATATTTAATACATTAACAATGTATATTTTTATGTGTTAATGATGAATCAAATAGTAATAATAAGATATTAAAAAAATTATTATTTTAATGATACAATATTATCTGATTCCGTTGACATCAACGACGAGAGGGTAATAAGATGAGCCAACAGTTTTTTCAACCTTAGTTTTTTCTCTTTAACAACTTTGCACCGCTTGTAAATTTTCTCAATTTTTTCTGCGTTAGCCATCGATCGACAATCACCTAGCTATTGGTTGTTGATCACTAGTATTTATTATTTTTCTTATTTTTTTATTTTATTTTTTAATAAGAATTTTTGCCGTTATGGCACCCGTTTTTTATATTTTTGTGACACACATTTTCTTCTGTCATTGTGACTTATTATTTTTTGTTTTTGTGGTTTTATTCCATCTGTCATTGTGGCATGATTCAGCATACTCTAGCGGTCGATCGTTGCTCGCATAGAGTTTTTAATCGGCGCTAGTTCCTGATTATGATTTTGTCAATGATCACACAAAGTTAGATCCCCACTCGGTTGATGGTTGTTTGACGATGTAATCAGTCTTGGGTACCACTTTTTTTTCATCAGTTATGAGTCCCGATTGGATAGAGAGGAGATTCAGAAAACTTTTGAATTTTGATGGTATGTTTATCTCCGTAGAAGTTTTTTACTTTTCTTTATTTTTGGGTTGTAAGAAATTTGAGTATATTAGTCCTATTATTTTTCTTCTTAGATACATTGTAATTGTGATATTTCTATGGTTATAATAAAATTTTAGTGGACATTTAAAAAATATTAAGATGAGCTACCTAATTTTGGTTAAAAATTAAAAAACTGTTTTGACTTTGACAAACGTGGTAAATAAGAACACAATCTCAAACAGCATTACACCGGAACTCAGCTACAAAGTCAACACCGATTTGAATACAACTGTGTTGCTAGTAGCATCAGCAGTCAGCACAACCCCAACACGCCCACAGAAACGAAATGAAATAATGAATGAGGTTGGATCATATGTTGAAAACCTGAGCATTTTGTTTATATTATAGTCCTTTCCAATTTGGGTTCAGGCCGTACCAATTTCTTTTGTACAGCCCAGGGTTCCACAAACAGGCCATTCTTTTGCTCTACACAAGATTTGGATCTATTTCTCTGCTGTATACAATACGTAACAGATAGGGTAAACGATAGAACAAAAATCTTTTACTTTTTGATGATTTTTTTATATCTCAACATTAGAAATATCAAATCTTAAGCTCTAACCTTAAATTTTAAATCTTAAATTTTAAATTCTAAAGGGTAGAGCAAGCACATTTGGCCGTTTGGCCAAGCTGCTTATCTTTGTTCCCTCACACTCCCTTAAGTCATAGGTTCGAAACCCACTAAGAGCACCCCTTCCTTCTTCTAGAGTCTCCCCCTGTAGATAGGATTAGGATTAGGATCAGGATTGTCAAAAAAATAAGGACAAGGGTGATCTCCCCCTCTTTAATTTCTGTAGGAGACATAAGGAGAGGCAACTTTTCCCCTTCAAAATGGGGTAACTTACCATATTACACTCTTACTTTCCTCATAACTCAACCCTAAACTCAAGCCTCAAGCCCAACAACAAGAAAGAAACCCACAAAGGCTCCCTTGAGCACTTAATGGGTCCAAAATCTCGGCAAGCCTTGCTGGTCAGGTGAACTCACCCATAAATTCCAAAATCCGAACTGTTACATGAGTTATCCTTATGAAACTATGAAGACAAGATACATTTATATTGGAAAGAAGAGAATGGTGAGATTGGTGGAAAATTCTAGAATATTAAAAAAAAGTCTTTGTACTCTACAAGAATATCTAGAACTCTTTGGAGTGTTTTAGAATATGATGGAAGACTTTAGAAGGTTCTAGAATACCATAGAAGACTCTAGATGTTTCTACAATAATTTAGAATATTGTGGAAGGCTCTAGAACTTTCTTGAAGGATTTGAAATATTTCAGAAGGTTTAAAACATTGGGGAAGGCTCTGAAATATTCTAGAAGGTTATGAAATACGATGAAATATTGTAGAATGTTCTAGAATCTTGTGGAGAATTCTCCAAGATTAGTCCATTCTAGGGTTATTTAGAAAGTTCTAGGAGTTGTACGATATTTCTAGGCTTGTATAGATTTATCTGGAAGTTAAATATTGATTGTAGGATTATATTGATCTCCACCGTCCTTTGAAGAGGTGAAAGGCTATAAATAGGTGGCTTTGATCATTTGACAAGGCAACCATAAAATCTAAGAATCCAAACACTTTGTAAAGCATTCTCCAAGCTAATAAAATTCTCTTTTCAAGTATTATTTATGCACCAATTTTGGGCTATGGCCACTTATCAAGCACGGGCCCAGAATAAATAATAATAATAAAACAATAAAAAATACATAAAAAATAAAATCTTATCTACAAACCCTAGCCGCCGTACCCCTTCTACTATATTCGGGAACCTTCTGGGACCCTTGCCCAGCGCCCTAAAGGCCTGGGATTTCCAGCTCACGCAACGAAATCTCGGGGTCTTTGAGTTTGTAACGGTTTGAAGGCCTTGCGTTGTCCCTATAAATAGCCTACAAATTCAATTTTCAATGGGGGAAATTAATAGTTCGAAATAAATTAGAAAAGTGAGGAGAAAAAAGAGAAACCAAAAATATTACCCATGATTTTCGATGAACTAAGACTCCGATCGACATTTTGAGTGGTGAGGAGCTTCACAGTCACGAGTAGACCACAATACTTGAAGACCGGCGCGATTCAACGGTGAACTCGTAAGACCGGAAGGTGAAAACTTTTGAAATTCTAAAACTATTTTATTAGATCTACTCAAATGTGTTCATTAAATGAGAAAATTCACATCGGATATATACTTAAGAGGGTGAGACGAGCGAGAAAAGTATCCTATATTAATGAGAAAAAGAGTAAAAAGGAAGGGCCCGACTTTTGTTTGTAAAGTAAATGTCCGAATGAATAAAAAAATAATTTCTTAATTCCTTTAGTGAAGTGCCACAAGGCATTGTGTTTTAAATAAACCCGAATAAAGGACGATGCATTAAATCTCTTTTTAATGAAAGATGAAACGACATTGTGTAGGGAGACTTAGCCCGCGCATAATTTTAGGTTTGGGGTAAATTTTCCTTTAGGCCCTTACCTTTTAGGTATTTTGTATTAGGCCCATAACTTGTACCTTTAGATTTTGATTTAGTTCAATTAGGTCCTAGACTTAGTTGATCATTCTTTTAGTTTGGCCTTTAGGATTAGATTCTTTTAATTAGGATTTTAATTAATTACTTAGTTAGTAAGCTTATAAAATTCACACATAGGCCCTGTTTGGCAATTAGCTGATAACGGATTACATTAGCTGATAGCTGATTGCGTTAGCTTATTTGACTAGCGGATTGTATTAGCTGATTGTATAAAAGTGTTTGGTAAAATTAATTGATAGTTGATAGATGTTTGATTATTTAAATAAGCAAAATTACATATAAGAACATGATTATATTTGATATTTGTTTGAATAGTTTATTAGTTATCAATATTTTGTATCTATTAATATTAATTAGATTATAGAAATATTTTTTAATATAACATTATTACTAAGCATATTTGAAGTATCTATATATTAATTTATTATTTATATAATTATTTTAATACAATTTAATTAACCATTAAATTTAAACACAAATAAAAATGTGAGAATAAAAAGAAAAAATGTAAGTACACGAGGGTGAAGAATTAAAATAAAAAGATTAAATTTAGGTTACTTGGAGATTTTTGATAATTGTTGAGGGTAAAAGAGTCTTTATAACTCTTATGTCAAAACATCTAATTTCAAAAAGCTCCTATTAGCAGCTTTTCAAAATTAGAGGTTTTACATCAATTCGCTATTCATCAAACATTCAAATTAGCGGATTTAACTGGTCAAACCTCTAATATTAGCTCAAACCTCTAATTTTAGCTCAAACCGTTATTTACCAAACACGGTCATAGTTTAATTTAACCATGATTAATTTAGGATTTTCTTTTTCTTTCTTTGATTAATAATTTTTATCTATTTGTTTCATTTTACATAATTTTTAGTGTCAATTAACCAAACCGTGCATTTTGTAGCCTTTTAGATAACATAATTTTTTAGGTACTATTTTTAGACGTTGTGGGATGCTATAATTTTTTTCACACGTAACTGACTTACGAACTCGATTATACCTCTAATTCAAACGTAGACAAGTTTTATAAAATTTTAATTATACCCAACTTAAAACGACGATGACGACTCTAAACCATAACCAGCTTAAGTCTGAGTGACGCAAAGGCAGTGAAATAGTAAGTCTATGACATCTTCCATCAAGGAAGAAACTTGCGTAATAAATGTAACGCGCTTACTAATAATTAGATAAAAACAAAAATTAATATTTTTTGAGAAAAAAATTGATATAAAATTTGTGTAAACAAACGTTTATACGTATTTTTTAAATTTAGGGGTTAAGGGTTTAGTTTAAGGTTAAATGTTTTGGGGTTTAAGTTGTAGGGTTTAAAATTTAAGGTTATTGTTTAGAATTTAGGGTTTAGGATTTAGAGATTAGGGTTAGAAATTTAAAATTTGTGTCTTATAAGATAAAAATACAGACTTGTGTAAAATTAATTTTACAAACCACTATGTGTATCAAAGTTTTGCCCATTTTATTTTTTTAATCTTCCTAATAAACTAATCAAACAAACGTGCAAATAACCAATTGTTAGTATTTTGTATTAAAAAAATTAAAGCAATCATTTGAAATAATATTGTTATACCTATGAATGGATTCTATTCATATCAACCCCTAAATTCTCAAATACTAAGGCAACAACCCTTCTTCTCGCACCAAAAGGTGTTATGGTCTGATATAATTATACTCTGCAATATTTTAGAAAAAGGGTGTTAAAGGTTTAATTATAACCAGTTCAAGAAACAAAAAAAAAAATGCAACAACAATAGATAATTCATCTACCTCCAATCGTACGTGCTTCAGTTAGAGAGAGTTGTAATATCCGATTTGTTTGACCGATATAGGGAATCATTTTGTTAAAAGACTTTGATCCATTGCCTCGTGGAGTTGCACTCTCTGCTTCTTTTTGAACATCTCGAAGACTTGCGAAAATGGTGTTGCCGTCGAAAATCTCGTTTCTCTTTCTGATGAGAGCTAATAATAATTGTTCGTTGCTTACATAGTCTAGATTCATCTATCTTGTGTAACGACCATTTTTTTTTGCGAAAAATCATTTCTTGTATAGATTTGAAGTCGCCACCGGTCACTTGGTTCAGGTAGACCGGATACCGGAAAACAAAATTAGAGAAAAATTTGGGTTCGAGAGTTAGTTACGCATGAGAAAGGATTAGCACCCTTACGCATGAGAAAGGATTAGCACCCCACAACGCTCAAAATTGGTACATAAATGTTCGCATCGTATTTATTAAGGAAAACAAAAATTTAGATTAATTTAAATTTTAATTTCTAAAATGCATGTATGCATGACAATTTAAAATTTGCCTCGATATCCACGGTAATCAAAGGAGATGACACCCGGAGAGGGGGATGCCACTCCCAATAGAACACCGAAATAATAAGGCCTAAAACTATATGCGACAGTTATATGCATGATCAATTAATTCGAAACAAAATATTAAATTGCAACAACAAAATATGAACGAAATTGTAAATAAAATTAAAATATAACATGAACATAAACATTATTTAACATGATATTGTTACACAATTTACTAATATTATTAAATACATTATACAACATGATGATGATGAGGAACTAAAAAGTAAAGAAAACAGAATAAGTAATCAAAATTGAAAGCAATTAAAGGACCGAATTGCAAAGCTATTTAAAGTTCAAGGGACTACAGGCATAATTATACCATACGGTAGGCCAAAACTGAAAAAGGGCTTGGGGCGGAGGGACTTATTGCGCGATTTACCCATTTTATTTAATTATTCGGACCAAATTAGAGCAAAAAGGGGGTGAATTGCAACTTTTAAAAAACTAAGAGGGACTGGGAGCGCAATTAGACCATGTCGCAGAGGTAAAAGTAAAAGAATTTAGGGGGCGGAGGGACTAAGTGTGTGATTATCCCATTTTTTTGCTTTAAAACCCGGAAATTGGATACATATTTATATCCCTTTTTTCTTTGAAACTGGCCGACTGTCCCTCTCCCCGTTCTCTCTGTTTTTTCAATTTTTGAACTCTAGATTAGATCAAACCCTCCTTTTTTTACTTAAAAAATATTTAAAGATCAGGTTGTTACCCCGGTGGTTTAGCCATGCATGTTGGCGGTGGTTCAAAATCGAACTCAGGTAAGATCCGAATCATCTCTTTTTCTATTTTCCATTTTTTTTATATTCGAATAAGAGGGGAAATAGAGTAAGAAAGTATACCTTTCTGTTTTTTTGCGCTTGAGATTAGATCTGGAATTTTGTTCTTGCTTTCTTATTTCCTTGTTTTTTTGTGTTCGAACCCCATCCAAAAAATCCCTTTAACGATTACAGATCTGAGTTTTATACCCGTTTTGATTACATAAAAATATATAAAAGCAAGACCTCATTTATGGTTGATTAGTCTATCTTTCAGATTTATCTCCTCTTTTTGTTTTTTGCAAGTCGGCGAAACAATGGCGTGGGTGGTGGAGCAGACGGTCGGTGTCAGGGTGGTTGGTAGTGGCTAGCGCGTGGCGGCCACGCGCGGGAAAGTGCAGAGGCAAGGGCGGCAGTGGCTGATAGGGGATTAGGGTTAGATTATCATTTTTAGGGTTAGATTATCATTTTTTAGGTTCTTCCTTTATAGAGCCTTCAGCGTCCTGAACGGATTCTTCAAACTGAGAGTTCTCCCAATATAGAACTCCTCGTCTTAGAATCCTGTAGCAAACATTTTTCCTATATAAAACTTCTTGCTTCAAAACCTTTTAAGCTGTAGGTCCTTCCTGTATAGAACCTTTCGCTCTTTTTGGGGTGAATTCTTCAAGCTGCAAATTCCTCATATGTAGAACTTCTTGCTTTTGAATCATGAAGCCATAAGGTCTTCCTTCATAGAACTTCAAACTTCTTACCCTGAAATCTTAAGACTACTAGTTCTCCCTATATAGAACTTTTCATCTTAAAGTCATGAATTCTTTCTATATATAATCATTTTCCATCAGCAGCACTCTGTTATCTGATACCGCAAGTATCAACAATTCCTACAGCTTTTTCGAACGCTGAAGAACGAAAATGTTCGAAATAATGCCCTAATTTTTTATTGTCTAAGAGTCATTAATCGGATATCCTGATCAGACTTGACTTTTACTTCTTTGTCAAGATCTGCTTCCTCAGTTGCGCAAATCTAATCTCACTCCGATTCTTGAACACCTGACAAGAAAATGATGAAATATGAAAAAAATTATGAGTTAGCATGCTCCTAGGCTTAGGGATGCCTATCTATATGATGCATGGGTGATGATATCTCGAGATCATTCTGACATTTTTGCTTTGATTGGGTGATGTAGATTTCCTTGATGTTTCCTTCTCTTCATTCTTTCTTATGGTAGCGATACCCCATCTCACACACTAGTTCAATCTCTTAACTTTTTTTCTTTCTTTCTCTTTTTTCTTTTTCTTTTCTTCTTGGCTTGGCCCCTTTTGGGTTTTTGCCTGGAAATTCTTATGTTCTTGTCATTTTCGTCTTCTTTCTTTTCTTGGAAAAGTTTGAATTTAGATGACATTAATTGTCTCACCGTGGCGCATTTTGAAAATTTGTCACCTGAGATTCTCTTACGGGTGCATTGTGGCATATAGAAACCTTCGTACCGAGGTCATTTCTTCTCTTAAATCACCTGCACTTTGTAGGCTAGAACTAAAACATAGTAATGCCAAGAAATTTTTTGCTTATCAAGAATCTATGTTAACTTACTCGAGAAAATAAAAAAAGGGAAAATAATATTTTATTAGTAAATTCAAGATAGTTCAAAAAAGTCACGACAAACATGAGACAAAAGCAAACAAAAGATGATACAAAATCCCATGTATTCTCTACATGAATGACACATGAGCCTACCGTCAAAGGTAGAATCCTAGCCTCAGGCTATTCTCTAGAGCATCGATATTTTCCGAGAGGGTTTGTCTACTGGGTGCCTAATCTCAAAATTCATTTTAGCCGCCCTTTATGGGTTTTCAACTCAAATGCTTCATTGGTTTCAAAAAGTCATTTTTGGGTTTTCATCTTGAACCCCCTTTTTTTTCTTCTTTTTTTCTTTTTCTTTTTCTTTAAGTGTAATACTTTTTGACCGAGTCTGAGTTTACTGGATAGCTCAGCTCATTTCCCTCCATCTTTGTTAAGATCAACGCCCCTCTAGAAAAGGCATTCTTAACGACATATGACCCTTCCCAATTTGGCATCCACTTCCTACGGAAGTCTCTCTAAATTGATTGGATTTTTTTAAGCACTAGATCCCCATCTCAGAATTCTCTTGGGCAAACTTTCTTGTCATGAGCCCTCATCATCCTCTTTTGATACATTTGACCATGACAGATAGCTCACAGTCTCTTCTCTTCAATGAGATTCAGCTGATCAAACCTAGTCTGTATCCATTCGGCTTTATCTAACTTCACTTCATTCAAAATTCGAAGCGACAAGATTTCTATTTCAATGGGTAGTACTACTTCTATACCATAAACCAGCGAATAGGGTGTTGCCCTGTCGATGTACGTACAGAATTTCGGTAGGTGAACAGAGCAAATGGTAGCTTCTCATTCCAGTCCTTAAAAGTGTCTATCGTTTATGATCTTCTTGATGTTCTTATTTGCTGCTTCCACTGCCCCATTCATCTTAGGGTGATAAGTGGAGAATTATGGTGCATAATTTTATATTGCTCATACACCTCTGTCATCATTGTATTATTTAAATTGGAAGCATTATCAGTGATGATTCTTCCTGGCAAGCCATATCGGCAAATGATCTCATTCTTTATAAACTTGCAAACTGTCGCCCTTGTGATACTGGAATAGGATACTGCTTCTACCCACTTAGTGAAATAGTCAATAGCCAATAAGATGAAACGATGTCCATTGGAAGCTTTTGGATGAATTTGTTTAATAACATCCATACCCCATATTGCAAATGGCCATGGTGAGTTCATGGTATGCAAAGGTGGTGGCAGAGAATGATCTTGTCAGCATATATCTGGCATTTATGACATTTCTTGACATAGTCAATGCAATCTCCTTTCATGGTTGACCAGTAATACCCATATCTCATGATCTTTCGGGCCATTGAAAAGCATTGGCGTGTGTCCTGCATAAACCATCATGTACTTTTGCAAGAATATTCTTAGCTTCCCGAGCATCCACACATCTTAACAACACACGGTATTTGCCTTTCTTGTACAGGACCTCACCATCTAGGACGTACCTAGCCGCCATTCTTCTAAGAGTCTTCTTATCGTTCTCGGTTGCTTCTTTAGGATAGGCTTGGAATTTGATATACTGTAAGATATCATGGTACCATGGGTTGCCATCCGTTTCTTCTTCCAGGCTGCAATAGTAGGCAGGTATTTCAAAAGTTTGCATTTGTATTGGTCTCATTTCTGCCCTTGTACTTGCTTTAAACATTGCGGTTAGGGTCCCCAAGGCGTCTGCCATCTGGTTATCTTCTCTTGGAAGGTAGGTAAAACTAACCTTCTCGAACCCTTTAATCAGCTTTTGGATCAAATCATAATATTTAACTAGCTTCGAGTCTCTTGTTTCCCATTCTCCGCGAAGTTGATAAATCACCAGAGATGAATCTCCAAAAGCTTGAAGCATCTTGACCTTCCTCTCAATGGCCGCATGTAATCCCATAACACAAGCCTCATACTCGTCTATGTTGTTTTTATAGAAAAATTCTAATATGTTCGTGAAAGGGTAATAGACATTGTTTGGGGAGATCAATACTGTACCTATTCTATGACCAAGGGTGTTGGATGCTCTATCGAAATACAACCTCCATGAATTCTCCTCAAGTGCAGTCTCTTCTTCAATGGTGATGCACATCAGGTCCTCATCGGGAAAGTTAAAGTTCAAGGACTCGTAATCATCTGAGGCACAACTTGCTAAAAAATTAGCTATAGCGTTCCCTTTTACCACTTTTTGGGTTATATAGACAATGTCAAACTCTGATAACAGCATTTGCCAACGAGCCATCTTCCTAGTGAGTACCGGTGCTTCCATCAAAAATTTTGACGGGTCCAATTTGGATATCAACCAGGTGGTGTGATACAATATGTACTACCTGAGCCTTTTAGTAGCCCACACTTAAAACACAACATAATCTCTGAATTGGCGGATACCGTGTTTCGCAGTCAGTGAACTTTTTACTCAAATAGTAGATAGCTCTTTCTTTCTTTCTAGACTCATCATGCTGTCCCAATACACACCCCATTGGATTCTCGTAAACTGTTAGATACAAGATCAATGGTCTTCCCAGTTTTGGTGCTACTAGAATTGATGGATTTGTCAAATACTTCTTGATCTTTTCTAGAGCCTCTTGGCATACTTCATCCCATACCTCTGGGTTGTTTTTTCGAAGTATCCTAAAGACAGGATCACACTTTTCGGTTAATTGAAAGATGAACCGAGATATATAATTTAGTCTTCCTAAGAAGCCTCAAACTTCTTTTTGTGTCTGAGGTGGCGGAAGATTCTAAATAGTTTTCACCTTGTTAGGGTCAATCTCGATTCTCTTTCTACTAACCACGAATCCCAAGGGTTTTTCGAACATTACTGCGAAGGTGCATTTAGCAGGGTTAAGCTTCAGTTGATACTTTCTCAATCTTTGGAATAACTTTCTTAGGTTCTGGATATGTTCTTCCTCGGTTCGAGACTTAGTAATCATATCATCCACGTACACCTCAATTTCCTTATGCATCATATCGTGTAAGAGAGTCACCATGGCCCTTTGATAAGTTACCCCAGCATTTTTAAGTTCAAAGGGCATTACTTTATAATAGAATGTACCCTATTCGGTCACAAATGTAGTATTCTCCATATCTTCTGGGTGCATCTTTATTTGATTGTATCCTTCTCATCTTTCTTTGGTACCAGGACTATGTTCGCAACCCATTTCGGGTACTTGACAACTTTGAGAAAACTAGCACCAAATTGTTTCCTCATTTTTCTCTAATTTTCAACAACATATCTGTCCCCACCCTCCTAAGCTTCTGTCGAACTGGTTTACACCCAGGCCTCATTGGTAACTTATGTACCACAATGTCTGTATTCAGCCCTGGCATATCTTGGTAAGTCCAAGCAAATACGTCTTTTAACTCTTGAAGTAGAGCTATCTAATCATGTCTAGTCTTTAAGGAGAAGGTGGTACCAATCTTCACTTCCCTCTTATCTTCGTCAGATCCTAAATTAAGAATCTATACTTCCTCGCTTTCCATTAACCTTACCAACTCATCCAGGACTTCATATTCTAATTCATCTTCCCATTCATCTATATTCGTCGAACACACATGCTGTTCAAAATCTACCTCGGGGTCAGAATAATTCATACAGTCAAATGCAAGGACCATGCGTGAAGAAAAAATGTGTATTTTGGACAAAGAATAAATGTTATTTATATGAAATATGTATATAAAAATAGATGTGGGAAATGTTTGCTATTTGATAAAACGTAGAAAACATCATTTTCATTTCACAAGTAAGTTAACATAGTAGCCCCTTTACAAAAGATCCCTAATGCTTGCGGGCAAAAGCAAAAGGGTTGGTTCGGAGCATTACTCTGATTCAGTCCTAAAAACTACAGGCAAGTCGATACTGCTCCAATTATTGAGTGCCTCCCCTGGGAAGCAAGGGCGGATTCCAATAAAAAACTGTTGACATTTCCATCCTTTGATACCAAGTTGACCAACATCCCTTCTAGTAATTCACTGAACATCTCCTCATCATTGAGCCTGTCATTTTCTTAATTAGCTTCATACAACTTTTGTTCAGCATTGACAATCCTACTGAACACGAAGTTATCTCTTAGGTGAGGAAAAAGCATCGGCTTCCATGGGATTTCTTCTCCTTTGAACTTGGCTCTCATTTGTTCTTCCCTCTTTCTATACTCTTTTTTCCTTTGCAGTATACTAGGCTTATAACCAAGCCTGTATCGATCTTTTTTGAAGATGACGCTTTTTGCATGTAAGCTTCCATGTAAGTTATTTCCCAGACCTTTTCCAGCTTTAGCCCCTCATCCTAGGGTCTCCCAAACGGTCATCTTGGTACATGGATCTTGCTTCCTTCCGAGACAAAACTCGCGTTTACAAATTTGAGAGCCCAGAAAGAACACTCCAAAGCACCTTCATTTGGTGGAATATAGGGAGCATCAAACGTTATCGAAGCAATGATGTCTTGTTCTGCTTCAACACTCACTAATTTTCCTTTGATTACAAACTTCAATTTCTGAAGTAGTGATGAAGGAACATCACCGACAAAATGAATCCAAGGCCTTCCTAGTAAGCAATTGTACATCGGCTTAATATCCATCACCACAAAGTCAATGACATACTTTGTTGGCCTAATCAGTAAAGGTATCTCGATCTTCTCCACAACGTCTCTTTAAGTTTCGTCAAAAGCTCTCACTGAACTATGGCACAGTTTCATGTGGGAGTTATCGACTGGTAACCTCTAGTGAGTAGCCAATGGTAACACATTAAGTGCAGAACTATTATCAATGACCACAACTGGCAAAACATACCCTTTGCAGTGGGTAGTGATGTTTATCGCCTTGGTGGACCCCATTCCTCCTTCTGGAATTTCATCATCGCTGAACGTGATATAATTATCTGCAGCGATGTGACCTACTATCCGATCTAGCTTGGCTACAAAAATATCATCTGGGATAAACGTTTGGTTCAACACCTTCAACAATGCATTACGATGTTTCTCTGAGCTTAAGAGTAACTCAAGTACTGTAATTTTGGCTTGTTGTTTTTGAAGCTGTTCAACAATACTATACTCACCATGTTTTAAAAATTTTAAGAATTCTTAAGCTTGTGCTTCAGTCACTGACTCGTTTATTTTTTGGGGTGGTTCATCACCGAATACTTTCTCAAGCTCAACTTTTACGTCTTTATCATTCATGATCTCTGCGACCTTCGAAGTCTCTGGCAAGTAACATCGACCACTTCTAGTGAAATGTCTTACTTCATTTACAGCTTCAGTTTCTGACTCATCCATTTCCCCATTGTACGTGAATTCTGTTTTAACCCACATTTCTTTTTCTTTTTGGGGTTGCGACATGGAAACATGAGCATCATAATTCCAAGGAACTCTATGTGTGTTCTTGAACGGGAAAGGTGCCGGAGCCAAGATGATAATCTTGGGATCCATCTTTGTACTTTCCACTCAGGGTGAACTATTCTCCATTCGTTTAGATGAGATGACCAAAGGTCGGTCCACACTGTATTTGACACTAGGATTGTCTGATGCGCATACGTTCATCTCTCTCATCCCTTCAACTTTCTCAAAAAACTCAATTTCTTTATTGTCCATCATCGTTTGGACCAACTGCCTAAACTATTCACAGTTTTCGATCTCATACCCTTCTTGGTGGTACTCGCAGTAGGGTCTACATCCTTCTTGTACTATTTCCATCCCTCTTTCTATTAGACGTGCCATGCACAATTGTTGGAAGACCCATCTGAAATGAGACTTGACTTTAGATATACTCTTCTTAGCTCTTCTGTTACTTCTATCTTCAATGGCATTCACGCTACGCCCTCCATGGTTTGTTAGAGGATTAGCGGCAACGTTTGGGTCTTCAAACTTTAAAATCCATGTATTTATCAGATTCTGGATAAATTTCTTAAAAGTAATGTAATTCTCCGTCGTATGTTCTGGGGCGCTAGCGTGATAGTCGCAGTGAGCTTTTTCATCATACCATGCAGGTAAAGGGGGCTTGAATGGTGTAACAGGATATGGTCGAACAAAGTCGGCGTTATACAACTCAGTGTATGATATCGACAATGGGGTAAAAGATATCTTTTCCTTTTCCTTCCTTGTTATAGCCTTGTGTATTTCCGATAGAATCATGTGGTTGAGAAATAGTGAAGTTTTCCGGGGCATTGTAGGTGCTGGTGACATTCACCTCATTATCCTTCTTTTTGTAATGCTTTCGAGAATTTTCCTCAGTATCAATCCTTCTATTTTTTATGGCTACTTCAATCGATTTCCTAGTCCTTATTAAATCAGCAAAGTTCTAAGCAGTATTGTTTATCAGGCAGTCAAACAATGTTCCCCTCAGGGTGTTTACAAACATAGTAGTGATCTCATATTCCGAAATGGACGGATGAATTTGGGCTGCTATGTCACGCCATCTTTGGGCATATTGGCGCAAACTTTCATTTGGTCGTTGTTCCATTCCTTCCAACATAGCTCGACTGGGGATCATGTTAGAAACATGCTTGTAGTGTTCAACAAAGGCCCTAAAAAGGTCTTTCTATGATTTAATACTATCCCGACTAAGCTACATATACCAACGGATTACCAACCCGGTCAGACTATCCTGGAAACAATGGATCAGCAGCTTCTCATTTTTTATAAAGGGTGTCATCTTCCTACATTACATGGTTATTTGAGTGGAATAACAAGTGGTTCCGTCATATTTATCAAAATCTGGTGTTTTAAATTTTGGTGGGGGGACTAAATCTGACACAAGGCTCATGTTGCTAGCCTCACTCCCTTGTTCGCCCACCCCTAGCATGGCTTGTTCTGAAAAGAGGCAAAACTTTCTTCATTTTTGCTTTCCAACTCAGTTCTAATATTTTCCACTATGTTCAGATCAGGTATCTCTTCTTCATGGACTGTCTTTGAATCAATCGGTTGTTTCGTAGTTGCCCCTTCTTGCTGGTTGGCAGGCGTTCTAGTAGTGTTAATGTATATTCTTCTTTGGGGTATCGACGTCTTCGAATGAACCCTAATGTGAGATGTAGTCGCAGTATCCTTTGATTCTTCAACAGTGTCATCTAAAACCTTATCTTTACCAAGCAATGCAGCTATTTGAGCCAAAATTACTACTTGTAACTGGGTAATCTATTCACTGATATTTTGCTCGGTTCTATCAAAGCGAGATCCGAGGTCCTTCTGGCCTTGTTCTAGGTTGGCTACTCTTTCTTTCATTATTTTTGTTTGTAAACGAGTACCGTATCAATACGGAAGGATTGTAGTTTGAATTAAACTTTCTGTCATGATATCTTCACAATTAATCCAATTATTCATAATAATGTATGCAAAATATAACACAAAAATAAATGATTAAATGTTATATTATGTCAGAATGAATGCAATGGAGGCGTTGATTCTTAGATAGTCCTTAGAAAGACTTTCATTAGATAAAGAGGTCTGATTACAAAAAGCAAAGATAACGCATTACATATAGCGTCTAGCTTCTATTCCTATGACCCCAACTTCTTAAAGTAAATCATGTACTCGGGCTCCTAGTGTTGTCCCTGGACTGACACACGACGCAGTTCATGTGTTTCCCTTACCAAACCCTGGAAGTGTCGAGCCACTCTCTGTGCCTGTACCATGACGTCCATCATTGCTCTATCCTGGTCTCGAATCAGCTGACTGGCTTATTGAAGTCCGTACACTATTCGATGGTTATTTTCCTGCAGGGCTCCTTCAAAGGAGACAAGTCTTTCTTTGTAGTAGCAAAGGGCATCTTCGAGTTCGGCCACCCTTGCTTTTAAAACTTCATTTTCTTCTTGAGCAGCATTGTCTTGGTTGTGGTATTCCTGTAAAAGCCCCTTCAACTGCATAATTTGGGCTTCAAATTCTTCATTCTGAGCTCTTAGTTCCTGAGTTATAATTTCTAACTCTTTTGTCTTCTTTTTTATCTGCTTCTGGCTAGCTTCATAATTTCGAGTGTTAGCTATCAGCCCATTTTATTTCTTTTAGGAGCTTAGCGGTTACCTCTTTGGCAGTGGTACCTAGACCGTTCCTTCATAAATTCTACTTCAGTTCTTGCCAATCTTCCCTCAACTCTTCATGGTCTTTTTCAAGTATCTTTTTTTGTTTCAAGACATCTATTCCTTGCCGCTTGTATTTTTCCACATCCACCGAGGCTAAATAATTTACCGCTTCCAGGTTAGAGATTCATTTTTCTAAGGCGCGTACCTCTTTTTCATGAGCTGTTTTAGCCTTCTCCAAATCAGAAGAAGCATCATTCATATGCTCTCTCAAGGGTCGAACATTTTGTTGATTTGTAGAAGAAATGATATCATTGACCTGGGCGAGTCTCTATTGCTCGTAACCTGGAGTGATCGATGAATCACAACCTCAATCATGTGCATATTCTTCCAAGAGTGATTCATTTTCTGGACCTTTGCTTTGTAGTCGTCACCTTCGTGTTTAAAGTCAGAAGTATTCAAACCTGAGTAGCAGGAATGAACTGCATCGAACCATATTGGCGTGACACAAGCAAGGGGCAGTATCCAGTTCCTCCCTAAATTCCAGGAAAAGGTACCCAGTCGTATTCTCCACAACGATAGAGGAACTCAGTCAAGATTAACCAAGGTACCTTCCACTTAACGGTGTCATCTCGGAGGTCTCGAAAGACGGTCTTCCATTGATCTTCAGTCATAGCTTCGGCTTGATACTCTTCCAAAAAGACTTTTATTGGAGAGAAAATGGTGAGGCACATTTGATAGGAAAATTTCAAGTCCCAGAAGTGACTTCGGATATGGATTTCCAATAGTGGTACGCATCCCAAAAATCTACCTTCTCTAATTTTCCTGCATGCGGTTAGTGACCGAAAAGTCTCTGCTAGAATAGTTGGTACTGGATTAATGCCCTTTTTGAGTTTGTTAAACAAATCTACTGTGGCGTAATCTATATTCCCTAAGGCTTTCGAAAAGATGACCATCCTATAAATGCTGAAAGCGAACAAGTACCTCTTTTTCGGTGGATTAGGGTGTTGATGGATTAACTCTCGGATATGTGCCCAAGCTATATAGTTAGTCTTTCCTCTTCTCGCAATCTTCACTCGGAACCATTCCTTGCTCATCCCAGTGATGTTAACTAAACTTTGTAGGAAAGACGGATGGTCTCTGGGTTTGATGTAGACTTTTCCCTCCTTGAATTTCGGACAACGGAACAAGGCAGTATACTCATCAATTGTGGGAGTCATGTCAACCTTCCCAAAAGTGAAGCAACAGTATCCCGAATTCCAGAACTGTGTTAAGGCTCTAAACAAATGCATATCATTCTGCACGTCTAGTAGAAGAGCTATGTCACCGAATTCCTGTTGAAAGGCTTCCCTCATATCCAAACCCCAACTCTGCCATATTTCTCCCAGTTAATGGAGGTCATTCTGATGTGAAACAATCAAAGTGGGCTCAATAACCTCTAACACATGTGCTGCCGTCAAGCTGTCCCTTTTTTCTATCTGCATCGTTCAGACCATCCCCATACTTCAACATTATTATGTCGCGACCATTTTTTAAACCGACGTGTGGAAAAATAGCTTAACAATTGATTCTTTTGAAAATTGGGGTTTTATTCATTTTAATTTATTAAATCTTGAAATTAGGATTTTTTTGTATTAAATTGTATTTTCCCTTTATTATTTAAAAATTAATTTAGAGTCGCCACCGGTCACTTTGGTAGACCGACATCATAAAAACAACAAGAGATTCGTTTCTTTAAAATTAGGGTTCGGGTGTCGGTTACGTGTGGGGAAGGATTAGCACCCCCACAAACGTCCGTTATCGGTACCTCATCAATTTCACGTGGCATTTCGAACGGTAATTTAAATTTAATTAAATCCTTAATCGTTAATTAAATTTTATTCCGAATGGAGATATCCTTTTGTAAGAAAACACATTTTTAAGCAAATATAAGTTTTGTAACATCCAATTACTTTAGGATACTTCAATTTATATTAAAAAATGTATCTCAACACAAAAGGTTTTTAACACATGTTCATTTATTTTCTTGTAATTTTTAAGTTCAAACCTAATTAAGGCTTCAATTAATTAATTAATTAATTAAAATTTATGAATATTATTAAGTTTAAGGTTTATGTGATAACACCCAAATGATTGGGCATTACCCATATTATGCCCGAAATTAACAATATTCCTAACTATTAATGATTCTAATTGTTTAATCCCTAATTTCAATTTTATTAAATTAAACTAACTATTGTAGCGATGTCTTTTTCTTTCATCACTAAAAAAAACGAACGAGGTTTTTCGAAGGATTTTTGAAAGGTGTTTGTGACTCTTTTGGATATAAAATATTTATTCCGTGGGGTTTTAAAAGAAATCGCATTAAAAAAAATGGAGTCGCCACCGGCCACTTAGGTAGGCCGGACACCATAAAACCAGAGATTCAAAAAGACAGGGTTCGGGAGTCGGTTACGGATGGGGAAGGATTAGCACCCCCACACCGCCCAAAATTGGTACTTTAATAATTACCGCTTTATTAATATTGGATTTTCTGGATTAGAGTGACGATTATTTTAAAATTCGGTCATAATTGCGAATAAATTTTAAAGGTCCTGTTACCCGAGAATAAACGCGCAACCACTATCACTACGCTTGATACTGGCCCCGTTTACGCTCGGATAAAAGGACACCGCATTAACAAGTTATAAATCATATGCAATCTAAGTGACAAAAATATGAAACATGGCAAAATATTTAAATGCAATAAATATTAACATAATAAAATATTAATCTAATAAATGATATACTAGATTAAAACATGCATATATACATATTATTCTAAACGATAGATAAAAACAACTTTAACAAGTTAGAACAACAATGTAGGAATAATTACGTTATATGTAGACGAACAATTATTTAAAAAGACATACATGCTATTAATAAAACATATTTCAACATATATGAACAATATATTATACAATAAAGAAGACACACTAACACGTAACCTAAAAGCCAAGAAAACATACAATGTGTACAAAAATACAAGAACATGCTGTTTTATAAGTCATATAGAACATAGCATGCTTTAATACGAATAACCGGGTAAAAAACATGACTATCATTTTTAACACATATACATACATATAAACATAAAATATGAGTCATATATGAGGGACATAAAGTAAAATAATAGAATATCAATATATATACGATTATAACACGAACATGAATATTTACAAAGAATACAGGACTGAAATGAAAGAAAAACAAAAGTCAATGGCAGAAATTAAAGAACAATAATATGTAATTTAGGGACAAAATTGCGAAATAAACAAAACCTAAAAGGACCAGAATTGTAATTAGACCAAGGGGCAGACCCAAAATGAAAAATTCAAAAACGCGGGATGGTTAAGGGCGTAATTTTACCATTCAGAAACTGATTCGGTGTAATTTAGGGACTAGATTGTAAACTTTTGAAATATCAGGGGGACTGGGATTGTGATTATACCATGCGGCAAGACAAAAAATGAAAATATTGAAAACGCGGTGGGATTAAGTGTGAAATTTACCCATTTAGCAAAATAATAATAACTATATAAACCTTTTTTTTAGGCCGAAATCAAAATTTTAACCATTTGTTTAATTTTCTGATTTTTACATAACCTGTGTTCTTCTTTTTCCTCTCGTTTGTTCTTATAAAACCCAGAATCCGGCGGCCGGCCGCCGTATTCTCCGCCACCGGCGAGCTTCCAAAACACACCAAAATAACCCTTATTTCATCCTCAACATGAATCCGTGGTTGGATTCAGAGGATACCCCCTTGTTTGCCCTAGATCTAGAAAATACGAAACAAAAAAAATATTTTTTAAACCAAAATAAAACGACCAGGGGTCTTCCTCTCCTTTAGTTCACCATATCAGGCTTGGAGAAGCCGAAAGGCTTATCACTTAGGGAAGAGAAGACCCACACACAGAGATGGTAAGATAACTTTCTTCTATTTGTTTATATTTTTTTCTTTCGTATATGCATAAAAGAAAACAAGTAAGAAAAAGAGACAAGTGTTTACCACTGGACTGTCTTTTGATTATCTTGGATGTTTACAACTTTCAGATTTTTTTTTTGTATTACAAGATCTCTGTTCTCTTTTTTTAACCTCCCGTTCTTATCCCCGTTACAAAAGTTCCCGTTTCATATATATTATTGTCTCTGTTTTGTTGCAAGTTGCATCTTGCTTTTTTCAGATCTGAACTGAACTGACAATTTTGCTTGTTGTCTTGGGCATGTTTCGAACACGGGATCTGAATATCGCGCGTGGTGGCGATATGGACGATACGCGCCGCCGTGCGGACACGTTTCGGCCATTAGATCGGATCGATCTAGCGGTCGAGATGGCTTGAAGAACGATCGGCTTGGATGAAGCCTCGATTTGATGAGACGGCTCCGGATCTTGACACGTGGAGCTCCGCGATCGAGGAGTCGAACGCGTGGATCTTACGCGCGCGTGGGATATTAAAGCGTCCGCGCGTGGACCACACGCTCGCGTGTCACTCGAACGGTCCATACGTGTGGAACACGCGCCTGGCAGATATTTTTGACTTCCTGGTTGCATCTTGGCCGTTGGATCAGATCTTGATCCAACGACCCACAGTTACCTGCACATTGTAATTAGATAAGATTTAGATTTGGGCCAACCGGGCCTTGTAATTGAATTTGTAATTGGACTTGGACTTCATTTTTATTTGGGTTTAATATATTTAATTTTTTCATTTTACCAGCCCAATATAATTATAACATCAATATATATACATACGAAAATGTATACTTATATTATACAATCATTAATTAATATAATATTCTAGCATACGTACGTATAATCATACATATAATTAACATAACATCTATATATATTAATCAAATACGCTCATACTCTAGATACATACGCGACATACATACACCCCTAATACGTATACATAGCTTATACATGCACACACCACCTTATATTAGTAACATTCATATAATATAATAAATATACATGCAATATTAATATATTTACAAGTGAAAATGAGTGATTCTGATTTGCCCCTCTTTGCTTGTTCTCATGGAATGGGAAACAAAGCAAAGATTCATAAGCACTCATTTTTATCAGACTTCCCTGTTTGTAGCTTTGGAAAAACGAATTCTTTTGGACATCTCCGCTCTTCCTTGGCTGAATCTTCAGGCTCGTAAGTTCTTCCTATATAGAGCTTCGTCACCTTCCGATCTTGGAGCTACATGCTCTTCCTATATAGAACCCTTCGCTATGAAATCCCGAATTATGAGTCATTCCTTTCACTTTGAGATAGTAAAGCTTGGAGTCCTTCCTATATAGAACTCTTCGCCTTCAACGCTGGTTTCTCCTATATAAAACCTTTTGCACCGCTGATGGATTCTTCCGACTGGGAGTTCCTCCTATATAGAACTGCTAGTCTTCAAATCCTGGAGCCGTCAGTCCTTCCTATATAGAACTTTTGACGTCTAAAATCTCAGAGCTACATATTCTTCCTATATAGAACCTTTCACTCTAAGACAATGAAGCTCGGAGCCTTTCCTATATAAGACTCTTCGCTTTTGACACAACAGGTTTCCTATATAACCCTGTGTCATAGGTGAATTGCTTTGACTGGGAGTTCTTCCTATATAGAATCTGCAGTCTCTTCACCTTGGAGCCATCAGTCCTTCCTATATAGAACTTTTTTGGGGTCGGAATCTCAGAGCTCTGAGGTTCTTCCTATATAGAACCTTTTACTCTAAGACAATAAAGCTAGGAGCCCTTCCTATATAGAACTCTTCGCTTTCGACACAGCAGGATTTCCTATATAATCTTGCGTGTCATGGGTGAATTGCTTTGACTGGGAGTCCTTCCTATATAGAACTGTGAGTCTTCACCCTGGAGCTGTTAGTCCTTCCTATATAGAACTTTCAGCTTCTGAAACCTCGGAGAGAAGGATTCTTCCTATATAGAACCTTTTACTCTAAGACAATAAAGCTCGGAGCCCTTCCTATATAGAACTCTTCACTTTCGACACAGCAGGATTTCCTATATAATCTTGCGTGTCATGGGTGAATTGCTTTGACTGGGAGTCCTTCCTATATAGAACTGCGAGTCTTCACCCTGGAGCTGTCAGTCTTTCCTATATAGAACTTTCAGTTTCTGAAACCTCGGAGAGAAGGATTCTTCCTATATAGAACCTCTCTCTGGAGCTTGAAAGCATGTGCCTTTTGTATGTAAAAACATTGTCTTCTCGTTCGGGATTAACACCGCGATGGCTCTCGATGTCTCTTTGGATCTGCAGATACCTGTTTGAGATGAAAACAAAATGCTATGACAAATGAATTGACATGCTCCTAATCCTAGTGATGTCTGACTATTCATGATGCATGAGTGTCAATATCTTGGTGGGCTTGCTTTGATCCTGATTTGATCTTGATGTTCGCTTTCTCCTTTTTTACAGGCATCGATACTCCGCCTCACTGTCAGGTTCAACCATCTCAACCTTTCTTTTTCTCCAATTACGATTTGGAATTCTAAAGTGCCCTTTCGGGTTTTCACTTTAAAGAGAGTTTTTTTTAGGGGGCGCCCTTATGGTTTTCACCCAAGAGATCTCTTTTGTTATCTCGTGTGCCTTCCTTGAATAGATAGGACATGTGCCATTGGTCATCCTACCTGGTTGTTTAAAGCTTCTCACATTCCCTAGCCATTATGTAGGGAACTGGAGGACGGAGTTAACATCGTTTTCTTTGATCACCTGCATTTTCAAGGTTAAATCATAGTAATGCTCCGAAATCTCTTGTTTCATTATAAGCCTATGTTATCTTATTTGACTAAAATTGACAAGAAGGCCAGGAATGGATGCTCAAAAACACGGTTTTATTACGATTAAGGGCTTTGAGATATCTTAAAAAGAAAGGTATGACACACATGAGTTAAGTATGAAAATACAAGATCCCACATTATCTTCGATATGAATGATACATGACCCTGTCAACCGGTGTAGAATTTTTTTTTGCCTGAAGCCTTCTCTTCATAATGTTCATGAAGATACCCTTCTCTTCGGATATTCAACTTTTCAACTTACCCGAGCCGCCCTTTGTGGGTTTTCAACTCGAGTCCTTCCTTTGCTTCAAGACGCCCGGTTTCGAGTTTTCGTCCTGAGCTCTCTAATTTTTTTAGAGATAGTATTTCTTGACGGCATCGAAATTTACGGGATTTTTCAGCTCGTCCCCGTCCATTTCTGTTAGGATCAGGGCTCCTCCTGAGAAGGCCTTTTTTACGACGTACGGTCCTTCCCAGTTGGGCATCCATTTTCCTCGAGAATCTTTCTGGATAGGGAGGATTTTCTTGAGTACCAGATCCCCTTCTTTGAATTCTCTTGGGCGCACCTTTTTGTTGTATGCCTGCACCATCCGCTTTTGGTACATCTGACCATGACAAATGGCCTTTAGTCTTTTTTCGTCAATGAGATTTAGCTGGTCGAGTCTGGCCTGCACCCATTCAGCTTCTTCCAGCTTTACTTCGTTTAAGACCCGGAGGGACGGAATCTCTACCTCAATTGGGAGTACTGCTTCGGTACCATACACCAAGGAGTAGGGTGTTGCCCCTATTGATGTGCGAATGGACGTCCTATAGGCGAAAAGGGAAAAAGGCAACTTCTTATGCCAATCCCTGTAGGTATCCGTAGTCTTCACTATGATCTTCTTTATATTCTTGTTTGCTGCTTCCACTGCTCCATTCATTTTAGGACGATAGACTGTGGAATTATGGTGTGTTATCTTGAATTGAGTGCACACGTCCTTCATCATTTTATTGTTCAGATTGGAAGCGTTGTCGGTGATGATCCTTTCTGGCAATCCGTATCGACAAATAATTTTTTTCTTTAAGAACTTACAAACTGTAGTCCTGGTGATATTGGCGTAAGACGCTGCATCTACCCATTTAGTGAAGTAGTCTATGGCGACCAAAATGAAACGGTGCCCATTGGAAGCTTTTGGATGGATCTGCCCGATGACGTCCATGCCCCATGCTGCGAAAGGCCACAGAGAATTCATGGTGTGTAAAGGCGATGGGGGTGCGTGAATTTTGTCAGCGTAAATTTGGCATTTGTGGCATTTCCTGGCGTAATCGATACAATCTCCCTCCATGGTCAACCAGAAATAACCGTATCTCATAATTTTCCGGGCTATAGACAGCCCGTTGGCGTGCGTTCCACAGATCCCGTCATGTACTTCGGCTAAGATTTCCTTCGCCTCCTGGGTATCCACACATCTCAACAATGTTTGATCATGACTTCTTCTATATAGGATTTCCCCATCTAGGACATATTTTGTTGCCATTTTTCTGAGCGCTTTTCTGTCATTGTCGTTTGCCCCTTCTGGATACTTTCGAAGCTTGACATATTGCAAGATGTCATAGTACCATGGATTTCCGTCAATCTCTTCCTGTACGTTACAACAATGAGCAGGCCTTTCAAACGTCTGTATTTCAATGGGCTTTATTTCTGCCCCGGTGTTTGTTTTAAACATGGATGCCAAGGTTGCCAATGCATCTGCCATCTGATTTTCTTCTCGGGGCAGGTAATTGAAGCTGACCTTTTCGAACTCTTTGGTGAGCTCTTGTGTCAATTTGTGATATTTGACCAACTTCGGGTCCCTGGTTTCCCATTCCCCGCGCAATTGGTAAATGACTAAGGACGAATCTCCGAACACTCGAAGTTCCTTAACCTTTCTCTCGATGGCTGAGTTCAGTCCCATGATGCAAGCTTCGTATTCAGCTATATTGTTTGTGCAGAAGAATTCCAATCTGCTGGTGAAAGGATAATAGACATCTTCAGGTGAGATTAGCACTGCCCCTATCCCATGTCCGAGGGCGTTGGAGGCTCCATCGAAGTAAAGTTTCCATGACTTATCATCTAAAATCTCTTCTTCGGTTGTAATGCACATCAAGTCTTCGTCTGGGAAACTAAAGTTCAATGTCTCATAGTCATCCGAAGCACTACTAGCTAGGAAATCCGCTACGACACTCCCCTTTATGACTTTCTGATTAACATATACGATGTCGAATTCAGATAATAGCATCTGCCATCGGGCCATCCTTCCCGTTAGCGCTGGTGCTTCCATTAAGAACTTCAATGGGTCTAGCTTGGATATCAACCAGGTAGTATGGTATAACATGTACTACCTGAGCCGCTTGGTAGCCCAAACTAGAGCACAACACAGTTTCTGCACTGGCGGGTACCGCGTTTCGCAATCATTGAATTTCCTGCTTAGGTAATAGATGGCTTGCTCCTTTTTTCTTGACTCATCGCGTTGCCCCAGTACACATCCCATTGAACTCTCGAAGACTGTTAAGTAGAGAATTAGTGGTCGACCAGGTACTGGTGCGACTAAAATTGGAGCATTTGTCAGGTACTTTTTGATCTTTTCTAGGGCTTTTTGACATTCTTCATCCCACACGCCAGGATTATTCTTTCTAAGAAGTCTGAAGACCGGGTCGCATTGGTTGGTTAATTGGGAGATGAAACGAGAGATATAATTCAGCCTCCCCAGGAAACCGCGAACTTCCTTCTGCGTGCGGGGTGGTGAAAGGTCCTGGATGGCTTTCACTTTATCCGGATCAATCTCAATCCCTCTTCTGCTTACTACGATCCCTAGGAGTTTTCCAGAAGTAACGGCGAAGGTACACTTGGCAGGATTGAGCCTCAGTCGGTACTTCCGTAGTCTTTGGAATAGTTTTCTCAAGTTTTGTAGGTGCTCTTCCTCTGTTCGAGATTTGGCAATCATATCATCCACGTATACTTCTATTTCTTTGTGCATCATGTCATGGAAAAGAGTCACCATTGCTCTTTGGTATGTTGCCCCTGCGTTCTTTAGTCCAAACGGCATCACTTGATAACAAAAAGTATCTCACATGGTTATGAATGTGGTTTTCTCCATGTCGTTAGGATCCATCTTTATCTGGTTGTACCCTGAGAAGCCGTCCATGAAGAAAAACCATGAATGTCCTGCGGTGTTGTCAACCAGCGTGTCAATATGTGGTAAAGGGAAGTTGTCTTTAGGGCTGGCTCGGTTCAGATCCCTATAATCTACACACATACGAACTTTCTCGTCTTTCTTTGGTACTGGTACAATGTTTGTAACCCATTCGGGGTACTTGGCTACTTCCAAGAATCCAGCATCAAATTGCTTTTTCACTTCTTCTCGGATCTTTAACAACATATCTGGTCTCATTCTCCGAAGTTTTTGCTGTACTGGTTTGCATTCCAATTTTGTTGGCAATTTGTGCACCACTATGTCGGTATTCAACCCCGGCATATCTTGATAAGTCCAGGCGAAGATATCCTTGAATTCCTGAAGTATGGCTATCAGTTCATGCTTGGTTTTTGAGGAAATCGTCGTTCCTATTTTTATTTCTTTTCTCGCTTCTTCAGTCCCTAAGTTGACAATTTCTGTTTCTTCTTGGTGGGGCATGATCTGCTTTTCTTCGTTGTCCACCATTCTCTTCAAATCTTCCGGGATCTCAATTTCTATCTCATCATATCCTTCCTCAATTCCCTCTGAGACCTCAGGGCATTCAAAATTTACTCCAGGATTGGATCCGGTATCATTCATATCATCAATCATGAGCGACCTGCATTAAATGAGAATGAATTGTATTGGGAAAGAGACGGATTTATATGAAGGGAATGAATATGAAGAATGCATGAATGGAATAAATGAGACTTTGGTCATTTTTTGAGAAAGTGGGGATATTTTCATTTCAATCAAAAAGTTAACATAGGTGCCCCATACAAGAGATCCCCATTGTTTATGGGCAAAAACAAAAGGTTGGTTCGGAGCATTACTCTGATCTATTCCTAAAAACTACAGGTAGATCAATGCAGCTCCAGTTATCGAGTGTTTCCCCTGGATGGCAAGGGCGGATGTTGGTCAACATTTTGCTGCCTCGGTCCTTTTCAGCTATCATGTTGATGTACATCCCTTCAAATGATTCTCTGAGTACTTCCTCCTGGTTAAGTTCATCATTTTTCTTCATTGCCTCTCCGATATCTTGACCTGGCTGGTAGAACCCTCGGGAGACAAAAGTGGCTTTCAAACTAGGAAAGGACATCGGTCTCCATGGAATGTCTTCTCCTTTAGATATGGCTTTTCTTTGTTCTTCCTTCCTCTTATATTCCTCTTTCTTCTGTTGGACACTTGGTTGGTAACCCAGCCCGAAACGATCCTTCTTGGTTATCATATTCTTGGGTCTCAGGTTTCCTTGTAATTTCTTCCCCAGCCCTTTTCCTATTTTGGCTCCTCGGCCCAGAGTTTCTGCGACGGTCATCTTGGTACAATTAGATAACCTGGGGTAGGGGATCCGGCTTCCCTCTGAAACGAATGTGGCATTTACTAGTTCTAATGCTCGGAACGAGCATTCTGCAACATCTTCATCATTTTGAATGTAGGGGGTGTCTGATGTCACTGAAGCAACAAATTCATGCTCTGCCTCTACTGTGACCAATTTGCCTTCAACTACAAATTTTAATTTCTGATGCAATGATGATGGGACAACTCCTGCGGAGTGGATCCACGGTCTTCCCAACAAACAACTATAAGATGGTTTTATGTCCATCACCACAAAATTGATCACATATTCAGTTGGTCCGATCAATAGGGGCACCTCAATTTTCCCCATTGTTGCTTTTTGCGTACCATCAAAAGCTCTTACCGAGTTGTGGCAGGGCTTTAGGTACGAACCATCTATTGGCAATTTTTGCAGGGTTACCATAGGTAAGACATTCAATGCTGACCAATTGTCGATCAGTACGCCTGGTAATACATACCCTTTGCAGTGGGTAGTGATGTTAAGAGCTTTGGTAGACCCCATTCCTCCCTCCGGGATTTCATCATCACTGAATGTGATATGATTATAGGCGGTAATATGCCCTACTATCATGTCCAGGTTTGTTACAGAAATGTCCTGGGGTACAAAAGTTTGATTCAGCACTTTCAATAGCGTCTCCCGATGCTTTTCTGAACTCAAGAGTAATTCCAGCACTGTGATCCTGGCCGGTTGTTTTCATAGTTGTTCCACTACGCTGTACTCGCTATGTCTCAAGAACTTTAGAAATTCTTTGGCCTGGGCCTCAGTTACCGGCTCATTTATATTTGGGGAAGGTTCTTCTCCAAATATCTGCATAGGGCTAACTGCTGTACTCTTCCCCTTATCCTTTTCAGCCGCTTTCAAAGCCTCGGAGGAGTAACATCGGCCGCTCCTTGTGAAATGACCTGCCTCACCAACGTTCACATCGTTCTGGCTTTGTTGGTCTTCTAGCGTAGGCTCTTTTACCTGTTCGTGTTCTGATTTTTCTGGCATGGTCACATTTACAGCATAATTCCAGGGAATTTGTCGCATATCTTTGAATGGGAATGGAGATGGTGCTGAAATGATGATCTTGGGACTTATTTTGCTGGTTTCTCATTGGGAGACACCTGCATTCCCTGTCTTGGGAGAGATGATAAAAGGTCTATCCTTCCCATATCTAGTTTTGGGGCTATCTGTCATGTGTACGTCTGATACCTTCTTCCCCATGGGCTCCTCAAAGAATTCAATTTGTTTTTCATTCATCAACTTCTGCACCAATTTCTTGAACTCGTCACATTCTTGGATATCATGCCCTTCAGTCTGATGGAATTCGCAATACTTTCCACATTCCTTCTGCCTTATTATCATGCCTTTGTTGATCACACGAGCCATGCATAATTGTTGAAACACCCACCGTAAAGGAGACTTGACTTCTGACACGTCATCCTTTATCCTCCTGGTAAAGCATTCTTCTATGACATTTACCCCTCTGCTCCCATGATTGGGCAGCGGGTTGTTGGCTACGCTCGGCTCTTCAAACTTTAATATCCCGGAATCGATTAAGTTCTGTACAAGCTTTTTGAAGGCAAGACAGTTCTCAGTGGGATGTCCAGGGGTACCGCCGTGATAGTCGCAATGCGCGCTTGGATTATACCAAGGCGGGAAGGGCGGATTGACAGGAGTAACGATGTATGGTCGGACCAGGTCTGCTTCATACAACTGGGAATACAGTTCTGAGTACGAAACATGTAGGGGAGTGAAAGTTCTCCTCTCTTTTTCTTTTCTGGTAACTCTTTCATCTCTTTGATTTTGTTTTTGTGTTTTTCCCACAGGTGCTTGTGGCTGTGAGACTGTGAAGTTCTTCGGGGCGGTATAGGTGCTGGTGGTGTTTACTTCATTTCTCTTGTTGTACTTTCGAGACCCTTCCCCACCATCAATTCTGCCGCTCTTAATTGCCAGTTCGAGAGACTCCCTAGTCCTGATTAAGTTGGCAAAACACTGTGTTGTGTTATTAATGAGGCGATCAAAGAGTGCCCCTTTCAGAGTATTGACAAATAATGGCGTGATTTCATGCTCCGGGATAGGTGGCTGGATTTGGCCACTCTCTCTCCACCTTTGGGCATATTGTCATGAGCTTTCATTGGACTTCGCCCCATATTTTCTAACATAATTCTGCTAGGGATCATGTACATTACATGTTTGTATTGCTCGGTAAATGCTTTAGACAGATCTTTCCATGTCTTAACATTTGCCTTGCTCAACCGAGTATACCAACGTAACGCCGCTCGATTAGACTATCCCGAAACAATGGATTAGTAGCTTTTCATCTTTATGGTAAGCCGCCATCTTTCGGCAGTACATCGTTATGTGTGCAGAAGGACATGTGGTTCCATCATATTTATCGAACTCGGCTTTTTAAACTTTGGCGGCGAGGACAAGATCGGACACCCGGACTTAGGTCGCTAGCGTCATTTCTGATTCTTCATTTGATTGTAACGCTTTAAATTTTTCCTCCATGAGGCGAAATCTTTCTTCCCACTTTTTCTACCTCATTCTGATTACATTCGACCATGTTGGTCCGGTACTTCTTCTTCATAAAGTGCTTCAGTATCGAGGGGTTGAGTCTCAGGTGCCCCTACTTGAAAGCTGGAAGACATTCCTGCAGGGTCAATATACACCTTCCTAGCCTGGTTTGGTGTAGTTGGTTGAACCTTGTAGTGAGCCGGGGTACCTTCTGGCTCTGGAACATTTTCTCCTTCTACTCTTTTTCCAAGACTTTTTGCCAGCAATGCGGTTATGTCAGATACTATAGATGTTTGTGATTGCTTAATCTGATCACTAAGGCTTCTCTGGGCCTCTTCAAGCCTTGTCTCGAGCTCTCTTTGCCCTCTTTCTAGACTAATTATCCTTTCTTCCATGAGCTTTCTTTGTAGCCGGGTAAAATATAGGTGATGAATGATTGCGGGTTAACTACACACAACGCCACAATATTCATATTGTTAATATGGTTGCAAAAAAAATAAATGCATGTGCAATGATGCGAATGTTATGATGCAAATGCAAAAATGTATGTAGATAAGGTACTGATTCCGCTGGTAATCACCCTTTTGAACTACTTCCACGGGAATTAAAGGGTATTGATTACAACAAAGTTCGTGTTACAAAAGTAAAGATCCCTAGTACAAAAGATCTAATTACAACACAGAGTCCTATAGATAGACTCTAGCTCTATCTCCTAATTTTCCAATTGCCCTGAGCAGCTTGAGGAACCTAGGAGCTTCTTCCATTCCCGGGGCTATAAAAGGTCAGAGTGTCTCAGCCTCGACAGCTAAATCATTTACATGTCTGGAGACTCGCTGTATGTCCACCATTAGGTTTGTGTAATACTGGTCTCTGTCATGTACCATTCGAGCAGCGTCGCGTAATCTCTTCTGCCAATAGGTGTCTCCTCCGGCTGCAGCCTCCTCGAACACATTAATTCTTTCCTTGTAACCCCCCACAATTGCTTCAAGGGACCCATTTCGTGCTTGTAACACACCCACTTCGTGTTCTCTTTCTTGCAGCTCAGCGAAGTTATTCCTGCGGCTGTACATTCGAAGTGAGTGTTCGACTTCTGCCACCTTTCCTTTTAATTCATCATTTTGACTTTGGCTTTGCTCCAACCTTTGAATAGTATCATCGTACAGTTTCTGCATCTCTAACAGTCTATTTCGACTACTCATGGATTTTCTTTTCCATACGGCGACACTTTCTCTCTCATGATGGACAGCTTGTTTTCCCTTGCTAATTTCTTGCCTGGATCTTTCTTTCTCTTTATCAATGGCCTTTTTGGCAGACCGTTTTTCTTCCTCCATATCCAAACGGCAGCTTTCTATCTCTTTCTCAATCGCTCTTTTGTTGATTTCCCTTTCTTCTTCCACCAAACGGATGCCGTTCTTTCTTTCTCTTTCCACAGCTATGAACTGACTCCGGCCGGCTTTCTGTATTTTTGCTTGTAATAGAAGGGCATCTTTTTGATAAAGAGTATTCTTGTCGCTCAAATCTGCATTTAATTTCTTCAATTGCCTAATGATCCCGTCCCGCTCGTCAACTTCTAAGCTTGCTTTATAGAGTTTGCTCGCATGTTGGGTCTGTTGAATGTCCATTTTCCTTTTAACTTCTTCGAGTTCACTCCTTAAGATGTCGGCTTCGGACGGTACCACCCTTGTAAGCTCTTCGAGTGACACTGCTGGTCCTTGATCAGATTCAGGAATCACATTATTAACCCTCAAACGTCTCCAAAGATCGTAATCTGGGGTAGTCATGTGCTCGGTATCTCCTTCCACCCTGATCCGATAACAATGATCCCAGGCCCTCATGATTGTCTGAATTTTTCCTTTGAACTCTCCTTTGAAAAGAAATTCAGTTTGGCTTAATCCGGCGGTATTGGGAATGAACTGTCGCGATCCGAACTGCCGAGACACTAAAAGCGGGGCACAAGCGATCCCTCCATGCAATCCCAACATCATCAGCTAGTTGAAGTCACCACAACTGTATAGAAAATAATTAACTTTACCGAGCGAGGGGACCCTCCATGCTATATCTTCATCTTGAATATTCCTGAAGAAATTGGTCCACATTTTTGTTTTCAAACCCTCTTGCCATTCCTTTGCTAAGTATTCTCGTAAAGGCGAAAAACCTTGGAAGGATATCCCCGGCAGGACCCTCGTCGGCGTCTTCCACATGTGACTCTGAATCCATACTTGTAACAGTTGTGCGCATCCTCGAAAACGTCCTTCTTCATGTTTCCGGCTAGCATTTAAGGAAATGAAAGTCTCGACCAAGATTGCTGGTACTGGGTTTGCTTTCCGTTTCACCCGCTCAAACAAATCCAGAATGGCTATGTCAATGTTCCCGAGTACTCTTGGAAAGATCACCAAGCCATATATTCCTAAAGCGAATAGGTCCATTTTCTTTGCCTCGTCTGGATGTGTTGATATGATGTCCCGAATACTTTCCCATGCAAAGACTGTATTATCTCCTCGGATTTAAAGGAGGCCACTAACCCAATCGTCACTCATTCCCACAAAGGTTTTGAGTTTCGCAGTGTAATTCTGATTCCTCGGAGGCTTCGCGTAGATCCAGTCTTCCTGAATATTTTTCTGATTAAGTAAAGCAGTGTATTCTTCTACCGTAGGCATCATGTCCTGCCCATTGAAGGTGAAGCAGCAAAAAGCCGGATTCCAGAACTGGACTATAGCTCGGAGTAGGGGCTGGTTAATCCGAACATATAATAGCTGTGCGATGTCGCCATAACTATTGCAGAACAAGTCTTGTAGTCTTCGGTCCCATCTTTCCCAAATGTTTTGAAGATCCCATAAGTCGTTTTGTTGGAGACTCACATAAGTGTATCCTGCTATTACACGTTCATTCGGCAAACTGTCCCCTTGGATTTTCTGATTGACTTCTGACCAATGTCTGACTGACAAATTAAGCTCTTCTTTCCTAAGACACCTTTTTTCCATGGTGAAAGACTTTCTGATCAGGCAAACCACTTGATCCAGTACCTTTATGTGATGCAAATGCAATGATGTATAAAAAAAACAAAAGCGAAAAGAAAACGAGTCAGTACCAGATAAAATTGATAAATATACAAATAAAAGGACAAAATTAAACAGAATAAACACACAAAACAACCCTATTTATCCTGTCTAAAATACCTAAGGTTATTCGCATGGCTCTAACATGGTGGGTTTCTATGTTCTCTACATGCAGTTTTGGTTCTAGGAGGTACCCGAATTGTCCTCGCTGTCCTCTACTAAGAGTATCAAGGCCCCCGATCATCACCCATTATAGGCTCCTTTCAACCGGGTTCAATTCAGGGGGACCCATTCGCTTATGCCCATACGAAGGAACGATATCCTTACGAAAACATAAGTTACTCGAGCCCCGAAGGTACTTGCTAGGCCCATACGGGATAACGATATCTCCACGAAAGCATTAGCGTTTTCCCCCCACTTAGAAAGAAGGGTTTATATGCCATATTTTAAATGCGTTAAAATAAACGCGCAATTATGACCGAATGTTAATTTAATAGTCACTTTAATCCGGAACTTCTAATATTAGTAAAGCGGTAATTATTTTAAAAGCTCGACTCTCATTTGTTTGTTTTTTTTAAAAACAAAAAACAAAAATCATCCCCAGCGGAGTCGCCATCTGTAGCGATGTCTTTTTCTTTCATCGCTAAAAAAAACGAACGAGGTTTTTCGAAGGATTTTTGAAAGGTGTTTGTGACTCTTTTGGATATAAAATATTTATTCCGTGGGGTTTTAAAAGAAACCGCATTAAAAAAATGGAGTCGCCACCGGCCACTTAGGTAGGCCGGACACCATAAAACCAGAGATTCAAAAAGACAGGGTTCGGGAGTCGGTTACGGATGGGGAAGGATTAGCACCCCCACACCGCCCAAAACTGGTACTTTAATAATTACCGCTTTATTAATATTGGATTTTCCGGATTAGAGTGACGATTATTTTAAAATTCGGTCATAATTGCGAATAAATTTTAAAGGTACTGTTACCCGAGAATAAACGCCCAACCACTATCACTACGCTTGATACTGGCCCCGTTTACGCTTGGATAAAAGGACACCGCATTAACAAGTTATAAATCATATGCAATCTAAGTGACAAAAATATGAAACATGGCAAAATATTTAAATGCAATAAATATTAACATAATAAAATATTAATCTAATAAATGATATACTAGATTAAAACATGCATATATACATATTATTCTAAACGATAGATAAAAACAACTTTAACAAGTTAGAACAACAATGTAGGAATAATTACGTTATATGTAGACGAACAAATATTTAAAAAGACATACATGCTATTAATAAAACATATTTCAACATATATGAACAATATATTATACAATAAAGAAGACACACTAACACGTAACCTAAAAGCCAAGAAAACATACAATGTGTACAAAAATACAAGAACATGCTGTTTTATGAGTCAGATAGAACATAGCATGCTTTAATACGAATAACCGGATAAAAAACATGACTATCATTTTTAACACATATACATACATATAAACATAAAATACGAGTCATATATGAGGGACATAAAGTAAAATAATAGAATATCAATATATATACGATTATAACACGAACATGAATATTTACAAAGAATACATGACTGAAATGAAAGAAAAACAAAAGTCAATGGCAGAAATTAAAGAACAATAATATGTAATTTAGGGACAAAATTGCAAAATAAACAAAACCTAAAAGGACCAGAATTGTAATTAGACCAAGGGGCAGACCCAAAATGAAAAATTCAAAAACGCGGGATGGTTAAGGGCGTAATTTTACCATTCAGAAACTGATTCAGTGTAATTTAGGGACTAGATTGTAAACTTTTGAAATATCAGGGGGACTGGGATTGTGATTATACCATGCGGCAAGACAAAAAATGAAAATATTGAAAACGATTAAGTGTGTAATTTACCCATTTAGCAAAATAATAATAACTATATAAACCCTCTTTTTAGGCCGAAATCAAAATTTTAACCATTTGTTTAATTTTCTGATTTTTACATAACATGTGTTCTTCTTTTTCCTCTCGTTTGTTCTTATAAAACCCAGAATCCGGCGGCCGGCCGCCGTATTCTCCGGCGCCGGCGAGCTTCCAAAACACACCAAAATAACCCTTATTTCATCCTCAACATGAATCCGTGGTTGGATTCAGAGGATACCCCCTTGTTTGCCCTAGATCTAGAAAATATGAAACAAAAAAAAAATATTTTTTAAACCAAAATAAAACGACCAGGGGTCTTCCTCTCCTTTAGTTCACCATATCAGGCTTGGAGAAGCCGAAAGGCTTATCACTTAGGGAAGAGAAGACCCACACACAGAGATGGTAAGATAACTTTCTTCTATTTGTTTATATTTTTTTCTTTCGTATATGCATAAAAGAAAACAAGTAAGAAAAAGAGACAAATGTTTACCACTGGACTGTCTTTTGATTATCTTGGATGTTTACAACTTTCAGATTTTTTTTTTGTATTACAAGATCTCTGTTCTCTTTTTTTTACCTCCCGTTCTTATCCCCGTTACAAAAGTTCCCGTTTCATATATATTATTGTCTTTGTTTTGTTGCAAGTTGCATCTTGCTTTTTTGAATCTGGCCCGAATCGACAATTTTTCTTGTTGTCTTAGGCATGTTTCGAACACGGGCCCGAATATCGGCGCGGTGGCGATATGGACGATTCGCCGGCGTTAAAACACGTTCTCGGCCGTTAGATCAGATCTGATCTAACGGTCGAGATGGCTTGAAGAACGATCGGCTTGGATGAAGCCTCGATTTGATGAGACGGCTCCAGATCTTGACACGTGGAGCTCCGCAGTCGAGGAGTCAGAACGCGTGGATCTTTACGCGGCGTGGGATATTAAAGCGTCGCGCGTGGACCACACGCGCGTGCGTGGCACTCGAACGGTCCATACGTGTGGAACACGCGCCTGGCAGATATTTTTGACTTCCTGGTTGCATCTTGGCCGTTGGATCAGATCTTGATCCAACGGCCCACAGTTACCTGCACATTGTAATTAGATAAGATTTAGATTTGGGCCAACCGGGCCTTGTAATTGAATTTGTAATTGGACTTGGACTTCATTTTTATTTGGGTTTAATATATTTAATTTTTTCATTTTACCAGCCCAATATAATTATAACAACAATATATATACATACGAAAATTTATACTTATATTATACAATCATTAATTAATATAATATTCTAGCATACGTACGTATAATCATACATATAATTAACATAACATCTATATATATTAATCAAATACGCTCATACTCTAGATACATACGCGACATACATACACCCCTAATACGTATACATAGCTTATACATGCACACACCACCTTATATTAGTAACATTCATATAATATAATAAATATACATGCAATATTAATATATTTATAAGTGAAAATGAGTGATTACAACTATGTGTAATTTTCATTTTCTATGTTTAAATGAAATATTGAATCTTCTACTAAAATGCCCCATTGATCAACATCACATTGCAATGTGACACTAATCAACTTAGAACATTAAAGTTTCCATTCAATATTAATTTATTTTCTACAATGTTCTCATCTATTAAATTAGTTAATTTAATTAAAGTACCTGTAGCGACATGTTTTCCTTTTCCTTTTTGAAAAAAAAATTGCCACGTTAAGGGCGTTTGTTTATGAAAGAAGTCGGCTACTAATTATCCCTTAAATTATTAATGAAAATCTTTTGGAAGATTGGGGATTTCTTTTAAAAACTTTAAAATTTCAAAAACGATGAAAACCTGGTGTTGCCACCGACCACTTGGGTAAGGTAGGCCGGACACCATAAAACCAGAGATTCATTGCGAAAGGGTCCGGGAGTTGGTTACGTGTGGGGAAGGATTAGCACCCCCATCACGCCCGAAGATCGGTACCAAAAAATTTGTTGCTCTTAAAAGGATGAAAGTTATTGAAATTTAAATTGAGTTTAATTTAAAGTTCTTAGATAAAAATTAACCTGGGTTGCACGGGCCTTATCGAATTGGTAGACTCATATTAATTAAACATTTAATTAATAAGGTTGACGATATGTCGGACCATAGATTAAACTGACATCGAATTAGCTCGACTGTCGTGTTAATTTATGGTTCGACCCCCGTACGTCAAATTTATGCCTCATGCGAATGCTTAAGTATGGTGTGATGATTTTGTTAATTTTTAATTCATTTACCTCGGGATGGTAAAAATTAATTTGAGTATTTGGTCAACATTCTTTAAGCTCGGACTGTTGCGACACAAATTTTTGAATTAATAAATACCTCCCTTTTTTGTGATTTAGGTTAATTAAAGATGCAACTAAGATTAAAGAATATATGGATGTCAATTAATGTATGACAATCAAGGGCATAAATATAAACATTTAAAAAGAGAGGCCCAGTTTGATATATAGCCCAATTATATATTTAACCCTAAAAAATTAAGAAGCTCATTTTATGGAGGTTAAATTGCAATTTAATGCTAAATTAAACTTAAAATTGATTTTTTTCTAAAGTAATTAAGAATTGTTCAATTAACTTAATGAATTTAACATTTACCCCAATAAGCCAAGGATAAATTTAAATTCACTAAATTATTCCGAACTCTAATCTAGCTAAGGTTAAAAGGAACTAAGACTAATCTAATTCTAGGACCGTGCCCCTATAAGATGAGCACACAATTTATTCGAAATAATTTGACTATTCCTAATCTAAACCCAAAAGGAACTAACTAAGCCCTACAATCTAAGCCAAAAGCATAAGGCCCAAACTATTAAAACTAAACTAAAAAACTTAAGGCCCAAATTATTATTATGTAATGAAAGCCCAAAAGGTTTAAGATACATTATATATTAAAATAACATAGCATATAAAAATATCATTTAAAAACATACATTGAAATAAATTATGTATTAAAGTTATGACATGTATATAAAAACCTATTATTTAAAAATATATATTAAAGTAAATTGTGTGTTAAAGTTATAATATACATAAGAAAAACCTACTATTTAAAAACATACATTATTCATTTTGCTAAAATCTTCTATATACTTTAAGCCATATCGTAAGCCACACACACACACACACACATATATATATATATATATCATTTTCACATTATTATACACTTCAAAAACTATATATTTTATGTACCAAAAATATATTAGTATGCTCTTCAAAATTATACTACATACCTTAAAAACTGTACATTATTTCTAAAAACATGTATGTATTATTTTATAAGATTATATTATATACTTTGAAAACTATGTGTTATAGGTCCTATATATATTATATTTTACAAAATCCTATCTTATTCTTTAAAACAATTATATATCGAAAGTATTTATTATATTTACATATATACATTTATATATATACATATCTAAAGAATTTTACCATATATTAAAAATATATTATATATTAAAACATTTATATTTTTATTTACATTTATATTTTAATTTATATTATTATTTTTTCCTTTTTTTACAAATTCCTATTTTTATTCTAAATCGTATTATAAGTTGAGAACTATTCATAAAATTTTACCAAATTTTAATTTACCAACAAATGCATGTTAAACATAAGATTATACGTCTCGTTTCTGATTTATGCTAAATCTACGTACATATTAAACATGCATTCCGTTAGAACTAATTTTATCCCTAAAATCACTATCACAAACGAGTAAAATAACATAAAAACTAAATCACAAATATTAAACATGAATTTGCAAAATTTAAACTAAAAAAATAAAAAGAATAAGTAAAATAACTTAATTTGAAACTGGAAAAAGGACCTAATTGTGAGAAAATAAAATACAAAGGCAAAATTAAAAGAAATAACATGGATGTAATTGAAAATTTTGAAAAACTACGAAGGACCCGAGGGGTAATTTAAAAAGGCGGAATGGCTTCCCATGGTAATTATCCCACATGGAGGGACCAATAGTGCAATTGGACCATGCGGAAGCCTTTCCGGCATAATTATTTTAGGGCAGAGGGACTAAAAGTGATATTGTACCATTTTTAAAAATTATAACGTTATATATACCCCTTTTATCCGAACTTCGATTCCTTTTCGGCCATTTTTTGTTATAACAAATTCCCCCACCCAAAACGCTCTGAACATGTTCATATGGGTTCATCGTGAACCCAGATTCCGGCGGCCTACTCCGCCATATTTTTCAGAAATCGGCCACTCCCCGACGATGGCCAACGAACCTAAACTGCCAAAAAAAATTCACTGTTTTCAATCCGAACCTAGCTTCTAACCCTATTCTAACCAAATTAATCATTTTCCCAGTTAAATAACCAAAAGCTGAATCAAACGAAGGGCTTCCGCCGTCGCGTGCTTCCACCGTTTCACCATACCCGGCCTTGAAGAGGCTACGACTTATCAACGGAGGAGCGTCGGCCGGAGGAAACTGAAACGATGCGAGACGAAAGGAAAATCTACATGGGTAAAATCCTAACTCTGTTTTCCTATCATTATATATATATACATGTATATAGATAAACTGAAAAAAAGAAGAAGATATACCTCAGAAGGCTACTTTTTTTCTCTGTTTATTACTTCTGGGTTTTTGTTCGAACTACCGTTTTTTACAGATAGTCCATTACATGCTTATATCTGATTTTTTTTGTTTACAATCTTAAGCAAACATTAATTGAAAAAACCGTTGATGATGCCTAGAATTAGCTTCTGACATTTTTTAATATTTCTCTGTCTTGTATGGTGGGTGGAGAGCCGGTAAAAGGATGACATGAGTGGGATTTCCGGCGACATGGCCACATGATCGGGGAAGACGAAAGGCCTGGTGCGTCGGCGCGTAAAAGCCGAACATTCGAAGCCGTGGGGAACACGCGCACGTGGGGGAGCTGATAGGGCTCTCAGCTTCATCTAGGGCCATTGGATCACTCTTGATCCAACGGCTATGGAGTGGCTGTGCAGAAGATTTAGTAAATTAGGGTTAATTTAAAATTGGGCCCTAATCGGGCCAGATGTACTTATAATAATTTTTTTGCTTTGTAATTGGACTTTAATAAACTTGGGCTTGTATTTAATGACATTTAAACATTAATACACACATAGTATGTACATACAGCCACACATGCAATATACATTCATAGTTAGATATTGAAGTAACAATGAGAATATATATGCATGCACATAATACCTAAACACACTCACATTAACAATAGTATACACATACATTGATACAAACTTAACAAGCCATTGATAATAACCATATATATGATAATCACCTACAAGGGATATACCTACAATAACACACATCACTTAGTAATGTTTATACATATATAAGCCCATTATTGCAAAATAAAGAAAATGTGTTAACCCTGGACAAAATTAGTGATTACAGCTGCCCCTCTTTGCTTATACTTGTGAAACAAGAATAAAGCAAAGACCATAAGCACTAATTTTGTCCTACTTCCCTGTCATATGATTTGCTCTCCCGGAATGACAACGAGCAAATTGAGATAACTTGTTTCCCCGAAACGACAAAAAACAATTGGGTGGCACTAACATGCCTTTTCCGATCGACATCGAACAAACCAATTACTGAATGACTCATTCCTCTGAAGCGGTAGTGAACGAATCCAAATCTCTTTCGAACGACTCATTCTTCCGAAGTGGTATTGAATGAATCTGAATGACTTTGCTTCCCCGAAGCGGCCGAAAGAAATCTTAATAACGCTGGGATGTCCCCCCGAAACGGCATCAGACATAACCTAACGAAGACGACATGTTCCTCCGAAGCAGCAACGAATAAATAGAAGTTCTTCAAATAAAGATTCCATGAAGGCTTTCGCTCTTTGTGAGACTGAACCGATAGGCTAACTTCTTCTTCCCTCTTTCCGAAAGGTTCTATTATCTAACCTTTTTCACCGGGAAGTGGTGTTTTCGAAATCCTTTGCTTGGAAATTCTCTCCAAGTTTCCGCTTTGATGTCTGTTTTCTTCTTAAGAGGTTTCCATTTTCCTGTAAAAAGAGACAAAATGCTACGATGGTATGAGTTAGCATGCTCCTACCCTAGGAATGTCTAACTAAATATGATGCATGGATAACAATAATTCACTCAGGCACTTCTTCTTTTCGGTCTCTTGATTTTGATCTTCTCTTACTTCTCCATTCTCTTTTTGCGACGGCAATGCCCCATCTCTCACTCGGGTTCACCCTTTATGCCTTTTTTTGAACTCTTGATTTTTTTGCTCTAAAGCGCCTTTTCAGGCTTTCACTTTAGACTTGTAATTCCCCGAAGTGCCCTTTACGGGTTTTCACTTCAGTTTTTTTTATTTTTTTCCTTTTTTCTCTTCCTTTTTTTCTTTTTTTCTTCTTTTCTTTTCTTCTTTTTGGGCGCCCTTCTGGGTTTTCGCCTTTAGCTTCTTTAATAATGTGAGGTACTCACTATTTTTCTTTGGTAAATTTCGTCAATTTCATCCCCGATAATCTTTTGCCTTAACCTTGGCAGATTCGTCATTTACTTTGGAACAACCTGCACTCAATAGGTTAAATCATAGTAATGCCAAGAAATCATTTGCTTTTCCTGATCTATGCCAATTCATCTGTGAGATGATTATGAGACGGACAATAGAAATGAGAATAATATTTTATTAATACGTAGAGAAACATTAACAAAATTTTGAAAGTCATGGCAAACATAAGAAAGAAAAGACGTGAATAACGTCGGCTGTATGAACAATGAGAACCCATCGACCACATTAGACATTTCATTCGCCATCTTGGGTTACAACTTTTATCGACCTAAGGATTGAAGCATCGTTCAGTTATATACCAAAATTCACGTAACTGACCCGTCCTGTTCGGATTTTCAATTCAAATCACCCCCTTTGTTTTAAGACTCCCATTTTTGGGTTTTCGCCCTAAACCCTCATTCTTCTTTCTTTTCTTCTTTCTCTCTTTTTTTCTTCTTCTTTTTTCTTTTTTTCTTTTCCTTTTTTCTTCTTTTTTCTTCCCCTCGGAAGTTGTTTTGGTTAAGTATGATCTTTTTAAGCACCATATCCCCCACTTGAAACTCTCTAGGGCAAACTTTTTTGTTATAGGCCCGTATCATCATTTTCTGATACATTTGGCTATGACATATAGCCTTCAACCTTTTCTCTTCAATGAGGTTCAATTGATCAATTATGGATTGTATCCATCCAGTCTCGTCCAACTTCGTTTCGTTCAAAATTTGGAGCGACGAAATCTCTACCTCAGTAGGTAATACCACCTCCGTTCCAAATACCAAAGAGTAATGTGTTGCCCCGGTGGAGGTCCTCACAGAGGTTTGATAAGCAAATAGGGCAAAAGGTATCTTTTCATGCCAATCATTGTAATTTTTCGTGGTTTTTGCTATGATTTTCTTTATATTCTTATTCGCTGCTTTTACTGCTCCGTTCATCTTGGGGCGATAAATAGTAGAATTTTGAGGTACAATCTTGAACTGTTCACACACTTCAGTCATCATTTTTTATTCAAGTTGGAAGCATTGTCGGTGATGATCCTTTTAGGCAAGCCATAGCGACATATAATTTCTTTCTTGAGGAACTTGCAAACTGTCGCACTTGTGATGTTGGCATATGAGGCATCTTCTACCCATTTGGAGAAGTAATCAATGGCCACTAGAATGAAGCGATGCCCATTAGAAGCTTTTGGGTGTATCTGACCAATAATATCTATTCCCCATGCAGCAAAAGGCCACGGTGAGTTCATGACGTGAAGTGGTACTGGGGGTGAATGTATCTTGATAAGTGTTCAAAATTACTATTTTTCTTACCCTTTTTACTCATATTATTGTTAGACTTAGGCTCATATTAGTTGCATAATTAGCCATTCATGCATTAATCCATGTTTCCTTCCATCGTTGAGCTTGATTACATAACTTGGTAGTTTTCATGGGAAAAGATGCTGCTTTGGTGTGCTTTGGTGTGTTTTGTGTGTATGTACAGGATCACTTGCCAAAGCAAGGCCAGAGCTAGTTGCCAGGGCAATACATGAAGGATATGCCGAACTAGTTGCCAGGGCAATACATGAAGAAGACGCCGAGCCAGTTGCCATGGCAATTGTCGACAAGAGCAAAGGTGATATGGTAGTCGAAATTGATGACTATACAAGCCCAAGATGACGTGGAGCAAAGCCCAAACCCAAAGGAATTTGATTGCCATGCAGAGATTAAAGAAGAATTAAATTCCAAGAAGATAGGAGAAGTTCTAGTAGGAATACAATTATAATAAAGAATTATATTCTTTAAAGATAATTTAATTCCAACTTAAACTCCTCCTCAAAGAATGACTTTGGCCTAGCCCTATAAATAAGATGGAGATTTCGACAAGATGAGGAGAGCAAGAGGAGAGGATTTTCGACAACTCCAAAGGGCAAGAAGGAAGAGATTTCGACAAGATAACAAGGAGGGAGAGAGTTCGATTTCTTCTTCTTCTTTGCTTCCATTAGATTCATGGTTTGGGGATTATTCTTTGTATATCTTTTGAACCCAACCATGAACTAACTTGATTGGTTGGGGTTATTGTGTTTTGTTGTTGTGAGAAACAATTGGATTTTGTTTAGGAAATAAGAGTTTGCACTTTTCTATTCAAGGTTTACTCATTCTTGGATTTTATTCTTGTTTGCGAGTGAATTGGGAGAAGATCTCGTAACGTCATATATTTATCTAATATCGGGAGAGTTAGATTCAAGAAACGATTGAATATGGTCTTTATTCAATCTATTGATGGTGAAGATTAATCCGGCTTAGGAATAAGTTAAGGATTTCAACGGCTAAGAGGAGCGCAAGATTGGTTGTTGTTCACCCTTGATTCACGCAGGGATGTATTATCAAGGCATGCACAAGTAGCTAGAGTTTCGACTTAGGGATAAGAAGAAACCATTGAAGAACGCTCTACCGAACCTTGAAGTTGCTGCCCAGACGCCCAATTAGTTGCCCAGACAACCATCGATTAGTTGCCAAGGCAACCCCGCTGTGCAAGTTGCCACGGCAACTGAGTTGCCCTTGCACTCTTTTACCAAGACGATCCAATCGGCTATCACACCTCAACTCACGATAACCTGGCCTATTCTCTATTTTAATTTCATCTATTCTTTTAGTTTATTGCTTTTACTTTACTCGTTAAAATCAACTCCTACTATCAATTGTGTTTTTACTTTTCACAATTGCAATAACTTAAGCAAAGTGGCCCAAACCAATCCCTGTGGAGACGATACTCGATACTCGTATCACTTTATTACTTGCAACGTGTATACTTGCACATTTGCGTAGCACTTATCACACGCAACAAGTTTTTGGTGCCGTTGCCGGGGTTGGCAATTGGTGTTAGTTGTTTTTGTTATTGCATTTTTTCTCTCTTAGTTTTACTAACTTTTCTTTTTGTTTGTTTATAAATAAAAAAATTAGGTGCGTTACAAGTTAAAGGACATCAACATGTCGGGAAATAAAAGCCAATCTATTCGAGAGATGATGTTGGAAGATATGAATCAATCCAATCAAGAGTTTCTTGCACCCTTTGATGATTACCTATACCAACCGAGAAAAGCCCAAAGAACTTATACCATGGAAAAATCTTGTGCTATGTGTGGAGAACATCATGTGTTTGAAAATTGCCCTCACATTTTCGGTGCATATAACTACATGGAGGACCATAGAGGGAACCAGCAGCAAAATTCTTCATGGTATGGTCAAAAAGCTCAAATTTTTTTTTACCATAACAATTTTGCCGCGAAGAATGATATGCCATGGCAATGTAGTCCTTTTCAAGAGCATTCCAATTCCTTGGAGGAAACGTTATTAGCTTCTTTGGCTAGACTGACGGATCAATTGAAGAGATTCGAGAGCTATCAAAGTCTATGGATACGAGGATAGCTCGGTGGGATGCAACCTTAGGGATTCAGAAGATCAATTGGGAGATCCACATATGTCATGGATAACATGCACCAACAATTCATTCCTAGGGATACTGGCGTCCCAAAGCAAGAGGATAAGGAGCAATGCAAAGAAAGCTCTCCGATGTGTGAGGAACAACTAGAACCTCAAAGTCAAGATGATGCCAATGAGAGACGCCCAACACATGATGAGCACTGAACAACAAATTGCCTCGGCAATGATTGAGGAACCTGAGCGAGCAATGCGCGACAACACTCGGTGAAGCCGAGAACAACAATACTACAGCAAAATTCGAGGAACCCGATGCCCGAGAAGGTTACAACGTTGATGTTGAAGCAGGAATCTGTAGATTGCTATCATCTACAATTGCCACGGCAATTACACGACCACATGCAAGATCAACTAGATGATAATACTTTGCCAATGGAATATGAGCAGGTAATGGTTGAACCTTTTGAATTCTTTAAAAGCTCACCTAGTCCATTGCAGGTATGTCTTGATGAACCGAGGTTGGTAGATTTGAAGCCATCGAAATCTCTACTGATGGAGATATTTGAGAGGCCAAAAGAAAACGATGTTTGGATTCCTAAAGCTTTTCAAAAAATTGGTTCTTCCCTTGACTTAAAGCGAAATTTGACAAGCGATTGCCACGACAATTGGCTTGAGAAGCAATTGCCCGACAACAAAGGCTACATCCAACCATGATAGAAGTCGACAAGAATGAGGTAATTGAATTGTTGGGAATGGATATAATTTTTCCTATTTATATATTTGTGCCTTCAAGAATAGTAGCAAGGTGGAGGGCATGCATGGACTACAAGGGAACACGAAAGAAAGACACATCCACCATGGTAATGCAAAAGGGAGTAGTTTGGGAGCACATTGGCCCAACTCTTTTTGGGCAATATTGTCACCCGATGGAGGGTACGGATGGACTATAAGAAGTATCAGAAACGACCCTCCTCAAGTTTTCTCAGATATGCAGTAACATTAGAAGATGCATGATGGCACTCTTTTCAGACATGGTCGAAGACTTCCTTGAGATCCTCATGGATGATTTTTCCGTTTTTGGTAATGAGTTCGACAGTTGCCTCGGCACCCATTGTCATTCCACCAGATTGTACGCCACCTTTTGAGCTCATGTATGATGCAAGTGATTTCGCGGTAGGAGCAATCCTAGGCCAACGCAATAAGGAGGAGGATGCGGATTTAGAGATATGCGATGCATTCCTAGATGAACAACTTTTAGTTGCCTCAGCAACCCTTGACGCCTCGGCAACCCTCGACGCCGCAGCAGCTCCTTATACGCACACCTCGGCAACCATGGACGCGCAAGCCTCGGCAACCCCTGATGCCTCGGCAACCATGGATGTGTATACCTCGGCAACTCTAGACGCACACGCCTCGGCAACCTTGGGAGTAGTCGCCACGGCAGCACATGCCTCGGCAATACCCTGGTATGCGGATTTAGTTAATTTCCTTGTTTGTGGTATTTTACCTTATGGCCTTACTCACCAAGGGAAGAAGCGGTTCCGCCATGATGCTAAGCATTACTTTTGGGACGAGCCTCTTTTGTTTAAACAATGTGCAGATCAGGTTATAAGCCGATGTGTCCCTGAAGAGGAGTAACAAAATGTACTTCAACAATGCCATTCTTTACCCTATGGATGACATTTTGGAGGGAACGCATTACCACGACCAAAGTTTTGCAATCCGGTTTGTATTGGCCAACACTATACAAAGATGCCCAAGAGTTTTACAAGCAATCGATCGTTGCGGAGGATGGGCAATATCACCTATAAACCAATGGGCAATCAAGACCGTGAATATGGATTAGGAAAGTGCCAGACAAAAGCGTTTGTTGTACCTCAACGAGATAGAAGAATTTCGTGCACTCGCCTATAACAATGCACAAATCTACAAGGAGAAAACAAAGCGATGGCACGACAAGAAACTATTGCCACGGCAATTCACGCTAGGGCAACTAGTTCTCCTATTCAATTCTCGACTAAAACTTTTCCCGGGAAAGCTAAAATCAAGATGGTCGGGACCATTCGAAGTCGTCAAACCATTCTCCCATGGTGCTGTGATAATCAAGTCCATCTCTGACAACCATGAATTCAAAGTTAATGGACAAAGATTGAAGCACTACAATGGTGCCCATGTGGAACGTAACAAAGAAGTGGTCAACTTAGGAGATGCATGAGCATGCTCTTCTTTCAATATTTTCTTTTTATTTTTAGGAGATATTTTATTTTTCTTTATTATCTTTAGTTTTCAGGTTTTCTTTGTTTTCTTTTTCACAACAAGACTCACAACTACTATGCTAAGGAAATTTACTGCCAAGATCCTTGCCCTGGCAACCAATGAAGAAGATGCCGCGACAACCTACATCGTGCCTGCACAAGCTGATGCCACGACAACCAACCCTGAAGATGCCACGGCCACTAAAGCTAAAGACATCCCGGCAACAAGAAAACAACCATCGCGTTCAAGAAAGAGAATCAAGACACCGACCAAAAGGAAACTAATCATCTACGATGACGAACTCTCGGAGTAAGTCATCGTATGCATTTTTATTTTTATTTTTCGGTATTTTTATGCATGCATTGAGGACAATGCCTCACTCGAGTTTGGGGGGGATTGTTATTAGTAGTTACCATGTTTAGTTACATTAATCTTAAGTATTACATTTAGGATACATAAATTGATTTCCATGCCTTTAATTGAAACAAGAATTGCTTAGATTTGATGAATATCCGATGATGACTTTGCCAATGCACTTAATTGATAGAATTTTTATTCTAGGATAACCATGGAAAAACTTAGAATTTTACTATGATGCTAAATTTGATGAAACAACATTTGTGGTTTGATTGATTTAAGAATTCTAGTAAACTTAGGTTGATAATTAACAAATTGGGGATTAGAATAAAAATTGGATGAATGCTAGAGGTGCGAAATTGGCTCTAGCATGTGCTGCTAAAAATTGATCACTAGAGGTGCCCGAAACTGGCTCTAGTATGTGTTAAAAAAATTGATAGCTAGAGGTGCCCGAAATCGGCTCTAGTCGAATAAATTAACTTAAGAAAAAAAAAAAAACTAGAGGTGCCCAAAGCTGGCTCTAGTTAAAACATGTTAAAAAAGAACCCAATGAAGTAATTTGAAAACCTATTGTTTGCATAGAATCGAAAAAATCAACTTGCACACAACTCGCACACACTCACAAGCATTATAGTTTGATTCCAAGTAACTCCTAAGTTTTTCGAAAAATAAAAAGCCAATCATACTTTGTGCCCGGTTGAGAGGTGAAATCAAGTTCAAAGCTAAGTTTGTGAAAAGTTGAAGTCTTGGCGGTAATTATGAGTTTGCATTGCTTGAGGACAAGCAATAGTTCGAGTTTGGGGTGTGATAAGTGTTCAAAGTACTATTTTTCTTACCCTTTTTACTCATATTATTGTTAGACTTAGGCTCATATTAGTTGCATAATTAGCCATTCATGCATTAATCCATGTTTCCTTCCATCGTTGAGCTTGATTACATAACTTGGTAGTTTTTGTGGAAAAGATCTTTGCTTTGGTGTGCTTTTGTGTGTTTTGTGTGTATGTGCAGGATCACTTGCCAAAGCAAGGCTAGAGCTAGTTGCGAGGGCAATACATGAAGGATATGCCGAAGCTAGTTGCCATGGCAATACATGAAGAGGCGTCGAGCAGTTGCCATGGCAATTTGTCGACAAGAGAAAAGGTGATAGGGATGTCGAAATTGATGACTATACAAGCCCAAGATGACGTGGAGCAAAGCCCAAACCCAAAGGAATTTGATTTCCATGAAGAGATTAAAGAAGAATTAAATTCAAGAAGATAGGAGAAGTTCTAGTAGGAATACAATTATAATAAAGAATTATATTCTTTAAAGATAATTTAATTCAACTCAAACTCCTCCTCAAAGAAGGACTTTGGCCTAGCCTATATAAATAAGATGGAGATTTCGACAATCCAGGAGAGCAAAGAGAGGATTTTCGACAACTCCAAAGGGCAAGAAGGAAGAGATTTCAAGATAACAAGGAGGAGGAGAGTTTGATTTCTTCTTCTTCTTCTTTGCTTCATTAGATTCATGGTTTGGGATTATTCTTTGTATATCTTTTGAACCCAACCATGAACTAATCTTGATTGGTTGGGGTTATTGTGTTTTGTTGTTGTGAGAAACAATTGGATTTTGTTTAGGTAATAGGTTTGCACTTTTCTATTCAAGGTTTACTCATTCTTGGTTTTTATTCTTGTTTGCGAGTGAATTGGGAGAGGATCTCGTAATTTCATCTATTTATCTAATATCGGGAGAGTTAGATTCAAAAAGCGAATGAGTATGGTCTTTATTCAATCTATTGATGGTGAAGATTAATCCGGCAGGAATAAGTTAAGGATTTCAGCGGCTAAGAAGGGCGCAAGATTGGTTGTTGTTCACCCTTGATTCACGCTTGAGGGATGTATTATCAAGGCATGCACAAGTAGCTAGAGACTAGGCAACCGATTAGTTGCCAAAAGCACCCCACGTTGCAAGTTGCCACGGTTGTGCCCTTGCACTCTTTTACCAAGGCGATCAATCGGCTATCACACCTCAACTCACGATACCTGGCCTATTCTCTATTTTAATTTCATCTATTCTTTTAGTTTATTGCTTTTACTTTCTCGTTAAAAAAAACTCCTACTATCAATTGTGTTTTACTTTTCACGGTCGCGATAACTTAAGCAAAGTGGCCCAAACCAATCCTGTGGAGGCGATACTCGATACTCATATCACTTTATTACTTGCAGCGTGTATACTTGCACATTTGCGTAGCACTTATCACACGCAACAAGTTTTTTGGCGCCGTTGCCGGGGATTGGCAATTGGTGTTAGTTGTTTTTGTTATTGCATTTTTTTCTCTTAGTTTTACTAACTTTTCTTTTTGTTTGTTTATAAAAAAAATTTTAGGTGCGTTACAAGTTAAAGGACATCAACATGTCGGGAAATAAAAGCCAATCTATTCGAGAGATGATGTTGGAAGATATGAATCAATCAATCAAGAGTTTCTTGCACCCTTTGATGATTACCTATACCAACCGAGAAAAGCCCAAAGAACTTATACCATGGAAAAATCTTGTGCTATGTATGGAGAACATCATGTGTTTGAAAATTGCCCTCACATTTTCGGTGCATATAACTACATGGAGGACCATAGAGGGAACCAGCAGCAAAATTCTTCATGGTATGGTCAAAAAGCTCAATTTTTTTTTTACCATAACAATTTTGCGCGACAACAGATATGCCATGGCAATGTAGTCCTTTTCAAGAGCATTCCAATTCCTTGGAGGAAGCGTTACTAGCTTCTTTGGCTAGACTTGCGGATCAATTGAAGAGATTCGAGAGCTATCAAAATCTATGGATACGAGGATAGCTCGGTGGGATGCAACCTTAGGGGATTGAGAAGATCAATTGGGGATATCCACATATGTCATGGATAACATGCACCAACAATTCATTCCTAGGGATACTAACGTCCCAAGGCAAGAGGATAAGGAGCAATGCAAAAAAGCTCTCCGATGTGTGGGGAACAACTAGAACCTCAAAGTCAAGAGGATGCCAATGAGAGAGACTGCCCAACACATGATGAGCCTGAACAACAAATTGCCTCGGCAATGATTGAGGAGCCTGAGCGAGCAATGCGCGACAACACTCGGTGGCGAGAACAACAATACTACAGCAAATTCGAGGAACGATGCCCGAAGGTTACAGCGTTGATGTTGAAGCGGAATCTGTAGATGGGTGCTATCATCTACAATTGCCACGGCAATTTACGACCACATGCAAGATCAACTAGATGACAATACTTTGCCAATGGAA